>OX578285.1:64533677-64822331 GCA_951217055.1 Gerris lacustris
AAAATTTGAGTGGGGGGTTGACCTCGAAACGATTTTGGGGTCAAGTTGCTGTGTGTGTATTTGTCCGTTCCAGTCGGTTTCCTGGGCCAGCTCAGGTTCCCAGCGCCAGTAGAGGTGATTGCGGGCCGAAAACTCAAGCTGCTGAGTATATTTGTCCGTTCCAATCGGTTTTCCTGGGCCAGCTCAGGTTCCCAGCTCCAGTAGAGGTAATTGCAGATTTTTTTTAGGTAACAATAAAAAAAAAGGACTCTTTTATTATTTTTATTTTTATTTTATAAGTGTATATTTTATACACAGAATACAACTCTTTCTTTACTTTTACACACAGTGGTTTTAATTTTATCCAATCTAATTTTTAACTTATAATTTAAGTCTACATTAGTATCTTGTATTTCTTTTTCGAACCAGTAATTAGATATATATAATTTATCCAGGTTTTCAAACTGCAAAAAAAAGCGGTCTCTCTTTCGGAAATGTATTTGTTTGATCCCACTAACAACTAGTTGTGTTCCTTCTTGCAGTTCTTCCAGCCGATGGCAATGTTTTACTTTAATGTTACCTTTAATTTCTTGCATAGTAATGTTGTTAACTTGTTCTACGTCTTCCTGGTTATAAGACAATGTG
This sequence comes from Gerris lacustris, assembly GCA_951217055.1. Lineage (NCBI taxonomy): Eukaryota > Metazoa > Arthropoda > Insecta > Hemiptera > Gerridae > Gerris > Gerris lacustris. Next base: position 64,534,302 of record OX578285.1, read on the forward strand.
ATGTCTGTAGTTTTCCACACATCCGTGTGATATTTAAGTTCCTCTACCTTAGGGAATGAGTGATCATTAAATGTAGTAACCCCGTTTGTTTTAAATGTTAAAAAAGGTTCTTCGTTTGCTAAACTTATTATAATATCCAACCCGTTAAATGGAGTATAAATGTAGCCTTCTTTTGTAAGTTTTTCTCGATTACTGTAAACATTTATAAATGTATTTTTATAGTATCCTTTTAAGAAGTAAACGCTTTTATCTCCATCTTTCTCTGCTAGCACTCCAACTTATGTAAAAGATCTTTTATTGTTGACAGTAAATGCAGAAATATTATACACTCCTGTTGTGTCCAAATTCTTCCATAACTTTCTAAAGTAATTAGTTAACCGGTCCTTTGTTTCTTTAATCATCTTCTCCTTCTCCTGCAGCTCTTTGTATTTTTCCTTTATAGAAGTTGTATTTTCCAAGAACTCCAACTTTCTTCTTTTTAAATCCACTTCCTCCAGCTCTAATTTACGTTTCTTCGCACATGCTAGGTAGGCGGTAGACAAGGGTTCAATCTCTTTAACTGTGCAAGGTAACGATTTGTTGGTTATTTTAGTTCGTTTTCGTAATACCTGGGGTATTATATTTTTCGTGGGAACCAATCCACAGTTTTCAAGACTTACGTCTTTGGGTAGTGTAGAAAACAGAGTCGCTGATTTCGAGAAGAAGGTCTCACCACCGTCCTTAATGTAGCACTTATGCATTACTTTTACAATACCATTATCGGTTGCATCTTCTACAATCTCTATATAATTAACCGGTAAAAAGTTAAAACTGAACGCAGATAAGGTGTAATTAATTAACTTCTGTCGATGGTCGGTGTTGTTCGGTAATGTAACTTGTACACCTGTCAACTTTCTCGTATTCCTGTTTCCCCAGTACACGTACTGTAAAAGATTATTAAATACAAGGCAACAGCTGTTTTGGAGTTTATCGGTTAATTTTGCCCACATTTTAGGGATGGAGGTGGAGTAAAATGGAGCATCTTGCAAATATAACTTGTTTTCCGCTAAAAGACTTACACAATCACTTAGAGGTTGGTTATTGTAGTACTTGTTGTATAGTGTTGCCTCCAGTCTCGTAATACCATGCTCCTTAGCCAGAGGAATCAAAAAAGTCTGTTTTAACCTCGTGTCGGGGCAGTTTACAAAGTCTACAATATGGTTGCCTAATTGTTTATTGACTCCTGGACTCGTAACCTGGCATACAAATTTGTTGTAGATCTTGACTCTTGCGGCATTTGGTGTTATCCATGTTAAACAGTCGATACCTACAGTGTTATCGTTTTTAACTATTGTACTTTTAAATTCGTCGTACTCTTCGCCTTGGTAACGAAAGTTACAATTGCTGGTTAAATACTCGCACATTTCTCTCTTGTTAAAAACTCCAACAAAATCTTGGGTTATATCTAAGTCCATTAGATAGAAGTCATGCTCTTGTAGATCCATTAATATAGCGGGCAATTCTTGTAATAACTTCTTCAACTTGACATCCGCCAACTCCACTTTATACGGGATGGCTACGGGAATTTTATACTTCTTATACATATTTTCCATTCCGTCTCTTCCAATAATGTTTCGGATTCTCTCTGCCATCTTAGTCTCGCTTTGTAAGAGAAAAGGTAGTTTGGCTTTTACCCCATGTCTGGCGGAGACAAATGCAGAGAATTTCCCCCGGAGATAACTATTAAAGGAACCACAAATATCTTTTTTAACAATTCTCTTGACATCTCCTTCGCAGTCTGCAATAGTGGTAATTTTTACTATCATTATATTGCCGCAAAACTGGTCTGTTAGCGGTGTAAGCGGCTTTAAGTCAACTCTGGAGAGCAACACTTCTCCTTGTACATAATTTATGTCACCTATATCGGTAATTAGATTGTTATTGTCCAAGTTCTCCAAGAGCAACCACAGTCCAAATCGTTCGTTTGTCGGCTTGATCCTGCTACCCACGAGCTCGGAAACATTGTACTTTTGGCAGGAGGACATGTTGATGGTTTCGACTACACGCACAAACTAAGAGTCAACCAGCCAGCTCCCCCCTTATTTACCTGCTCCTAGACTTTATTTTACTGCTGACCTTGGCATTTGATCATTCGCTCTCCGCGATCGGAAACTCCAAACAAACCAATATAGCGGAAAATTCTTGTAATAACTTCTCCAACTTGACATCCGCCAACTCAACTTTATACGGGATGGCTACGGGAATTTTATACTTCTTATACATATTAAATAGAAATATGATAGTCTCCACTCCTGTGTGTAGTTTTCCGCACATCTGCGTAATATTTATGTTATGTAGCAAAACCACTGGTTTTATATGTTGCGAGACTTTCGTCTTTGAGCAATGTAGTAAATAAGGTTGCAGATGTCGAAAAGAAGGTCTCGCCCCCTTAATGTAGCGCTTTTGCATTACTCTTGCCGTACCTTTATGGATTACATGCGGTCATTTATAGGGTCAAATTTAGGTTAAGGCAGACATAGCCCACAAGTGTTGAGGGAGCTCCTACTTTATATAAAATGACAACGACACTCTCTCGTGGCAGGGCCCCGCCACCCCCGGACAGGTCAAGAACACGTCAAGGTTACCTATTTAGGGTCGAATTTAAGTTAAGGCAGACATAGCACACAAGCGCCCTCATTATTGCAGTACTTGTGAGGAGAGGGGTACCGGCTCTGAGGATGACCTTGAGGTATTTGGTACATGTCGCTCTGGGATTATTCCGACATTGCCCATTACTACTACAGCCTCCAGTCGCATATTTCCATGCTCCTTAGACAGAACAAACAAGAAAAGCCTGTTTAAACATCGAATCTGGGCAGTTTATAAAGTCTACAGCATGATTGTTTTCCTGATCTGTTTATTGAGTCCGGGTCTCGTAAACCGTGCATATAAACTGGTTGTAAATCTTAACTCTTTGCACCATTAGTCATCCATGTTAAACAGTCGATACTTACAACTACTAGTGTTATCGTTGTAAATAGTAGTATTTTTTTTAGATTCACTTTACTCTCCGCCAGTCTCGAGACTTACTTGTTTCGGTAGTGTAGAAATCAAAGTTGCAGATTTCGAGAAGAAGGTCTCACCCTCATTGTAGTACTTCTACGTTTCTTTTACATTACCTATATGGGTTAACTCTCGTACTCTCCCTGTTGAACACACTTGCTGGTTAACTACTCGCACATTTCTCTCTTGCTAAAATTATACTCCAACCAAATTTTGGGTTAGATCTAAGTCTATAGGGTAGAATTTGCGCACTTGTATATACATTAATATGTTAGACAATTCCTTGCAATAAAGTCACGCTCAAAATCCGTCAATTCCACTTTGTATGACATCCTAGTCTCGCTCTGCAAGAGATAAGATAGGTCAGCTTTTACAATATTTCTGGCGGAGTTTGGTATTTTATTTATCCATGCTATGCTTGGTGTATGTGCGTAATATGTGGTAGGTCAGAGTCCTGGCATAGCGGGCTTATTTAGGATGGTTGCAGTTACGTCTAGGAGGAGGGAGTGTAGTCGTTGCTGGTAGTCTCGTCCTGGCAACCTATGTAGGATGGAAATATATCCTTCTCCTTTGTCTATCTGACTCGTATAAGCTATTCTCTATGTTGTTAAACTTCTCGGGATTCACACCACCTCCTGCCTGTAGCTTCTAATAGAAACCTTGTTATTACGTTGGCTTTGTCTATCACACTCAAACAAGCCTTGCTATTCTCTATTTTGATCAACTTCTCGGGATTCCCGCCACACCAGCTCTTGTAGCTTTTATGCAGTGCCACTAGTTTTCGTCCTGGCAACCTATGTAAAATGGAAAAAGTCTCCTTCTCTTTTGTCTATCTGACTCATATAAGCCATGTTATTCTCTATTTTGGTCAACTTCTTTAAACTACGACCAAACCACCTCTTGTAGTTTTTAGGGGAAAAATCTTGTTATCGGTTTATGCTTAAAATGTATTCTTTACTACCATTTTGTAGAATTGTTCTAAGGTATATATGTACCGGGTTATGTCTGAGTCCATTAGATAGATTTCGTACACTTCGATAAACGTATTGTAAAAGAGTGTTAAACATAACACAGCAGCTATTTAGTAGAGAGCTTGTTATCTAAAGGTAGCATTTGTTTATTTCATTTTAGGGAGGGACTCAGAGTAGAATGGTGCAATGTATATTATACAGAATGGTTATCGGATTCATGAATTTTTATTGCGTATAACTGTTGCAGATATCTTCTTTTTAACAATAATAGTAAATAATTAAATAATTTACCATTGGTTATCTGTTGTTCTTCATCTGTACAATTTATGTTACCGATATCTGTTATTCGGTTGTTGTTTTCCACATATGCCGTCAGCAGCCAATAGCCAAACCTCTTAATTTTATTTATTAACTTGTATCTATTGATATTTAATTACAAAACATTACATCTTGCTTTCCATAGAAAAATTCAAAATCTATATTGTTTAACAGCTCTTTTTTTCGAACCAATAAATCGATTCATATAACGCCTCTAATTTTTCAATTTGTAAGATATTTTTTGTCTTTTTATATAAGGGACTAATATACATGCGTTGGATACCACTAACATAACACTAAATAATAATAAATCATCTTTGTGATCTGTAATAGACATAGAAGAATATGGCCATATTGGTGTGTTGTCTTTATAAGGGGACTATTCCATAATTATAAGATAATATTTTATATTATATGTTTTGTATAAGAGACTAATACACATGCGTTGGATACAATAAACGTGAAACCACTACTATGGACTATAAGACTATATGATTCTTTATAGGGTGCTATTCCTAATTTTAAGTTATTAGATAAGTGGCAGCGATAAGATTCTCGTCATTAAGAATGTTGTTTAACTAAAAGTTTATTGACTAATAAAAAGAATCTTTGTCCTTTATTTCCTTCTCTACAAGTTTAAACATCGAGAGGATGACTTTTTTTTGTTTTCCTTTATTTATAAGTTAAAACACAATAAGCGGTTTTGACATCTATATCTTTATACATATATTGTATGTGTCATATTGCTTTTAGTTAATACCTTTATTTATACCTCTTATTATTTATTTATAAGAAATAAAAATGAGCTAAGATTCTCGACATTAGGAATGTTGTTTAACTAATGGTTAATTGACTAATATCTAAGAATACGTCTATTTTTTATCCTTCTATATAAGTTTAAATATTGTATGCGTCATTTGTCTTTATTTAATACCTTTACTTATACCTCTCATTATTTATTTATAAGTTAACTAAAATCAAATGGGAGGAAATATGTGAGCGCATCCATCTACTAACAACACCGTTTACACTTGCATAAGCAAGGTTACAGGATGCGCGATGTTGGCAGAGCTAAAAGTCAGTCATATAAGACTATATCTTTATGTATGTATTTTTCTTTATATGGGGCTATTCCTAATTTTAGATTATTAGATAAGAGGTATCGGTAAGGTTCTAGACAACAAGAATGCTACTATAAATTTAATATTTTTGATATTATTACGTAAGGAGGGGGCGCTAGTGGAATTAGGAGGTCCCGACATCGATATTGTTAGAGTTAACTACATGCTTATTGATTTAATATAATATATATATATTTATCTATTATTTATTGTATCTATCTGTTTTATTCGTTATAACAGTAAACAATTACTGTAGGACATTGTATGTCGACAAAAAATAAACTAATTTAATAATAACAGGTATACAGGTGTTTTTTTCTTCTTTTTTTTTAATAAGATATATGAATAACTTCGCGGTTGGTTGATTTCCCGCACTTCGCGGTTGGATGATTTTTCTTTTTCTTGTCGGAATGACCTTGACATCTATTTATACTGCATGCGGGAGCGGCGGAGAAATCGGGCTGCATAATTAGCGGAAATATCGAATACTAGGCCGAGGGTGAGGTCGAGGGTGACATTAATCAGTAGTTGTGACCTTGACGTGTCGTTAGAGGATGCGGGGGTGACATAGGTGACATTTCCGGTGACCTTCGAGTGTCCTTGTAGGGTCAAAAACCCGATGCTCCTGTGCTCCTGCGTTTAGCCTCCCCTTTTTTTCTCTACTGGGTTGTTCTGAGTTTTGCTCAAAACATTAAAATATTTGGTATTAAGTTTTTTAAATTCCTCGTATAAGGGATTTAAATGAAAATAATGCACTAAGGTGTGACTTGATGTCAGAAGCTTGGCAGGTCCTAGTTTAATGGGAAGCATTCCTAGGTTTTTGCTGACGTCTTTTATTTCTGTACCTTGTCCGATAGCGAGGTACCTGGAACATTACATAAGTCATGAGGAACTTGTCTAGGTCGCTTAATGTTAGAGAGATGGATTTTTTCTCTTGTGCTAAAGTGAGTTGGTTGAATAGAAGCGGTTTTTAAATCCTTATCAAGAGTCTTTATGCATTCTGCTTTATATTTATTTTTTGTTTTGCTTTGTTTCTGTTTGTTAGTAACGTAAACGTCTTTCGGTATGTCTGGTAAAGACTCTCTAGTCTCGTTACGTTTGTTTATTATTTTTTCCTTTTTATTTTTAAGAGTTTCATTTAATAATTGGTAGAGGAATTTTGTCTTATCTTTATGTCCTATAATATAATCGTTTGTAAGTTGGGCTTCTAAATTAATGTCAAACGAAGAGTTAGGTTCTATATGACCAGATATTATCTCAAACGGTGTGAGTTCTGTCTGGGAATGAATAGAATTATTATAAGCTAGTAGGGCGTAGTTTACTTTTAATTCTATCGGCTCATTTTTAAAATTTTCTTGATTATGGAATAGCCTAACGTGTTCGATAAGGGTTGAATGAAATCTTTCGATAATTCCATTAGAGTTAGGATGTTGGGAACTTATGAAGTGTATTTCTATTTTATGTAATGATAAAAGATCCTTCACTATAGAATTATTTATTTCTAATCCGTTATCACTAATAATTTTCTTGGGTATTCCATGGTGACTGAAATGTCGTACGAGTTTATTTGCTACTTCAATTCCTTGGGAAGTTTGTATTCTGTAGGCTTGAGCATATTTTGAAAAGGAGTCTACAATGGTTAGAAATTTTGCTTTATCTAATGAAATAGTATCTATGTGCACTATTTCCAAAGGTTTATTGGCGGTGGGTGTGACGTTATATTCTAGTTTTAAAGGTTTTCTTTCGTATTTTGTAAGTTGACAGATTTCGCATTTATTAATGTACGTTTGGATTGACTTTCTTTGATTAGGCCAAAAGTATAGCCGCTTGATTTTTTGTTCGGTTTCGTCAATTCCTCGGTGGTTTGTTTTTCCCGTGTGGTACTGATCGATTATTTCTATTATTTCGTCTTCGTTAAGGACGTCGATAAGTTTTTTCGTACATTTAATAAAGTTTAATTCCGTTTGTTCAAAGCAGCGCGTAATTACGGCTGAAAACTTTTCATAAACGTCACTTTCGAAATACAGATAATATTTTATTTTTGGGACAATAAATTACTTAATAAATTCTACTATATCTTTTTCGAAATTATTATTTGATAATTGAACTATAAACCGTTGGTGAGTTTTAAACATGTGAATAATTTTTGGTTTCGCGGGACTATGGTCTACTTGGTAAATAATTATTTGATTTTTACCTTGATTAACGGGTTTGTCAAGAATATGAATAACTGCTCCCGTGTTATCTTCGTGAACTGAATGAACGGTTAAATCATCGTCTTCTAGTTCGATGTCTTTGAGTTCACCTATAAGATTATCTGAATTTACCATCATAGAAACATTGTCGATATTAGTTTCGACGTTTTCGGTTAATGTCTCGGGATTTTTCGTGAAAAAATCTTGGACGAGTTGGTCGCATATTGCTTCCCCATCCTCAGATTCGTTATTATGTAATTCTATTCGGGACAAAGCGTCTGCTGTCGTGTTTTCGGAACCTTTGATATAATCCATTACAAAATTATATTCTTCTAGCTTTAATCGCCATCTTAGCATTTTAGAATTTGGTTCTTTTATTGAGAATAACCATTTGAGGGGCTTATGATCGGATAGGAATGTAACTTTATGTCCGTAGATGTAAGGTCGAAAATATTTTGCCGCCCAAACAATCGCGAGAAGTTCTCTTTCGATTGTTGATAACCGTGACTCTGTTTCGTTCAGGGTTCTACTTGCATAGGCTATTGGTAAATTAGAATTTCTTATATTTTGGCTTAATACAGCACCTATAGCTATGTTACTAGCGTCGGTGGTTAAAATGAATGGTTTGTCGAAATCAGGATATTGTAAGATGGGTTCGTTTATTAGAAGATTTTTGCACGTATGAAAACACATTTGATAATCTTTATTATTAATGTCAATTATTGCTCCTTTTTTAAGGCATTTAGTTAACGGTTTTGTCAGTGATGCAAAGTCTTTTATAAATTTTCGGTAGTATCCTAATAATCCTAAAAATCCTTTTATTTCGCGTGGGGTTTTTGGTATTGGGTAGTTAGTTATAGCTTTGACTTTTTCGGGATTTGGTTTTACTCCGGAAGGGGTGACTACGTGTCCTAGATACGCAACTTCCTTCTTGAGGAATTCGGTTTTATCTAGTTGTATTTTAAAGTTTGCTCGTCTTAATCTGTCAAAAACTTCTCTGAGTCTTTCGAGGTGTTCTTCTAAGCTGGTACTATAAACAAGAATATCATCTAGATAAACTGCGCATTTTACACCTCTTAAAACGTCGTTCATAACGCGGGAAAACGTCCTAGGAATGTTCCGAAGACCGAAGGGCATCCTAGTGTATTCAAAATGGCCTGCTTCAGTATTGAAAGCGGTTTTGGGAATACTTTGTTCGTCAAGTTCTATTTGATGAAACCCGGAAGCAAGATCTATTGTGGTGAAGTACTGACATCTACCGAGTTTGTCTAATAGATCGGAAATGTTTGGTATAGGGTATCTATCGTCTACGGTTTTCTCGTTAAGTTTCCTATAGTCGATTACGATTCGCCATTTCTTTTTCCCGGATGCATCTTGTTTTTTTGGTACAATCCACAAAGGTGAATTCCAAGGGGAATGGGACGGTCGAATGATGTTTTGTTTTAGCATTTCTGATATTTGTTTATTTATTTCTGTTCTATGAACTTCTGGGTAACGGTAAGAGCGCGTATAAACAGGGATTTCATCGTTTGTTCTTATAGTATGTTTGATTTGATTGGTAAAACTTAATGGTTTATCATCTGTGTGAAATAAATCTGAATATTGCTCTACTAGGTTTGTTATTGATCGTTTTTCTTCCGAGTTCATGTGATCCGTTCGAATTTTGGACAGGTCGAAATTTACTCGGTCATAGTTAAAAGAATTAAGGTTAGGCGGTGGTCCGGTTTCAAAGTCGTTTAAGGGTCTTATTTTGTAGGGTTTTTCGATTTTGAATTTTATTGAATTATCTGAAGGGTTGACTGCTACACAGTATGTTTCATAGTTTTTAATATTTACAACACATTCTGGAATTTCGATCGTTTTAAATTTAGTGTAGGGGATGTAACCATTTCCGTTAGAAATATTGGTAACTTTTAATTTAATTACCTTTTCAGAATTTGGTGGTATGATTGTTTCAAAAGTTGAATTAGTGTTGTCTTTTGTATACTGTTGAGGAGTTTTAATTGTATTTGTATTCATTTCATTTGTAATGTTTTTGTTAGTATCAAAGTATGTTAGTGGAATAGTACAATATGGGGTACATAATAAATCTTCTGTTAGGTTTATAGAGGCTTGAACTAACTTCAAATTATCTACACCTAACAACATGTCAAAGAAATTATGAAATTTGAATAAATGAAATTTAAGGTTTAATGACCGCATTTTGAAAAGTTTTTCACAGTTAACAAGTGTGCTAAATTTTTCAGAAGTGTAGCCATGAGCTGTGCTTACTAGGAAAGGATCATTTTTAATATATTCTGAAAAATATGTTTGTGCTATTTCTGGATTTATGAATGACTTCGTACTACCTGTATCAATCAGAATTTTTAACTTTAGTGAAGGTAAAATTATAAACGGTAATTTGCTTTGATTTTGAGATAAACTCATTAATTCGAATTTTCTTCCAAGGCTTCTAAACCTAAAAAATGAACTCCTTCGTTTTGTGGGGTTTCCACGGATTCTTGGGGTACGGTATAGTCTGAAGAACCAGATTCATAATATTCGTAATTGTACGTATCTGCTTGTGCTTGTGCAGAGGTTTGTTCATGATCTAAGTTGTGAAGCTGGTTATTGCTATTGTAATTATTTCCAAAACTTGGATTTGGTCTAAATGTTTGATTTGTAGAAATGGACATGGGTGTTGGATTAAATTTTGCTGGCTTAATATAAGAATTATTATTATTTGTGGGTCTGTTAAAATTTGGTCTTTGAGGAAGTGGTTGCCTGAAAGGTTGCTGTTTATAAAATTGAGCAGGGTTCTGTGTTTGGGGACTTGGTTTAGTCATAGGAAGGGATTTCTGAAAGTTTGGTTTTTTTATTTCAGGCTGATTGGTTTTAAATTTATCTGACAAAAATTGGAAGTCGTTGGTTAACATGTTCAACGCTTCATTTAAATCTGTAGGGTTTTTGGTCCTCATCAAGGATCCAATGGGTTCCCTAAGTCCTCTTAGAAATACACGAAGAGCTAACTTACGTGTATAATCCGCTAGGATTTCACTTTGAATTTGAACTACTTTATTATTAAAATAAGCAATTTGGAGAGTAAGTAACTCTTGGATTTTTTGGTAAAAGTCAAAGGGAGATTCATTGCCTTGTTTTAGGGCTGACATTTCTATAAACAGCGTGAAACAATCACGTCTGTCCGAATAACTGTTTAACAGAGCGGTTTTTAATTCCTGCCATGTTGTACAGCGGGAATTATTAACGATATCGGCTGCAGGGCCTTTAATTTTAGAGATAATAGAGGCCATAAGATATTCATTTTGAAAATCGGCCAAGTTTTCCGTATTATAAAATTTAGTTACAAGTTTGTCACACAAATCTAAAAATCTACTGAGTAGTGATGGTTCACCACTAAACTCAGGAATCATGTTAAGATATTCCTTCTTAAATTCCATGATTATTATTTATTAAAATACTTATTTGAAAAATCTTATTATTTAAATGATTTTATTGAATTAATGATTTTAGTAATTCAATAATTGATTATAAAAATATATGTCCTTCTTATTTATTTAAATTTATATTATTTAAATAATTTTACTTAGTTAATAATTTTAGAAATTTAATAATTAATAATTTTAGAAATTTAATAATTAATAATTTTATAAATTTAATAATTAATTATTTTAAAAAGTTTAATTTCTTATATAATGTTATGTTCTTATTATGATTTTTATTAGATCAATTCCTGCACTCAAATATCTGATGCACAATTCTATAGGTTCAATTAATGTCAAATTTCCCCAAAATAAAAATGTGTACTCACAGTATGATGATGAGCAGGTTCATAAGTAGATTCTTCTAAGACAGCTAGTAAATTGTAAAAACAAAAAGTTTCGGTATACTTGCAAAACCTCTAGCTGTCCTACCGACTGCGCCAGTTAACTTTAAGCAATTTGAATTTAAGTTTTTAAAAACAAATATTTATTTTAAGAACACAATTAAGAGTTACAATTAAGAATTTCAAATGATACACAATAATTATAATACAACTACTAAGTCGGAGTCGAGATCTAGACTAGCGGGCCGGCGGCATTCTACATACTTGAGTATAGTACAAAGTGCTGACGGTCTGCGGTGCTGAATCCGTAAAAAGTCCTTTGTTAACTTATATATATATATATATATATATATATATATATATATATATATATATATATATATATATATATATATATATATAAATCCCCACAAACATGTTTAAAAAGAAATACAGGGATTAATCTTCGTTGATTTTTGGTGACACGCTATAATGTTTGTGTCTAGTTCTATTTAATTAAGTAAATGGCTTCATTGTGTGTAAATGGTAGCATGTAGAACTCTTTTTCTAATTAGGTAATTAGCTTTCAAGTGGCTACCTATTGCCTTATTCACATATAATTATGTATTAGAGAATAGATTGTGGTCGTGTGCTAAGGACTCTATTATTAATGTAAATGACTACAATATAGATGTGTTAATGTCTGCATGCGTAATCTACGCCTATTTAGAAGGTAATTTGTTGTTATATCATCTATTCAGGTTATTGGCTATCTTTATTATGAAAATGATCTAAGGTTGTAATTATGTATATCTAAAGTAATTTGGTTGTGCGAAGAATAGTTATATATTTAAATCTAACTGCGAGTTAATACATGCAAATAAATCTCTAAAGAGGTCGTTTTATTACAAGTTATTCAATTCGGCCGAGATTTTGTTAGTACCCTTTGTTAAAGCCGAATGACGATGAAAGTAAAGAGTTTGAGTTTAACGTATCAATCAGTCGTTCATTATGGAAATTTAATATTGATATATAATTTCTGAGTAATCTAGATCCAAAATTAGAAAAAAAAGTCCCTGAATAAGAGAAATATTATCTTAGTATTTTGGAACGAAGTTCCTTATGGCACGTTCTGGAGTGAATCCATAAAAAACGACCAAAATCACCGTCACGCAAAAACCGTCACGAAATCTACCGATGACGATAACTTGAGTAAAAGATCACCGAGTTAGTTGAAATTTGGTACACATGTTCATTTTACTAATGCCCAGGCTGAGTTCGTTGGAAAACGTTATCCGCCCAAGCGTCCACGTGCAACGCTCGCGAAAACGTAAGCTTCAAAAAGACGGGAAAAATGTTATTATGGAAGCCTGTTACTAGACTTGTTTATCTTTGTTATATGTCAAAATGTCACTTGGTTTTGTAAATATCGAAAATATAATCACGGTCTTGTTAAAAGTAAAATTTGTCTGTGCTGACGCTTATATCAATGTACATATTAGGTATATTATTATAATACTGTGCGTATTTAATCCAAGAAAAAATTCTAACTTCATCTATTTAATGAGACAAACAACTTTTTTATATATTTTTTTAGTAAAATGAACACCGACACTGTTATGAAGTGATAAAGATCGCTAAATGTATTAAAGTGGACCCAAACGTTTAAAATAAAGAAAACAACGTTTTTACCGATATCTTCCGTTCTAACGTATAACGATTTTAATAAAACTTCTTACACATTGTCTAAAATACAATTGAAACAGGCATGTAAAATTTTAACAGGATTCAAGCAGAAGCTTTAGAGTAGGGAAGAGATATATTTTATAACATTTTAAATTAATAGGCCGGGTAGGTAGAAAACAGTCCTATTTCAATCCAACATCCTTTAACAAACATACTCTTTAACTATAAACTCATCATGATCAACTTTTTTCTTATATTCAATATAAATTTATAGTAAAACGCTTGCTTTAATGATACAAATAATGATTTTCTTTTATTTTTTCCTTAACTCTTGCTAGGTACAAACAGTTCGTTACTTTTAATTTTGTCTCTTTTCTAACTCCGCCATGTATAAGTACTTAGCAATGTATACGTACTTAGCAGTGAGATTTTATAATTTATATTTAATGAGAAATGTAAGGAACTTCGTTTCTACCGGGTATCCCGCGACACCACACGTATTTTTTTCTCTCTCGTATTCCTCCAAAAATGTTACTGTTGTCGAGCTAGAAGAACCCTTTATTTTTATAATCGCGAAGGAGTGAGCTATTCGGGACCTTTCAGCTCCTCATTTTACAAATGTCTAAACTGGAAAATTTCTTTGGTGGGAGACGCTTTGAGGTAATTGGTGGATAAAGAAGCTCATCAGGTACATGTACTAGCTCTAAGTATCTTGTTATTCTCAATTATAGTAGTAGTAGTAGTAGTAGTCTAGTACTTTCTACTAGAACGGGAAGGACGAACCACTTGTTCGAACCTTGCAATTAGGCCATCACTCAGGCCCTTTTTGCGCCCCGCGGTAGAGAGTTCCAGCCACTTCACACGTCATACCTCTGTACATAGTACCGCCGAAGCGAGTATGATGTGATCAATAGTGAGCCATATAAATCAGAGCGTCACGGCGAGGAATCGAACCCCGTCTCGTTCCAGTCAAGATTCAGTGATGGCCGAGCAGACGTGGTTTAACCCACACGGCCACGCTGGCTCTCTTCTCAATTATAACTCCTCAAGCAAGCTGTATGTAGGTGTAACTTGTTTAGATAGCGGGATTCCGAATGAGTCTTGTAGCTTGGACGTACAAAGAGTACTAGCATCTAATGTAATTTCATGTTTAATATCACTTAATGACGAAACTCAGAGAATCCTCTTTCAGATTATCTTTTAATTTGAAACAGATGTTTTCGATATCGTAACGCTCGCTGCGAGTTTACCGTAGAGATCTCTTTAAGAAATCTTAAATAACTACCTGAAAGAAACGCTTAATAGGCGAGCTTTTTATGTGAAGATAACAGACCGACACACGAAGGGTCTAAAGATGCGGAGAATTCTGGACGGCTTACAAGAGGAGCTACGATGAGGGCCTTATTGGCATCGGATCTGAAGAGCTTTGAGACCTAGACGCCGTCTTTTCAAAAACTCCACTCGGCCGGAAGCCGTCAAAATAATTTCTTCTCCCATATCTACGTTTGTATTTTTGGAAAACTGCCATAAGCCGTCCAGAAACCACAATATTAAAAATTATATATTTTAGAAAAGGCGTTTCATCTACGTTATAATTATTAACTTGGAACGATCTGGTTAATAATCCGTCAAGTAAAACAGTGATAAATAGTTAGATATGAATCATACTGTTTTGGTGTAATTAATGATGTTGTTTTTCTTTAATAGAAAATGATTTAAGACACTAAAATATACGTATTTGCGACTGCATAAAAACGCAGTCGGACGTACCTGTCTTCGTCTATTTTTGAATTATATTGTCGATCGTAAAATCTTTCCTTGTAGGGATTTTGGCTATTTAACTGACCAAAACTTTTCATTTGTACGGGGGTATTTTCGGTATTATAGGGAGAGTACAATAGGATATACTGATGGAAATGCTTATATTTTGTCTGCATTGTGTGGTGATGTTTTTTTTTGAACCTTTGTAATATTGACTTTATATTTGTCAGGTGAAAAAAAGAGTAATTTTAGTGGTATGTCTATACCAATTAGGGAAAAATGACCCCGAATACTCATTTCATTTTTATACTCTACTTAAAAATAAAGGAGAGAAAAATAAAATATATTTAAATAATTTCAAAGAATAAAAAAATCTACATTTAGTTATTCTTTATGACCATTTACGTACATCATTATTTGTGTCTCTAATGAACCTGGTCAACTCTACAATACAGCGTCTCATCAAAAACACAGACTAACTATCCAAAAGATCTCTTCCTGCTTCATTATTTAATTACGTTGGTGACGCGAAATATATATATGTATATATATATATATATATATATATATATATATATATATATATATATATATATATATATATATATATATATATATATACATATATACATATATATATATATATATATATATATATATATATATATATATATATATATATATATATATATATATATATATATATATATATATACATATATATATTTATTTATTTATTTATTTATTTATTTATTAATAATACTATTTTTTTAATACTAATACAGTAGTAGAATACCCTCTATTGTCTCTAAATACCTACATTGTGAATACTTCAGAAATTATTTATATCTATATCTATAATCTATAAGGTATTGAGGGTAATTAAGTAATATCAAGATATGTATTTTATTATCTTTAGATATGTATTTAATATATATATATATATATATATATATATATATATATATATATATATATATATACATATATATATATATATATACAGAAAACAAACAAAACTCAGGTTTCGGTCACAAAAATCGTCTTTATGTTACAATCCCGACGTTTCGGTTTTTACTTAAAACCTTCTTCAGGGGCCTAAAAAACAAACGAAATACAAAAAACCCATGAAACAAACACTAGGAGGCTGTGGTTTTTCTCCGTATATATAGGTGTGACGCGAGTTATATTCCCTTAAAACTGCAACTGCTGCAATCTAACACTAAGATAATCTGCGTGTTAAAGCAGTTGTGGGGAGAGTATATAAGGAGCCTTTCGAATCCGACGTCAGACACTTACCTTTTTACAGTTCTATGTGAATGTATTATTCTGTATTATTCTTATATTATATTAATGTGAAAAATAATAAAGTGTTTCAATTTTTAAAAAGTTATATTTTCATTTGAGTAACTTAACTGGCGCAGTCGGTAGGACAGGCAGAGTAATTAAAATAGACTCTGGGACGGATTGATTTTCTCAAAAAATAGGAATAATCAAGTTCGTTTTTACGATTTACCGTCGAACCGTGTCCGAATATTATCGAGTGAGTGGAACACCAGAAAGCGGATCACCATATTGGATATGATTCTCCTATTGCTGTAAGTTCACCACATCTTAAATTCTACAATAATTAATTTAAAATTCCCATTAAAAAAAAAAAAAAAAATATATATATTTATTTATAAATTAGATAAAATAATTAAAATAAACTTATTAAGTTTTGCTATAATTGTTAAATTGATTATAATACCAAAATGACAGAAAGACAAGTAAATTATCAACTTCTGAAATTGTATGTTACTGCGATTCCCCCATATGAGGGTAATCCAAATACATTATCCATATTTTTGGGTAATGCAGAAAGTTTAATATCGACATTCGGATCCTCTATCCCAAATGATTATATTAATGAATATATTTTAAAGGCAATTTTAGGGAAGCTGACAGGCAGAGCTTTGAATACCGTAGGTACTAGGACTGACTTACAGACTTGGACAGAAATTAAACAACTTTTAATCTCACATTTTGGGGACCAAAGAAACATAGAATGCCTGGTCAGAGAATTAATAAATATGTTTCCAAATAGGAACGAAAGTCCCCATGCCTTCGGCATAAGATGCCAAGATGCCAAGAGCTTGATAATATCCAAAGTGAATAGTTTAGAATTGTCAACCGAAGAAAGAAAAGCGAGCATAAAAACTTATGATGATCTAACACTGGCAACTTATATTAGAGGATTGCCAAGTAACATTCAAAATAACATTCGCCTGAGAAATCCTATCAGTTTAGAAATGGCCATGACATATGTCATAGAGGAGGAAAATTTTAATAATTCAGTTAGACAATTGAGTACATTAAGAAATAATAACAATAATTTTCCTCAAACTTTTGGGAATAATTCAAACTATAATAATCAGAACAGAAATTATACTAATGCAAACAATAACTTTAATAATAGGACGAATAATAACAATAGAAATAACAATATGTTTAATAATCCAAATAGGAATAATAACAGATTTAATAATAATAATTATAATCCTAACAGATTTAATAATAATAATTATAACCCTAACAGATTTAATAACAATAATCCTAACAGATATAATAATAATAATTATAATCCTAATAGAAATAATTATAATACTAATAATAATTTTAATACAAATACTAATAATGGTGCTAACAGAAATCAACCAACTCCAATGGAAGTAGACCCATCTTCTAGAAATACTAGACTATATGCTCAAAATGCTAATCCGGTTGAAGCTCAAAACTTAGTTGTAGACGAACAGGATTTTCACAATTATGCCTCAATTGTAGATACAAGTTAAGTAACAATAAAATTAATGATACTAATGTAAATAAAATTAATGGAAAATCTAGCAGAAAATATAATAGAATAAATCAGGAAGAAATAGGTGTCGTACAATTACATCTATGTAATAATGACGATTTACCATTTATTAAAATTCCAGATTTAAATATTAAATTACTTATTGATACAGGGAGCTCAAAGAGTTTCTTGAGTCCTGAAATTGCAAATAAATATTTTAAGGAAAATATATATAAAGAAAAGTTTAAAGTTGAATCTGCTCATGATACTTCCATTCATGATCAAGTTTCTATAATTCAGTTGTTTAATATTTTTAAGTCAAAGGAACTTCATAAGTTCTATATTTTTAGGTTTAGTCCAACATTTGACGGTCTCATTGGTATTGACTTATTGGATAAATTAAATGCAAAGGTTAATATGGAATTAAAGGTACTTGAAACACCTTCCGCTAAAATTCCAATAAATTACTATGTGAAACAAACAAAAATTAAAATTCCTCCTAGATCACAAATAGTGGTAAACCTGCCTGTCAATCAAAAAGACGGCACTGGTATATTAAACTATATGAAGATTAGGGATGGAGTTGAAATGCCCCAAGCCTTGGTTAAAATTAATAATTATAGGGCTATAACTACGATTTTAAATGCTACTGAAAATGAAATAAAAATAAATATAGATAAACCTTTGCCAATCGAAAATTTTAATGAATCGGAGCAAACTGTTTTAACTAATATTGATATAAATAATATGAATACTAATGAAAACTTTGAATTTAACACTAATGATGAATTGTTGAAAGATAATTTAAAAAATATAGATTTATCTCATTGTAATGAAGAAGAGTCAAAAGCAATAAAATCTTTATGCTTCAAATATCGGGATATTTTTTATTGTCAAGGTATCCCTCTAAGTTTCACAAATCAAATTAAACACAGAATAGAAACAAAAGACGATGAACCGGTTTATACTAAACAATATCGTTATCCAACTATTTACAGAGATGAAGTTAAAAGGCAAATTAATAAAATGTTAGAAGACGACATTATTCAGCATAGTGTAAGCCCTTATTCGAGTCCAATCTGGATTGTTCCAAAGAAAATGGATTCTAGTAACCAACAAAAAATTAGAATAGTCTGTGATTATAGATCAGTTAACGAAAAAACCATTGACGATAAATACCCTTTACCTAATATTACAGATATTTTAGATCGACTGGGCAGAGCAAATTATTTTTCTGTTATTGATCTCGCTAGTGGGTTTCATCAAATTGAAATAGACAAGCGAGATGTCCAGAAAACTGCGTTCTCAACTGAGAATGGTCACTACGAATATAAACGTATGCCCTTTGGTTTAAAGAACGGCCCTTCGACCTTTCAAAGGGTCATGGATAACATATTAAGAGGTCTGCAACATGAAATTTGCTTAGTTTATCTTGACGATATTATTATATTTAGCACATCGTTGCAAGATCATTTAATTAATTTGAAAAGAGTTTTCGATAGATTAAGAGAATGTAATTTTAAAGTACAACTAGACAAATCTGAATTTTTAAAGACATCCATAGAATATTTGGGCCATATAATTACACCTCAAGGTGTGAAACCAAACCCCAAGAAAATTTCCGCAATAAAAAACTATCCAATTCCAAAAACACAAAAGGAAATAAAAAGCTTCTTAGGGTTAATAGGGTACTATCGACGCTTCATCAAAGACTTTGCAAAAATCACGAAGCCTATGACTAAATGCCTTAAGAAAAACGCTAAGGTTACTTATACAGATAGAGAATATATAGAATGTTTCGAAACTTGTCAACATATATTAACCAATGATCCAATATTAAAATATCCGGATTTCTCTAAAGAGTTCATTGTAACGACAGATGCCAGTAACTATGCAATTGGTGCTGTCTTATCGCAAGGTAACCCACCTAACGATTGTCCAGTCGCATATTTTTTTTTTTTTTTTTTTTTTTTTTTTTTTTTTTTTTTTTAATACCTTTATTTATAATAAATTTACAAAATAAATATAAAGTGATACACAATGATATAATTATAATTATAAGTAAGGTTCCCGTCTCTACTAAAGAGCTTAACGCTCTGCGCCGTAGAGAGGGAGTTCATAAAAAACTAATTTAAAAGCTTATTTTAGCATACCTATTTTTCACAAATATATATATAATTTAATCAATCCTTGGTTTGATATTTTGCTTATTATAAAATAAAATAAATATTTCTAAATATAAATATATAAAACAATTCAACAAATCATGTAATAAATACAATACGATAAATAAATAAAAATATTCTAGTTATAGTTACAGATTTCAATTTGTAAAGATCAATGTAAAAGATTAAAACAGAACAATGTTTATAAATATATTCATTTCCATTACAGAGTAGAGATAAGATAAGATTTAATTTTATTGATATTGCTATATATATTCTGTGTTAATCTTAAAAGTTGGGATCAGACCTAAAGAACTTTGAAATTCGTATTAATATAAAAATTAAGATACTATACTATAGTTTTAATTAATTGATCAGTGGGTGTCGGGAATTTAACTAGACAACATCTCTCGTTCGAATCATTAAAAGTAAAGCGGCGTGCTTATACGCGCAATTCTCTTATTTGTTTTAATTAAACAATCATCGTATTAATTACATTCGTTTCCGATCTTTAATGTTTCTCTATACATAGTTACACTCCTCAATGGTGTAGCGACTTTTGTGCGACTTGGTCCAAGATATGTTTTTTGAGCTTATTTTTGAAGGTGATTAGTTTAGTGTCTGTATTTTGTAAATCAAGAGGTAAATTATTATAGATTGAAACAGCGCGATAGGACCAGTGTCTTTGTGCCATGGATGTTCTACAAGTTTTTAATGAATAATGTCCTTTTACTTGGCTTCTAGTATTAGCATCATGGCTCACTTTCTGTAAGTCATGCTTGCCTTCTTTAAGGTAAACAATACATCTATATTTATAACTTTGCTCTAGAGTCATGATCGAAAGATTTTTAAAAAGTTTTTCAGTATGGTCTCTTAGATCCTTATTTAATATTATTCTAATAAAAGCTTTTTGGCGTATAAAAATTTGTTCTTTATGTGTGTCACACGCAGCTCCCCATGCTAGCAAACCATATTGAATTATTGAATCAACTAGTCCAAAATACAAATTTCTTTTTTGTTGTATATTTAATATATTTTTTAATTTAGAGAAAATAAAAGTAAGTTTTCTCAGCTTTATATTTAGGTTTGCAATGTGCGGTTTCCAATTCAAGCAACTGTCGATCATGACTCCCAAGTATTTAACAGTATGTACCCAATCTAATTGAGCACATTGACATATATTAGTATGATATTGACAATTATCTTCATGTACTCTTATATTTGCAATGACTGGCTGTGTAGACCAATGAATGGAGTAAGTCATAGCACAGGTTTTTTTAACATTAATTGTTAATTCATTTTGGTCAAACCAATTTTTAATTTTTTTGATCTGTTGCTCAGCCAACAACTTACTATCTTCCCAGTTATTAGTTTCACAAATTAATGCTAGGTCATCTGCAAACCCAATAATAGTTGATTTTTTAGAATTGTTTCGTTTATTGGCAATGTTGGAAAGTGGAGTAGAAGTATGAATAATTGACTGTTGTGTATTTTCTACTATTCTGAATAGGGAATTGATGAATATTATAAATAACGACGGTCCTAAGACTGTTCCTTGAGGGATAGAATAATTGGCTGAATAACCATCACCTATAACGTCATTAAGTTTGACTTTATATATCCTATTTTTTAAGTAACTATCGAACCATTTCAAGACTGTACCAGATATGCCTATTTCTCTTAATGCTTTGATTAATTTTTTATGCGATACGCTATCGAAAGCTTTCGCTAAGTCAATATAAACGGCTATCGGTTTTAGCCCGTTATCTAAACTATTTGTTATGAATGTTGTAACTTTATTAATGGCATCTTGAGTGTTTAAATTACTTTGAAATCCAAATTGACTTTTTGATATTATGTTATTAGTCTGTAAAAATTTATTTAGTTGTTTTTTTATAATTTTTTCTAATATTTTCGCAATATTGGATACTAGTGAAATGGGTCGATAGTTAATAGGATTATTCGTTGGTCCAGATTTATGTATTGGATGTATAATGGCTATTTTAAAAATATCGGGAAAGACACCTTGTAAAAAACTTGACTGAGCTATATAGGTTATTGGTAGGATTAGTGATTCGATATTATTTTTAATCATTGTGACAGTGATTTGATCATGACCTGGACCTGATCTACCTCTAAGATCATTAATGGCATCTTTTACATCTTTATCTGTTATATTTTCAATATTACTCCATAACTCTTCTTTATTAGTTTGTAAATTATCAAATTTATTTATTTTTTTAACTTTTTTACTATTTATATTTTTTGCCATATTTTCACCTATAGTAGTAAAATATTGTCCCATACAATTAGCTGCGTCTTTGGGGTTTTCTAAGGCGTTTATTACATTTCCGACACTATTTGCTATCTCTGGCACTAGATTTTTTTCTTTTTGATTTCTATTTGTTATTTTATTTACTTCTCTCCAGATCTTGGTCATATCATTATCACAATCTTCTATTTTTTTACTAAAGTATTCTTTTTTTGTCTTTTTTATAAGTGAGTCAAGCTTTTTACAATATTTCTTACAATAAGTTTGCAATTTTACATTATGAGGCTGTTTAGAACATTTTTTGACTAATTTTCCTTTTTTTCTTAAAGACACAACAAGCCCGTGGGTAATCCAGGGCTGTAATTTAATGAATTTTCTTTTTGGTGGATCTAAAGTTTTAACTACTGTGCTTTCAGAGATCAACTCTTCCATTTTATTTATATAACCATAGGCCGCTTTATTTGCATCAGATTCATTGGTAACAGTTTCCCATTTTTGTTGTTTTAACAAAAATTTCAACTTTTCATTGTCTATCTGTTTATAAGTAACAGGTTCTCTGTTTAATATCTCCTTATAATTGATATGAACATTTCTTTTTGTTTTTAAGCTAAATATTATAGAATAATGGTCCGTAATGCAAGTTTTTAATACTAATGCTTTTATTTGGTTTACCAATGCATCTGATGAAAATAAATGGTCTATGGTGGTACTGCTTTGAGCACTAACTCTGGTGTAATCTTTTATATGAGAAACAAGTTTATTTTCTGACATAATGTCTAAATAAGATTCAACGTCATTAGTTAAATCGTTGTTACAGTTAATATCTAAATTTATGTCGCCTGTGATTATTTTTTGAAATTTCTTTTCTTTTTTAATTAAGTTATTAAATTCATTTACGAAAGTAGTAGTGTTTCCACTTGGTGATCTATATAAGGTAAATATTTGTAGATTTTTTTTCATAATTTTTAATTCAATGCAGTTACAATTTTCTAATGGATGTTCAGTAATAATTACGTCATTGACTAATTCATCTCTTATATAGATCACCAAGCCACTGTTCTGGTTAAAATTATTTTCTGTTGTGATTATTTTATATCCCTTAATTTTAAACATATTAATGTCTATTCTCCTTAACCTCGCTTCCGACAGAATAATCAAATCAAAATTACCATCAAATTCTTTTAGTTTTAGACAAAATTCATCAAAATTTTTATTTAAACTCCTTATATTCATATGGATAAATTTAATAGAATTTTGTTCACTCATGATTTCTTTTGGTTTAAATTTTTGTTCATTAATTATTTCTAGGTTTTCTAATTCATCTAAGTGCTGCATGTTTAAAAGATCTTTGTTAGTTTAATTGTCTTGATTATCTATTTATTTCTATCCTATAAAAGTATTGATTTATGTTATATTATTTGGGTTATGTTATATGTTATGCTATATTATTTGTGTTTTTTTTTTTTTTTTTTTTTTTTTTTTTTTTTTCTTTTCATTTTTTTCCAACATTTTAGTTTAATTCAGTTTAGTTTAGTACAGTTTAGTTTGTTTTTTAATTTAATTATGATTTTTGTCACTATTCATTTATTTAATGTAAATATATTTCTTAATTTATAAATTTCTTTATTAAAATTATAGAGGATCTTATTCTTACATTTAATCTTAATTATTTATTTTAAGTTACTTTTTAATTTAAATTATTTTTCATGTGATTATAAACTAGAAAAATAAATATAGTTTATTATTTTAATATATTATATATTTATTAATTATATATATTATTTAATATATTTAGTTAATAATTAAAATTGTGGTATTTTATAATTTTTTATGGGTAATTATTCGATTAGGTATTGATAAATAATGGTATAATTTAAATTGTTTAGTATTAGGAAAAGAAAAAAGTAAGGAAAAAATAAGAGTTAGTAAAGATTAAGCAGAAAATAATGTTATTAATTATTGGATATGAGAGATTTTAGAACTTAAATATTAAATTATAATAATTTGCTATCAATATCTTCGAGAGATTTAATAGTAATGATTGGAGAATTTTCCTCTTTCCTCACGAGTACCTTATTATTCCACCACACAAATTTATATTTTGCTTTCAGCGCTGCAGTTTTGGTGGTTTTTAGAAGATCTCTGTTAAAAGGTGATAAATCGTGCACAATAGTGATTCTGTCTTCCTTTCCTAGAGAATTATCGATCAGCTGAGCTGATATTCCTATTTTCTCAGAATCTTTACTGGATAGAGTCTTGAACGCTTGTATCCACTTCAATTTATCGGTCCTTCTAACGAATTTCACGACTATAGGGGGAGGATAATTAGTTTGTTTTTTACCTGGAGTTCGGTGTGCGATACTTATATCGTCTTGCTTATAATTAACTCCTAACGCTGTAGCCACGTTCTGAATAATAGCATCAATATTCTCGTTAGGTGTTATTTTTAAGCCGTGGATCACAGCTATATCCCGGCGGCTGTACTGATTAGATTCGTTGTTCTCTTTTCTTAGTTCTCTGTTTTCCT
Source organism: Gerris lacustris (assembly GCA_951217055.1). Taxonomy (NCBI): domain Eukaryota; kingdom Metazoa; phylum Arthropoda; class Insecta; order Hemiptera; family Gerridae; genus Gerris; species Gerris lacustris. The sequence goes on from OX578285.1 coordinate 64,558,998, forward strand.
CCTTTAGCTCTTTATTCCCTCTTTGCAGATCTTCTACTTGGTTTGACAACTCTGAATTACAATCTCCAAGTAGGAGATTTTCTTCTTCTATTTGTTTTATCTTATCAGTTAGTAATGATAATTGATCTGACAATGCTTTCGTCTTGCTGTTATATTCTGCTCTAATTTTATTAAGCTCAGTTTTAAAGATTTTCTCTATAAGAGAAACTATTTTGCAGCTTTCTTCTGAAAGCCCCTTAAGCTCTTCTGCTAAATTTATGGTATCAGATGTGCTTATATGCATCAAGAACTTTAAATAAGAGTGAAATAAATTATAGCACTATAGAGAAAGCACTCTTAGCTATTTTATTCGCTTGTAAAACTTTTAGGCATTATATATATGGTAGGAAATTTACTATCTACACCGACCATAGACCATTGATTTGGCTTTTCAATTTAAAAGAACCAAACGCTAAATTAGTCCGATGGAAAATTAAACTTGATGAATTCGATTATAAGATTGTATATAAAAAGGGATCACTTAATACAAACGCCGATAGTTTGTCTAGAATTAGGTTAAACGCTTTTTCTGGAAATAGTTATGACGAGGATAACGAGTCTTTAGTTAATAATCCAGGTGATTTTAATGCCACAGAATATTTACAAAGATTATGTGAAAGTAAAAATAACGACAGTAATAATCAGGGTAATAAGGATAATGTTAATCCTCCTTTAAGAGTTGCAATTAATACGAAGTTTAATGATAAACGATCCCATAATAAAACGTCATCCAGTACTGAAAGTGCAAATAATGATAGTGATAAAATATCGTTAAGTACTGAAACGGCTCACAGTGATCCTGGTGAAAACTCATCTTGTACTGAAACAGCACATAGTAATCACGAGGAGAACTTAAGTGATGGCATTCAAATTCTCGATGAAATAATAAATAATAAAAATAATCAAATTATAGTAAATCCAAATGTATATTATAAAGTAGATATTAAAATAGAACAGATAGATAATAAACAAATATTTCATTTAAAAATACCTCTAGATAATAATGAAAAAATAATATTAGAATTCCTAAGAACATATACTGTACCAAATGCCACTTATTATTTGTATTTTAGAGATAATTCTTTATACGAAGACTTTTGTAGAATATATTTCAAATATTTTTCAGGAAATAAATTAAAACTTATAAAATGTACACGCATGGTAAATACAATCAATGATAAAGAAGATCAAATAGAGTTAATAAAACAATTCCACGTAGGAAAAACCAATCACAGAGGTATATCAGAAACATTGAAGGCATTGCAACGTCACTATTATTGGAAAGGGATGAAAAAATTAACAACTAGTGTAATCAATAATTGTGAGAATTGTCAAAAAAATAAGTACTCTCGGAAAAAGATTTATTCCCCGTTGATGTTAACCAGTACGGCATCAAAACCTTTCGAAATTGTTCATTTAGATACGTTTACTTATGACGGTATAAATTATTTAATGCTTGTAGATGCCTTTACAAAGTTCGGTCAAGCTATTCAAATTAAAGGAAAAACCGCTATACATATTACAGAAGCATTAGTTCAATACTTTACATCATTTGGAGTACCTAGACTATTTATACTAGATTGTGGTACTGAGTTTAATAATGAAGTAGTTAAAGATTTATTAAAATTGCATCAAATAAATGTTCACTTTACAACGCGTCAACATCACGACAGCAACGGAATTGTAGAGAGATTTAACAGTAGTATTATAGAACACTTAAGACTTATTCAGGGAACACACCCTAATGAAAAATCAAATATAATGAATTATGCAATAATCGCTTATAACAGCTCAATACACTCTTCCACAAATTATACACCTTATGAACTGACTTTTGGGCACACTAGTAATAGGAACCCAAATGAAATATTTTTGCCTCGAGAATTTTATAATGACTACGTGGAAAATCATAAAAATAGATTAAATAAGGTATACGAAGAGGTAAATAAAAAGTTAATTAGTGATAAGAATAAAGTTAAGGATAAAAGAAATATACATGGAGACGAAAATAAAAAATTGAAAGTAGGACAAATAGTTTATAAGGCCAACCCAAAAATTAGAAATAAGAAATCCCCCAGGTTCACTGGTCCATATGAATTAGTAGAATTATTAGACCACAATAGGGTAAAATTAAGAAACCAACAAACGGGAAAACATTTAATAAGTCATATTAAAGAATTAAAAATGCCACATATTATTACAGATGTTTCGTGTGCATCAGATCGATCAACGGAAGATCAACCAAGACTGAGCTAAATGACAATCCCGGCCTTCTACCTATAAAATTGGGCAAAGCTCAAATAGAAATTGATCAATGGACCTTTGTACAAACATTTAATTTAGATGATATAATAAGAGAATTTAATCAGTTAGATTATTTTTATAAAAATATTAAGAAGCATGTAAAAGCTCATAATGTATTAAAAATAGTAGAACTTAAGCATGATAAGATAAGAGAACAACTAGGTCAGCTAAATCCCACGATATCAAGCGTAAGAAATAGACGTGGTTTACTGGACGGAGTGGGTTCTTTAATAAAGACAATTACAGGAAATCTTGACCATACAGACGCTGAAAGATATGATAAAATAATTACAGACATAGCAAGTAACCAAGACAGACTTAAAAGTGCCGTTCGAGCACAGATAACATTGTTTGAAAACGTAACGAATGAATTTGAAAATAATATTAACGTCCTTTATAATAACCAAAGAGTTATAAAAGATGTGTTACAGCAGATTCAGAAGAAGCAATCTAATCAGTCACTTTCTGATGAATTTGCACTACAACTTATTATTCAGCAACTACTATCTAACTTACACACTATCTATGACGTTCTTGGAAATATTGAAAATGCGATTACTTTTGCAAAGATGAATGTTTTTCATAACTCTATCGTAAAAGCTGAAGATCTTTTAAACGCTTTGAAGATTGCGAATAATTCTTTAGAACACAATAAATTCCCGCTTGAACCCACTAAAGAAAATCTTTTGGTATTAGAATCAATTATTAATGTTAAGTGTTATTATAAACAAAATAAAATTATATTTCTTTTAGAATTACCTTTGGTAAGCAATTATGATTTTGATTTTTATTCACTTTTATCAATTCCTGTATTGGATAAATTAAATAATAATTATAAAACTATTATACCTAGAAATAAGTATCTTTTATTATCAGAGGATTATTTTGCTTTTACTAATATTGTATGTAAGAAAGTTAAAGATAAATATTTTCTTTGTAATAACTTAATGATTTATAAATTAGTTAATGTTAGGGATTATCTATATATATAAAACTAAGAGTGACAGTGACTGATCATCAAAAATTCTCCTACTTCCCATTGACCTAGAGATTTGAAATTTGGTACATAGATAGAGTGTACCATAAATAGGAAAGTGCGGCCATTTTGATTTCGATATGTGTCCGCCATATTGAATTATAGCCGCCATCTTGGATTTTTTCATCAGTAATTCTCCTACTTCCCATTGACCTAGAGATTTGAAATTTGGTACATAGGTAGAGTGTACCATAAATAGAAAAGTTCAGGTGTTTTGATTTCGATATATAGCCGCCATTTTGAATTATAGCCACCATCTTGGATTTTTTCATCAGTAATTCTCCTACTTCCCATTGACCTAGAGATTTGAAATTTGGTACATAGGTAGAGTGTACCAATACTAGAAAAGTGCGGGTGTTTTGATTTCGATATATAGCCGCCATATTGAATTATAGCCGCCATATTGGATTTTTAAAACACGTGTATATGTTTATGTGTCGTATATCGTTTTAAAGGCCTTGATTAATACTTTAATGTTGTGGTATTTATTTTTTTTTAAATTTTTTGTACGGGTACATTTGTACAGATTTGTACTTTTGGTTCAGGTTAAGAAGGTGAAATAATTTTTTTAAATTTTATTTTTACATTTATTAGAATTCATTAGCCTAAATAATGATCTTATACATGGTTTGATTTTTAAATATATTTTTGGTACCTATGGGTACACGGGTACAAATATGCTTTTAAACACAAAACTTACTTTCATGTATATCGTTGAAAAACTCTTGAATAGGCCTTTTAATGTAGTTATGTAGTGTTTTGTGATATTTTTACTTTTTAGGGGGGTAAAATTGAAAAAAGTCCTTATATAGCTGTTTTTTGACAATGGTTCCTTAGGTTTTGGTTGAAATTTAAAACATTGTTATTATTTTTTACTCTCCTTTTCGAGACGTTTACGAATATACCTAATTTATTTTGTTATCTTCATTTTGACTTTTTCGGGTAAAAAAATCACAGGGGTGTGGCTTGACGATTTTTTGGTAAAAAATAAAGTTTGTACTATCTTCATGAAATTTGTCACGCTTATAAAAATGAAAAATACAAGACGAAAGTGCTCTTGGACTTTTTTTTTCCAAGACTCTTAGTTTCCGAGAAAAAGCCACTCAAAGTTCATATTTGGCAATTTTTGGGGTTTTCGATTGGCCATTTTTTGGGCTTTAAAAGTGCTAAATGGTAAACTGACGGCATATTCGTAATCTACTCGACGGGGGCTTTAAAAAAACGTATAGTTTGTATGGGGTTGTCGACAACTTTTTTTGCCCAAATTTTCCGGCTCAAAATCTGGGCCCAAAAATAGGGAAATTAATAAAAAATTAAAAATATGAGAAATATTGATTTGATTTGATTTAAAATTTGTATGCATGCCTTATTTAATATTAGGAACTCGGAAAAAAATTAATACTGGAACATATTTGTACACATGTGTACTTTTGGTACATACGGTACCTAATGTGTTATTTTAACTTGAGATTTTATGTTGTGAAACAATGTGTTATTAGTAATGATTTTATTTAGTAAGCTTTATACCATTCAGTGAATTTAATTTGTTTTAATATAATGTTGGTACCGATATGAGGTACATGGGTACAATGATCGAAATGCTCGAAATATATCATATTATATATAATTTTACAGTGCTTGAAAAGTACTTTCATTGTTGTTATGTACACTTTTTCAAAATTTTACATTTTAAGGGGTGTAAAGCATAAAAAACCGTTAATTTATCTGTTTTTCCGAATTGGTTTTTTAGATTATAATTTAAATGGAAAACTAATTAATAATTTTTTACTGCTCTTATCGAGACCTTTACAACAATACCAATTTTGATAATATTCGATGAATGAATAAACCACTGCTGCTGCTCAGCAGAGTAAGGATTTTTTATTCGATAGACTGCTGCGCATTTGATTTGTTTTGATTTTTTTTTTAGTTCCGTGAATTGTTGGTTGAGTTAGTCTAATTGTAGCCGTTACTCTTGGCGACAAGCTTTCTACATCAGTTTTCTGGTGTTTAATTTGACATAATATGACCAACCAATGAGAGAAGACTTTGAGAAAGGCTTGGGTTTGTCTTTGTGGGGGGGGGGGGGGGGGTGCATTGTTTTGTTTATTTTTGACACATTTTGACAGTTTTTGATACGGCGCGGCAATAAAAGAATAAAGTGTATAGAAAAATAAAAATATAAATTAATCAAATATAGATATATGTATATAATTACAAGATAAAAAGAACTTTATATATACTACGTTTTTTAATTCAATTAATTTATCTTCATATTCAATTATTTATCTTCTTTGTTTAATTGGTTTACTTATTCTTTTTCGCTGTCATTCACTGTTTACCTCTTAATAAAAAATCTTAAATTTGAAATCTGTCAAAATGAAGGATTGTAAATATTTGGGATATGACAAAACAAATAAAATAACTTGCGGATTTTTTCCGAACAGACTTTCCATGAAGCAAATTTGCTGAAAACTAATTAAATTCTGCTGAAAAATTACTAAAAGCATTAAAATATTGTTTGTGCCATGCCCTAAGGAACTTCATTTAGAAACTAAACTTCAAACGCATTCTAGCGGTGAACTAACAAACTAAGACATACAAAACTTTTACCAACAACAGTTTTATGAGTTAAGATTTCATTTCTGATGCAATAATATTATTAAATAAAAAAAAATTACACTGTTAAACAAAATACATTATCCACATAGTTAGTGCCAAGTAAATATGTAGGAAATATAAAAACTTATGGTTAAATTCATTTATAATGAAAAATATATTTTATATAAAAAAAAGCAGGTCATACATTTAATTGAGATAAAATGTTTAAAAATAAGCAATAAAAAATAATATAAACTAATTGCACTAAAATACAAAATTATTTAATAAAAAAGATATATTACTTATATTGTTTTAATTATTTTTTACACCTAGCGCCAACTTCTAGACGAATAAGGCACGCGAAGCGTGCCAATTCGGCTAGTTGTGAAATAAGTTTAATTTTACTTGAAAATCATAACACATCATGTCATGTAACTAATGTTAACATTCCTCAAAATTGTCTCTAAATTAGATTATAATAAATGGATACTTGCAACTGATAAAGTATTGGTTAATGAAAACTGCAATAATGAAAAAGAATCTTACTTTTTATATGGAACGTATTTAATAGAATTAGAGAATCAATGTACATTAAAATTTAACAACACTATACTTAGATCTTTTTCTAATTCAAAAATAGAATTGAAAGACTTTAAAATTCCTATAATAAAACTGTCTAACGAAATTCAAATGAATGTAAGGCAAAAGGAATTAGAATTGGATCCTGTAAACTTAAAGTTAGGTAATGTGGCACATCAAATAGCCTATCACAAGCAATTGTTATTAGATATAAATAAACCAATAAATTTTGAACAATTTGATGTCTACAGTGTAACCATATCAATAATCTTAATATTAACATTAATAATATATGTAATCTATTTAAAATATTGTAAAAGGAAATTGTTCTTAGAAATCAATCAAGAGGTTCCGGATTTGGGCAATTCTTCCCCAAATCCTCCAACAAGGGCTGGAAGAGTTATATTCCCTTAAAACTGCAACTGCTGCAATCTAACACTAAGATAATCTGCGTGTTAAAGCAGTTGTGGGGAGAGTATATAAGGAGCCTTTCGAATCCGACGTCAGACACTTACCTTTTTACAGTTCTATGTGAATGTATTATTCTGTATTATTCTTATATTATATTAATGTGAAAAATAATAAAGTGTTTCAATTTTTAAAAAGTTATATTTTCATTTGAGTAACTTAACTCGCGTGAGAATTTTTTCAGTCGTTGTTTACATGTTTTACGGTGAGTTTAGGTCTTGGGTTAATATTTATTGTGTAGCAGCTTCTTAGTTTTTTCCGTTTTGATAGTCTTGAGTGTTTGTTTCATGGGTTTTTTGTATTTCGTTTGTTTTTTAGGCCCCTGAAGAAGGTTTTAAGTAAAAACCGAAACGTCGGGATTGTAACATAAAGACGATTTTTGTGACCGAAACCTGAGTTTTGTTTGTTTTCTGTTTATATTTACGGTCGAGAATTTATTCATATATATATATATATATATATATATATATATATATATATATATATATATATATATATATATATTTATTTATTTATTTATTAATAATACTATTTTTTAATACTAATACAGTAGTAGAATACCCTCTATTGTCTCTAAATACCTACATTGTGAATACTTCAGAAATTATTTATATCTATATCTATAATCTATAAGGTATTGAGGGTAATTAAGTAATATCAAGATATGTATTTTATTATCTTTAGATATGTATTTTATTATCTTTAGATATGTATTTAATATATATATATATATATATATATATATATATATATATATATATATATATATATATATATATACATATATATATATATATATATACATATATATATATATATATATATATATATATATATATATATATATATATATATATATATATATATATATATATCTATATATATTTATATATATATATATATATTTGTGTACCTTATTGCAGTGTGCAAAAACACGGTATTACATTGCTGATATATATATATATATATATATATATATATATATATATATATATATATATATATATATATATATATATATATATATATTTTATAATATTCCAGGGATTAGTTTCGTTAAACATTTTTTAAACACGGTTCAAATAAATGACAGCATTTTCTAAACTTTCTTAGTGCAACGAGATTTGCAATTGAAATGTTTTTGTATACTAAAGTGGATCTTGTAGTTAGAAGTTGACAAGCCTACTAAGTCCCAACTATGAATCTTTTAGTAAACAATACTGCTTTTCTTCTTTATTCCTAACTCTATTCTCTTCAAATCTATTCATAGGAGGTAAAATAGAATTCCATGAATCCTTGTTCCAACATCCTAATACCCTTGATCGACTCATATCCTTTTAATCAATTCCAGACAACCCTTCTCGACATCTCAAGAGGCTATGGCCTAGAGATCAATTATAAATATATTGTTGTAGAGGTTTCCCCCTGAGTTAAGATGTTTGGTCACTTAACTTCTTTTGTATGACAATAATCGCTATGCCAACATTGTTAATATAATACTGTAATAGTTTTCTTTACAATAAGGAAACTCTGATTTAATGTCAATGCATTCTGTATGTATGTATAGTAGGAAACCAGAAAATGACAATAATTTAATTTGAAAAGCTATTTGTAGCGTTTTGTATTAAAAAAACAAAATTATTAATAACGGGAAAGCTATTAGTTTTTTTTTTTATCTTGATTGATTAACACAACTACACTAGATACTAATACGATTAATACTATTAAGTAGAGTTTTAGTAACCCTTAAAAAAAAAAATAAGAAAAATCGATATGGCTTATTGATAAACAATTCTACAAACAGTAAATATATGTAGCAAAAGAAAAGTGTACTAAACTAGCTTGGCTCCCGTGCTATTTTACATAATATTATATGTTATAAGTGTTAAAGATATATTTTTTGTTGGCAATGTATTACATGAGAAATTTAATAATTGACTATTCTTTTCGGCTGGTTTTTTTTTAGAATATAAATGACTTTGACTAAATAAATATTAAGACAAAGGGATGTTTAGTCCAATGTACCTACTTTGGGACAAAGGAATATCACACTTCTGATTTTATATGGGGAGTAACAATCTAAAGAAGAACATTTTGTATACCTTCTTTAGATTGATACTCCCCTCTGTTTTTTTATAAAGGGAGTAACAATCTAAAGATGTGCCGGATTTTATTTAGTAACATAATAAAGAAATTCAATTTTTAAGTTTTTGCTAGTATTCATAATACGGAAAGTTTAAATTTTAATTTAAATATAGGAGGCCCGTGGTTCGAATCCCGGCGCTGGAGTCTATTTTCTCTGTCTGTCTCCCGTTGTTAATAATAATTATAATTTGATTTAAATTAAAATTGTAACATAATAAAGGTAAACAGGTAAAGGTAGAAAGACAAACACTATTACTAGTTCACTTAGTCGGTATATTGTCATAAACCATAAATAAAGTAATATACATAAAAACCGGTTTCGACTACACAGTCATTGTCAGTGTATTATGCACACATTTATCGTCGTCCAGTCAAAACCGGGCTGAATTTTATTATTTTAGTAATTGTTTATGACAATATATCTACTAATTGATCTAGTAGTGTTTATTTTTAACTACCTTCACCTGTTTACCTCCATTATTAATTAATACCATAAAATCTCGATTAATACTATTAAGTGGAGTTTTAGTAACCAATAAAAAAAAAGAAGAAATATCGATATGGCTTATTGATAAACAATTCTACAAACAGTAAATATATGTAGCAAAAGAAAAGTGTACTAAACTAGCTTGGCTCCCGTGCTTCGCTATGGAGTGTGTTTAAGAACCCCCTTAAGAGTTAAATGCCAGGAAATCCCTTCTTGGCAGACATTAATATTATTTTATATATTATCATTACCAAATACAATGATTATTTTAGAGTTTCAAAGAAGTCATTGTGATATTTATAGTGCGGGGACTTGGTTTATAATATGTATATGGCCGCCATTTTGAATCGAAATGGTTGATTAAAAAAACCTTTTCAAAGTTGTTGTTTACGTAAGAGGAAGCTAATATCCAAATTTCAAGGTTAAAGTTTAATTGGTTACGGAGATATCGTCATATCGAATATTGCATATTAATAGCCATTATCTTGATTTAAGATGGCGGATTGTAATAGTCATTTACACGTCAAGGGAGTAAAGTAAGTGATTGTACCTTGAGCAATGAAGTTGGTCAAGTCCCGATAATGTTAAGTCCCGATAATGTTAATTCCCGAGGGGGGAAAGACGTACAAGATTTTATCTGCAGAAACGAGAAGAACAAACAAATGGAAGAAGATTTAAAGAAAGAATTTTAAATTATTTTATACAAAACATAAATATTTTTATATTCATTTTAAACAAAGAAAAAAAGAGAGGCATTTATACTTGAAAATAAAAAGTAATAATTATTTACGTACCAGGGAATAAAGTAAGCCTTTGTTCGTTTTTCATAGTAACAATATTTTCACATATTTGTTGTTATTTTCACTATATCTAACTATATAATATTAACAATTAACCAAATAAGTTTAATCACGTTAAAATTGTCGCACTAAATAGTAATTATTTGAAATTCAATACTATAATGAGATATAAGAATCAGCTGGTAGCTGAGTATAAAACAGAACTGCCAACCTTATTTACGTTTGCTTTATCTAGGTCAACACTGGATATCATGAAAGTTCATAATTCTCTTATTTTCCAAATTTTGCTTATCTTCTGTCTTAAAAGTTTAAAACTAGCTTTTTGTGGCCGGCTGTCTCATACACTTATTTAAGTGCTTTTTCCACAACGTATTTAAGAAAAGACTTATCATAAGAATAACTGATAAAGGCTGCCTAGTTAAATTTAAATTTTCTTGTTTAATATTGTATTTTAAATGTTTGTTTCTTCTTTCTAGTTAGTTATCAAACCTCCAATTTCATGTTGGGGTTAAATCAATCTCTATTGTCTGTTATAAAAGGTTAGTGTAGCACATAGTTTATCACTGTTTTAATTAAAGTATATAATAATTACTATTTATAATTTCTAAGAAATATTTGAACCAGTTTTGTTTTGAAAACAATTCAACACTTAAAAAGAAGAGCAGTTTTCTAGTAACTTTTTGACTTGTTCTCGTGCATCTGAAGTTCTTAGATTTCCTAAATTAACTCACTCGTATTTTAATAAAGACTTTCAAATCTCTTGTTGTGCTCTACAACCGTTCGGTAATAAAATGGGTTTAACTAACTATTCAAACAAATATTTTTTTCAATTTATACTCGTATTAGGTGTATGCTTATCTTTATTTATTTTTTTTTTTTTATCTAAATGGTATTTTTAATTGTTTAACTGCAAATATAAAAACATCGTATGAGGATCATTTTTTTTTAGGCTAGATTGGAAATCTCCGCGTTTCAGGTATAAAATATTTGATACATCATAATACCTGTAATGTAAGTCAATTATATCACCACGGAATGCTTTTTAAATATACGCATAAGTTACTCCTTATTATACACATCAAAATGTATTAATTATTATTATTTTTTTTTTTTTTTTCAAAAATTGAACCTAGTTAGTTCAGAATAAATAAATAAGAAGAAAGTATTTAGGAAACTTTAGTTTGTAACTATTTACAAAAGGAGTTAGCGTAATATTAACGCACAGGAGACTTAACCAATCCATCTACAAGGCGTTAATAGAATTGAAAGTGAAGAAGATATTAGCGTGCCTCTATGACCTAATATGATTCGTAACAGTTAATACCAGCCTCAACATATGGTACAGGGGTTCGATTCTCATCAAAGAGAAGAGATTCACTTTTTCACCTAAAGAGCTTCTACATTTCACATTAAACGATAAATTAGATATTTTATTTGATAATTAAAACATAAATATATATTATTATAACTCACTATTAAATTAAAATAAAAACGTTGAAAATTAACACCTTTTTATATTTGATGATTCTTAATTTAATTAAATTTGATGGATGGTTAAGGTGTGGTAATGATATAAACACTTAGTTTTTCATTGTGAGACGTTTTGACCCTTTTTTTATAGTACATTACGCGTCGAGTGCGGAAAGTAGCAGTTTGCATGCGAGTGTGGAGTTTGCACCCGAGCGATAGCGAGGGTGGTAAAACCACACGAGCAATGCAAAATGCCGTTTTCGCACGAGTTGCGTACCGTACTTTATCTACGATTGTTAGATTTAAATAATATATACAGAAAAAAATTAACTTGCTGTATGTAAGTTCGTATCTCTCTCTCTTGATAAAGATGGCATTAATTCTTGAGTTGTATTTATTGCCGAATTAATTATTTCTGGAGGAGTATTATTCTCCACATTTTCGTCTAAGTCACTTGATTCACTCATTGTTTTTCACTAAAAACTCGATATAAACCGTTACTTTAATAAACAAAAAACAGCAAATTAGTTTTGTTAAATGTAAACAAACTTGCTAATCGTGCATAAAGCTGAAGAATTCCTCTTCTTTACCACACTGTGTGGTAAAGAAGAGGAATTGTTCAGATCTATGAGACGCGCATGCGCAATGCATACAAGTAGGTAAATAATCACTTTCTACGCATCTAAACAAAGATATAATGTTTATATTTCGTATCAATCGTAGATAAAGGTCATTTTCAACCATGTTTAATTGTTAATAATGATCTCTATAAGGAAGGGTCATACAATATAATAAATATATAATCTATAAACTAGTGACAAATAGTAAAATTATCAGTGAACAGTTGAAACACACACACACACATATATATATATATATATATATATATATATATATATATATATATATATATATATATATATATATATATATGAAAAATGAAAAAATGAAAAAACTCTAACCACCTCTTTAATTAAATTAAGAATCATTAAAAATAAACTAAACGTAATTCGGCTGAATAATTACGTTTCCGACATTCATTTTGACGTTTTTTTTTCATTTTAAAATTTTACTTAAATGTTGGCATGAAATAAATTTGTTTTGTGTTATTTTTACCACATATATTATATACAGGGTGGTCCAAAAGTCTCCCCCCCCCCCCCTCTTAACTTTTGAACGGTTTGAGATAAACTAATGAAACGGGGGATTTCTACCAAGCAAAGGGAATTTTGTTTTCATGCAATCACCCACTAGGGGCAAACACCCACTTTGCCCCCAGGCCACCCAACTTCAAAATTTCAAATTGGAGTGTATATTTTTGATAGCATTTGGATTCTCCGGTGAAAAATAATAAACTTTTACTCGAAACTATTTTTTCTATCTCCAATATTTTGCCCCCTACAGGGGCAAAATATTGCAAAGGTAGCAAAATAACCCTTCCGAAATAGTAAAAAAATAACACTTAGATCGTTATAAAATCTAAACGGTTTGAAATAAAGTAATGGAACTTGGGGGGTCTGTATCATGTAAAGGGAAGTGTGTAATCATCCACTCGCGTAATAGGGGCAACCTCCATTTTTTCCCCAGGTGCTGAAATCTACCATTTTTATATCATTGCCCCCCTATAGGGGGCAAAATATTGGAGATAGAAAAATAAGTTTGAAGTAAAATATTTTTATTTTTTACCGTACAATCTAAATCTGCTATCAAAAATATACATTCCAGGTTAAAATTTTGAAGTTAGGTGGTCTGGGGGCAAAATGGGAGGTTGCCCCTACTGCGCGATAGCATGAAAACAAACTTCCCTTTACATGGTAAAGATCCCCTAAATTTCTATAATTTATCTCAACCCGTTTAGATTTTACAACGTATTAACGGAAGGTTTATTTTACTATCTTTGCCCACCTATAGGGGGCACAATATTCGAAATAGAAAAAAAGGTTTCAAGTAAAAGTTTATTATTTTTCACTGTAGAATCCAAATATATGCTATCAAAAATATACACTCAAATTTGAAATTTTGAAGTTGGGTTACCCGAGGGCAAAGTGGGTGGTTGCCCCTAGTAGGTGATTACATGTAAAAAAAAAACTTCCCTTTGCATGGTAGAGATCCCCTAAGTTTCCATAATTTATCTCAAACCATTTAAAAGTTAAAAAGGGGGGGGGGGAGACTTTTGGACCACCCTGTATATATACACACACATATATGTGCGTGTGTATATAGGTTATGAACGACACAGGGTCGGGATTGCGCTCCATCAGCTGTATTATGCGTATTATTGGCTTATCGTTGTCATAATGCTGCCTGAACATATGTACGGTGCTCCTAGTACTATAGTTTATAAAGTATAGAAATGTAACTTTTCAATTCTTTTCGTTGTGATTCTACTTAATTTTTTTATTTTATTTTTTTAGGGATTTAAGCCATAATCATTTACAAGTGATTGGAAAGAAATCCTTGAGAGGTGTCAGATCGCTTAAAACATTGTAAGTATAATTTTGTCAGTATTAATATTTTATAGTTTTATAACTTATAACAAAAAGTTTTACTAAGTACTATTTTTGTCCTGATGTGTTGAGTTGTTTACAAAACAAAACCGGTCTTAAGGGGTTCTTAGAAGTATTATTATTTAGACAAGCTTATATACTGTTTATGTATAATGTTATTACTCAAAATAGAGTTAAGGTAGCAGGCATTTTCTGTACCAAAGCCGCTTATCATAGCGACAATACTAAACGTTTTATTCGTCAAAAATACTTTGAGAGGCTAAAATTTGGGGCTCTTTTTGACCTAGTTGTCAACAAAATATTCAGATGATTGGCTGGATATTTACTGGTTATAAGAAGCTTGATAATTGGAAATTAACTGGTTAAAAGAAATTTTATCATGTCTTTTAAGGCTAGTATACACTGAGGAATTTTGTTCCGAAACAATGTTTAGGAACCATTTTTAGGAGACAATATTTCGGGACATTGTTTCATAATGGTTTGTTCCGATGCATTATTCCGCGTCCAACTGGAGCTGAAATCAATCAGTCCAACATTGTTTTACAAGCAGCAGTTGAGGCTTCCATGTGTAATTGATTTCTTTTAATTGATCAGGAGAAATAAAAAAAAATCTGTGGGCAGGAACTGTGGGGAGGCGTTTTGTTGTATGAAATATCCACTCAAAAAATGACGGCTTGGGTTTCCGCAAATTTAAATATTTGAAAGTGAAAGTGAAGTCAAATGACTGGAACTAAAATGACATCCCTAATCCCTGTAATGGGTTTGATTAAAACATCATAATGGTAGTCTTGCAACTGTGTCTCGTCGTGAGCAACTCCCTTGATAATGATCCCTGTAATGTGTTTGATTGAAACATCATGACGATAGTCTTGCAACTGTGTCTCATCATGAGCAACTCCCTTGATAACGATCCCTGTAATGTGTTTGATTGAAACATCATGACGATAGTCTTGCAACTGTGTCTCATCATGAGTAACTCCCTTGATAATGATCCCTGTAATGTGTTTGATTGAAACATCATGACGATAGTCTTGCAACTGTGTCTCATCATGAGCAACTCCCTTGATAATGATCCCTGTAATGTGTTTGATTGAAACATCATGACGATAGTCTTGCAACTGTGTCTCATCATGAGCAACTCCCTTGATAATGATCCCTGTAATGTGTTTGATTGAAACATCATGACGATAGTCTTGCAACTGTGTCTCATCATGAGCAACTCCCTTGATAATGATCCCTGTAATGTGTTTGATTGAAACATCATGACGATAGTCTTGCAACTGTGTCTCATCATGAGTAACTCCCTTGATAATGATCCCTGTAATGTGTTTGATTGAAACATCATGACGATAGTCTTGCAACTGTGTCTCATCATGAGTAACTCCCTTGATAATGATCCCTGTAATGTGTTTGATTGAAACATCATGACGATAGTCTTGCAACTGTGTCTCATCATGAGCAACTCCCTTGATAATGATCCCTGTATAATGTGTTTGATTGAAACATCATGACGATAGTCTTGCAACTGTGTCTCATCATGAGCAACTCCCTTGATAATGATCCCTGTAATGGGTTCGAAACGACGGGATTCCTAAAATCTCTGACGCGGACTCGTTCAGAAGATCTAGATATTTATTTTACTTAATATTCAGAATTCACCATATTAAAAGAGAATTATTCTTTGAGATAAAGTTTCTGGAGCTTACATATCAAATTACAGGACACATAAGTTACATAACTGCGTAACTGTATTACGACATTGGGATACTTTATAACCATTTTATAGAAGTGGCAAGTTATTATTGCTAAGTTTTTAAGTTTATTTTGCTTCGAATATAAGACTCACTTTTTCCCGTTTTTGCTTCGTGAAAATCAGCATGCGTTTTATATTAGAGGTGCGTCTTATAATCGATGTATTCAAGAGTAACTTATTATATAAAAACCATTTTTCTACGATCTTTCAAGTGTACCGCTGAAATCTTGTTTTTACTTTTTATTTCCAATTCTCTGAATTTGGCCGGGATATCAATTTTTGATATTTCATCAATTTTCAGGAATTTTAACGTGTTCAATTTCTGATGAGATTTTAGGTGAAAGGGATTCCGCTGAACCTACTTATTTTTTTTTAGCTTCAAAATCTAGCTTTGCTATTTCTCTGCCAGCATGGCTTCTGTCTTACATCTTACATCTAAATAAAGATTCAAATGCGCCCTACATCCATGTATAGATTCAATATCCCAATAATATCCGTGGTAGACTGCCTAAATTTTAAAAGAACGGAAAGTTTTCCCTTTGAAACAGGGTGCACCTTATTGGTATTCTTATTCTTATTATATTCGGTGCATCTTATTGCAGTGGCGTAGCTAGGGCATTGGGGGCCCCCCACAAGAACTTTTTTGGGCCCCTCGCCAAACAAAATTGATGAGCAAAAAAAAAAAAACCTCTTGCGTTTAGAACTGGGGCCCCCCTCGTCGTTGATTTGGGGGCCCTCCCGCAATGTGGGCCCGTGCGGGCCCATAGTTACGCCACTGTCTTATTGATTCGTAAATCAAGATGCGTCTTATATTCGATGCAATACGGTATTAGAATTGTCCGGTTATTTATAACATTCTCCGAGTTTTATTTCCTAGTAGTTTAACAGTAGTTTCTCCTGTAATTAGTACTGAGAAGTTGCTGAGGAAACAGCTCTAAACACGGACGGCGAGAGTCCAGGTTCGATTCCCCGCCGAGTAGGAGTTATTTTAATGGAAAAATTTGATAAAATGTTTAATAATAATTAAATATAATCACGGAGATACTCAAGAACTAATAAAAGGAAAACACTGATCTAAGTCTGTACTCGAATATGAAAAAGTTTAGTTCGAGCTGTTAAAGACAGATATTGTTATATACTCGTTTTGAAATAATAACAATACGAACTACCTTAATAAATAAAAGGGTTTAATTAACAAAATAAGGACATGACATAGTATGTATTTCTATATAGCCTCGTTTCACGGTGATAGTTCTCTCACGATAGAACTATTATGTCAGTCAACGTCATAGAACTATCGCGGAGGTGTACAGTCTACACCGCGAAAGTTTACATAATCCGTCAAAACTTGTCTTGTTGTAGTGATAACCATTTATCCATATTCAACATATCTGACTTAGATACAGAGACGGAGCATTAAATAATATTATAATATTATATGATATAATTATGATATATAGCAAAAAGAATATTTATAATAGCAAATATAGGTATATATATAGCAACAGAATATTTTTATTATCGAAAACAAAAAAATCTGATAGCAAATATGAAGCAAGCTATTACATTTGTTGCCTCTTAGATCTGTTATCACTTGATATAAAAATATAAACAAACAATAAGCCAATTAGCATCTAGAATCTGGCGCGATAGTTCTTTAATGTGCCCCTTGAGGACTTTAACTGCTATGATAGAATTCTCAAATATCTGGTCAGACAAGATAGTTTGCTGGTTGATAGCTCTATCGCGATAAAATCTATCACGTAGTCTACACGGTGGTAACTGATGCAATAGTTACTATCATGACCGCTGCTATCGCGTTAACTATCACCGAGTAAACGGGGCTAGTGGGCTAGAGATCGTAAAACAATACACGAGACGAGGAGGTAATCAACAGTGTACCCCCAAATAAGAATCAGTTGAGCAAAACATTAATCTAAAGGTAGGCTTATGTCACGTTTTAACCCCCTTTTAATTTAGAAACAATTAAATTATTCTTAGCTGGAGCGTGTTAAGATTAAAGAGCTCGAACAAATTGTTATTATCTTACTTTGTATACCTGGGAATTGGGAAATTGAAAGACTATGAGATCTTAAAAGGTAAGACGTTTAATTAATTTTTAATTATGATGACACTGAAATGGACCAGGGAAATTTAATCACAAGATTTTTATGTAAAACGATCTAATAGTCTTTATCAATGGACTTTTATAAAATGTCATAGGATGAGGCAGACTATGGTTGATGTAATTAGGTACGTTAAATATACAAGATTTATTTTCAAATTCATTATATCTTACTGAATGAGATTTCAGGTCAACCTAATTTGCTAAGGTAATCACTGAGTAAAAAACTTCTTACTTTTAACTATATATGTTTTTAACAATAGGTACATATAATGATATGCTTTTAGGTTTAATTTTTTGCTTCCGAGCTTACCGAAGGTAACGGAAGCATTGTGTTCACTTTTGAGAACGAAAAAGTTTTATATCTCCGATTTGAAAAATTCCAAGACAGAAATCCGTTTCAGATGTTGTGATGCTTGCCCGCATTACATCGTTATATTGAGCCTGGGTGTATGGGCTGTTTCTTTTGTACTGTGTCTTTCTAGTTTCCATATTATACGTTACACACCTCGTGATTCATGTTTATGTGCTTTTATATTAAAACCCTATCATAACATGGTGGCAGCGGTAAAATAAGTTTTTTTAGCATTATTATCACGCGAGTGCAAGTGAAAATTCGAAAAAATGAACGATTCACAGTGTATTCCACACCTTGATTGGTCTGACTCAGACATGCCGGCGGCGTGGAACATGTTCAGGCAGAAATGTGAATTATACTTCGCAGTAAAAGATGTTCCCGAGACAAAACGTGTGCAACACATTCTTCTCTTCTCTGGAACTCAAGGTATAAAAATATATAATTCGTGGGGACTAGGGGAAAAAGAGAAAATCGACCCCGAAATTGTGTGGAAAAAATTTACCACACACTTTGAACCTACATCGAACTTTAGAATAAATCGATTTTATCTACAAAAGATATATCAAAAAGACAATGAAAGTTTTGATGACTTTGTAGCGAAATGCAAACTCCAAGCATATAAATGTGACTTCACCCCTGGCGAATTAAACGAAAGAGTCATAGAACAAATTATAATAGGGACTAAACACACGGAGATCCAGAAAGCTCTCCTTCAAAAAGACAAATCATTAACAGTCGAACAAGCTGTAGACATGGGCCGTGCTCATGAGGCATCAGTTGACCATATGAAATCATTGATAAATGCAACAACATCAAGCCAGAAAGAGAATGTAGATGCAATAAAATCAAAAAGGGAATGTAACAATGATAGATGTCTCCGGTGTGACAAAATTCACCAAAAAAACAAGTGCCCAGCTTACGGGTCTGTGTGCTCAAAATGTGGCATTAAAAACCACTGGAGTATTTGCTGCAAAACAAACTCAGATAGATCACAAACAGATCACTCTAATAGCAAATTTAAACATGATAGGTACAAGAAAAACAAGAGCTCAGGGGTCAATGAGATCAACACAGATTGCAAAGACCAAAGTTTTGCGTTTTTCAATATTGATAGTATACAAAACATAAAAAGCAACAGTGAAGCGTATACCACAATACAAATTAAAATTGATGCTAATAGTGCAGCCAAACTCTTAATGAAAATTGACACTGGGTCACAAGCCAATACTATTCCAATCAAATTTTTTAAAAAATGTGTCACAAATATGAAACAATAAGGAATAAAAAGTGCAATTTAGCTGTTAAAAACACTAACTCAACTAAACTATCAGCCTACAACAACACCCCAATAAAACAATATGGTACAGTTAAATTGCCTTGCAAACACAGTAATACATGGCATGACACTACATTTTATATTGTTGAGACTGAGGGCCCACCTATCATAGGCCTTACTTCATCACTTAAAATGGATCTGGTGTCTCTTAATTGTAAAATTGAAGATAAACCAAAAATATACTCAGCCATGGCGTTGGATGTGGTAAGCAAATTAGTGATTAATTTTCCTCATGATATAAAGGATTTAAAAAATAAATATCCGGAATAATTTGACAAAGTTGGCAAACTTGATGGTGAGTACCACATAACAGTTGACCCTAATATTACTCCAACTGTACATGCACCAAGGAAATTTCCTATACAACTAAAAGATAAACTTAAAAGTACATTAGATAATCTCGAAGCGCAAGATATAATAATAAAAGTAATAGAACCAACGGACTGGGTGAACAGTCTAGTCATAGCGCCTAAACCTGATGGTAACATAAGATTATGTTTAGACCCAAAAGATCTTAACAAAGCAATAAAAAGATCTTATCATAAAGTTCCAACATTGGAGGAAATTAATCATAAATTAAATGGTGCTAAAGTTTTTAGCAAGCTAGATGCCAAGAATGGATACTGGTCAGTCGTTTTAGACCGTGAAAGTAGTCTACTAACCACCTTCAATACACCTTTCGGCAGGTATGCATACTTAAGACTTCCAATGGGACTAAAAACATCTCAAGATGTTTTTCAACAAAAAATGGACTGTGCTTTAGAAAATTGCCCAGGAACCATAAGTATCACTGATGACATTGTAGTATTCGGCAAAACCCAAGAAGAACATGATAAAAACTTAATGACCTTGATGGAGACAGCGAAAGAAAAGGGTATCACTTTTAATAGTGCAAAATGTACTATCAGTGTTCCCCAAATAAAATTTTTTGGATCTATTTATGATGAACATGGTCTACATCCAAATGGAGAAAAAATTAAAAGTATTAAATCTCTTCCTCCTCCCAAAAACAAGCAGGAATTGCAACATATTTTAGGCCTCTTAAACTACATGTCACCTTTTGTTTCAAATATGTCAAACCTCACTGCAGGATTAAGAAAACTATTATCTAAAGACAGTGAATTTGTGTGGACTGAAACACACAATTCATTTCTTGAAAGAGCTAAACAAGCGGTAACAGAAGAACTAACATTAGCTTATTTTGACCCCAATATAGAATCTACTGTACAAGTTGATGCATCTTCCACTGGTCTTGGGGCAGTTCTCATACAAAAAGATAAACCCATTATGTTTGCATCTAAAGCACTTACAGAAACAGAAAAAAGATACGCAAACATAGAGCGAGAGATGCTTGCAGTAGTTTTTGGTTGCGAAAGATTTCATACATTTTTATTTGGACGACCATTTACCGTAGAATCAGATCACAAACCACTGGAGATGATCAAGCTAAAATATCTGACTGCAGCACCTCCTCGTTTACTCAGAATGTTACTCCGAATACAGCAATACGACATAACTATTAAATATAGACCTGGAAAAGATATGGTTGCAGCCGATTGCCTCTCTAGACTTCCCTCAACTGACAAAGAAGGCATAGAGCTTAACACGAAGATAGACTTTATTTATTTTTCAAAAGACAAAGTAAATGAATTAAAACATTCAACCGAAAAAGACTATCTGCTGAGACAACTTGCAAAAGTAACAGTGCAAGGTTGGCCGAACAGTCTTAAAGAATTACCTACTGCATTGAAACCTTATTGGCCTTTCAGAGATGAAATATCTATTGAAAATGGCATAATGTTGAAAGGAGAACGGATAATTATCCCTGATAGCATGAGAAAACTGATCTTGACAAAACTCCATTCCGGACATCAAGGAATTGAAAAAACAAGATTAAGAGCTAGAGACTGTGTATATTGGCCTGGACTTAACAGTGACATTGAAAAAATGATTCAAGAATGCCCTACATGCCAAGAATACAAAAATTCTCTAAGCAAAGAACCTCTGCAGTCACATGATATACCTACCAGACCTTGGCAATGGGTATACAGTGACTTATTTAGCATTGATTCAAAAACTTATATTTTAATCACCGACTCATACTCAAAATTCCCCTTTGTAATACCTCTTCGTAAAACTGATAGTCAGGCCGTTATCAATGAAGTTAAACGAATATTTACAGAACAAGGCATACCAGAAAGGATATACAGCGACAATGGTCCTCAATACTCTTCAGAAGCATTCCGAAATTTCACTAAAACTTGGGGTATAGAACATATAACCAGCTCCCCTCACTACCCAACATCAAATGGATTCATTGAAAGATCAGTTCAAACCATTAAAACCACTATAAAAAAATGCATTGACAGTGAAAAAGACATAGATAAAGCACTTTTATGCATTCGGGCCACTCCAATTGATTGTTCTGTACCTAGCCCAGCAGAGATGCTGTATGGCAGGAAGATATTAACAGATATCCCCGTTAAAATAAAGAACAACTGCACGAAGAAAGATGAGATCTATCATCGTTATGAAACAAACCAAGATAATAGTTCACTCTACTACAACAGACAATCCCAAGAGTTACCTCACCTCCCAGACGGACAATCGGTAAGAATCCAAGACCAATCGACAAAGAAGTGGATGCCAGCGACTGTAGTTACCACTTCAGATGAACCAAGATCATATATAGTACAAACTCAATCTGGAAACTTGGTCCGACGTAACCGCAAACACATAAGAAGCTGCATACCTCCACAGGAGAGTAACCTAAGAGAGAGTGAAGAAAACTACACAGCACCAACTCAGATGAATCCTGAAAACGAATGTACACCCTATAAGGAGAGAACTTCAAAGGAAAATACTGAGGAAATAAAGTCACCACAAGCTTCAGCTACTCAAAACACTACTAGAAGCGGAAGAGCAGTGGTCATCCCAAAGCGTTTGGACCTATGAACAAATTATTCAGTAAATTAGCTAACACTATAATATATTTATGTTAATGTAATTATAATTCAAACACTTATTTACCTAGATGTATTTTAACAGTTTAATATTCTTTTTTTAAATTTAATGAAAGAAAGATGTTGTGATGCTTGCCCGCATTACATCGTTATATTGAGCCTGGGTGTATGGGCTGTTTCTTTTGTACTGTGTCTTTCTAGTTTCCATATTATACGTTACACACCTCGTGATTCATGTTTATGTGCTTTTATATTAAAACCCTATCATAACATCAGACATTAGGGAACATTTTTGGTTCCGTGTCTGTCTGTCTGTCCGCGAATCCTGAAACGTGCGACGATAACTTGAGTAAATGTCAACCGATTTTGATGAAATTTGGTAGACATGTTCATTTTACCAATGCCCAAGACGAGTTTGTTGGACAACGTTATCCGTCCAAGCATTCACGCGCAACGCTCGCGAAAACGTGAACTTAAACGCGAAAACGCGAATTCGTGAATTCGCGAAAACGCGAAAACGTGAATTTAAAATTGGAATTTTAGGTCGGGAAACAAATCAAACTTCATCTATTCAATGAGACAAACATTTTTTTAGTAAAACCAACAGCGACACCGCTATTAAGTGTTAAAGATCGCTAAAAACTATTAATAGTTTTTACACAAAAAATAATATAACAATAAAGTAATATAACGTTAATGTTAATATAACAATAAAGTGCATGATAGGATACGAGGAAGCTATGTGCCACACTAATTGGCAGTCTATTTTTAATTTGTTGGTTAATAATATTGTGTCTCATAAAATTACAAAGAAGTGTTTGAGGTTGAAACATTTTTGAGTTGCATTTTGATGCAATCTCTTTACCTGACATCTACTGTCTTATCTGTCTTTACCTGCCATCTACTTCCTAGGTTGGTGGTATTAATTTGTACCCCGTTCTGAATTTAAACAAAAAAATCCGACTTATACGTTGGTCTAAAAATTGAGTCACAATCAGAATTGCTTCCAATTTATTATGCGTATTTCTATAAATCCAAGGAAATCGATATCACCAAGAACTTTTACCGAATAAAGACTAAACATAGGTTTCTAGGTGAAATATGGAATATGTACCTACTTTAAGATTTACATAAATTCCAAATAATTTAGAAAGCATACATGTAAAAAAACTGCAAACAGCTCAATTTAGGGCCTACATTTTTTTAGTAATCATAATTGTAAATAAATTATTGGTTGAGATTTTGTGGTACCACTTCATAATTACGACTAAAGAGGTTAATAGAAAGTAACACAACAATATTGTCACCACAATTGTATATTAATTACTAGTAGTTCTGTGAACAGTAGACCTCGCGAAAATTAGAAAAAAAATTAAACGCGGACAGAGGATCCATTTAAATACGAATCTAATGGTATAAGTCGATTTCCCGAGAAAAATCTAGTTTTTGTGAAAATAATTTTAAACGCGGACATTGAGAGGCGGGGTTCGATTCCCCGCTGGGGCGAAGTTTTTTTTATGGTATTTGAAAAAATTTAATTCGAAAATAAACCATAAAAATCGATTTCAATTACTTAAAGGATAAATGATAACCCGAGGTGAAATCGATAAATTAATTTAGGCTATACATTTGGGGGTAATCTCCCTCAAAAACTCTGAAAAAAACATTATTTCTCGAAAACTATTTCCACGATTTTTATTTTTATTTTTTTTTTTAAATGTAGTCCATTTAAATACAAATCTAACGGTATAAGTGGTTTTCCTGGGAAAAATCTAGCTTCTGAGAAAATAAGTTTAAACGCGGACAGTGAGAGGTCGGGTGCGATTCCCTGCTGGGAAGGTTATTTTTATGGTAATTCTAAACATTTTTTTAAAGAAATAAACCATATACATCGATTTTAATGTCTTAAAGGAACATATATTCTAAATTTCAAGAAAAAATAAAAATTTAAAAATTAAACTTTTAAAAAAAAGTCAAAAAAACATTTTTTTTAAATTAATAATATTTTTTTTTTATAAAAAAACAACTATATATATTTATTTTCCCAACTTGAAGTAACATTCATGCCAAATTTCAAGATAAACAAAAAATAAATTTAAAAAAAAAAAATGTTTGTTTTATTTTTTTAAAAATTTAAAAATGAAATTCATTAAGTATAAAACTTATACGTTGTTTTTTATGACTTCAAAGAACATCTATGCCAAATTTGAAGAAAATCGAATAAAGCGTTTGGCCGTAAGCGTGTAACTAACATTTTCAGACGAAATGCAAAACGGTCTAGTACCTGGGGAAGACTGGGGAACAAAAAAGTTAAAACATAGACCTCGCTTCGCTCGGTCAATTATCAAACAAGTTTCAACAATATTGTTCTAAAATAATCTAAAAGACGTACGATGGATAAGGTTTTGAAACTGGTCATTCAAAGTGGCAAAGAGCCGATATTTACAAATATAATTATGACTGAAGAGGTAAATAGAAAGTAATGAATGCTAAAATATTGCCACCACAATTGTATATTGCGCAGATTTCGACATTTTATATCATCTTAAGTGTTAAGTAATATCACAGTAAGTAGCATTTAGTAAGTAGAATATTACTCTTACTACGCTAACACTTAACACTGAAGATGATATAAAATGTCGAAATGTGCACAATATACAATTGTGGTGGCAATATTTTTGCATTACTTTCTATTTACCTCTTTAGTCATAATTATATTTGTAAATATCGGCTCTTTGCCACTTTGAATGATCAGTTTCAAAACCTTATCCATCGTACGTCTTTATTATTTTAGAACAATATTGCCTTAACTAATATAATTTATTAAATTTATATATATATATTGAGGAAGCGGTGGGGATGTATGGACTCGGAGAACGCAATGAGAGGGGCAAAAAGATGATAGAGTTTTTAGAATCAAATCACCTGTTCGTTATGAACACATTTTTCAAAAAACCAGAATCGTTAAAGTGGACTTGGGTCAGCCCGGATGGAAATACATTTAATGAAATCGATTACTTTGTCAGCAACAAGAAAATATTAGTTAGGGATGTAGTAATAGACGAGAATATAAATATAGGTAGTGACCACAGGGCCCTATAAGCAACCATTAATATTGGAATCAAGAAAAACTGGAAAAAGAAAATATCTGGAGTAAAAATTGATAGTAATATGCTAAATTCAAACAGTTTTGAAGAAGTACTAAGAAGCGAGCTAGAAAGAAGAGGGGGAACAACAAATGACTTAAACAGCATGGAAATGAGATTAGTAAACGCCATAAAACAATCGACAAAAAGGGTCGCAGAAAAAGAAAACTTTGTGGAAAAAAGAACTTTGCCTAAAGAAATTAAAAAACTTATGGAGAAAAGAAGAAAGCTTAAAAGACAAGGAAAAGAAAAGATTGAATTTTCAGAAATATCAAAGACAATAAGAAAGAAAATGAAAGAATGGTCAAACAAGAAAGACATAGATGAAATGAATGAAGCTATCAAGGCCGGAACTAGTCTGAAGAAATGTATGAGGCAGCAAAAAGAGGGAAGAAGCAACATGGTAGCTCTGAAGGATAAAGATGGTCAGATCAAGAGAGATAACAACGAAATTTTAGAGATTATCAGCGACTACTACAAAGATCTTTACAGCATACACGATGGTAAAAACATTTCAGATAACGAAAAATACGAGCAAATAACTTCAAAACAGCAAAACAAGACAATAGAAGTTAGAGAGATTCTACGAGATGAAGTCGAATCCGTCATAAGAAAACTGAAAACCGGAAAAACAGGAGGGATAGACAATATAAGTAACGAAGAGCTAAAAGCAGGGGAGGGATACTAATAAATGAGCTTTACTACTTATTCAACCAATGTTTAACCAACAGACAAATTCCAAACAGTTGGCTTCAGTCTAAACTGATAATTATGTTTAAGAAAGGTGATAGACATGAAATAAAAAATTATAGGCCCATAAACTTGCTGTCGAGTATCTTCAAAGCATTTATGAGCGTGATAACTGCAAGGATTAGTAAGCAACTAGATTATTACTCTCCAGTAGATCAAGTGGGGTTCAAAAAGAATTTTTCAACTTCCGATGCAATTCTTGTGATTAAGCAACTAATATCAAAAGCTTACGACTATAAGTTCCCCGTAGTTTTTCTATTTGTCGATTTTGAAAAAGCCTTCGACAGTGTATATCCAAAAGCAATAATGGAAGCATTGGAAAGCAGTGGAATCGACGAAGAATATAAGGATTTGTTAAAATTTGTATACGGAAACGCGGAAATAATTGTAAATATTGGTATCAAAAAGAAACTGATCAAAGTAGAAAAAGGCCTGCGCCAAGGAGATATCCCATCTGCCAAACTTTTTGGTGCAATATTGGAAGAGGTTTTTAGGCATGTCAATTGGATTAATTATGGGATAAACATAAATAGTGAAAAGTTAAACAAAATTAAATTTGCTGACGACGTAGTGCTAATAGGAAGATCGAAGCAAGAAGTAATAACCACGATAAACGAACTAGCAGAGAGTGCAAAGAAAGTTGGATTAAGAATAAACAGAGGGAAAACCAAAATCATGGCTGTAAACTGCGTGGAAGATGTGCCTTTAACCTTGGAAGGAAGAAATATTGAAGAGGTCGAAGAATTTATATACTTAGGGCAACTTTTGGGAAAAAAAGAGAATATTTCTAAAGAAATCAGTAGAAGAATCGGTCTAGGATGGCGTGCATATAATAAATACCGCAATTTGTTCAGGTCAAATATAGAAATAAAAGATAAAGTGAAGTTATGGAGCAGTGTGGTCAAACCTGTAATTCTTTACGGCTGTGAAACATGGAGCATGACGAAGGGGGATATTTTAAAGATTAGAGTAGCGGTGAGAAGAATGGAGAGGAGTATGCTAAAGATAGGAAGGAAAGAGTGGAAAAGTAAAGCGTGGATCAGGCAACAGACGAAAATTGAAGACATAGCAACTACTATCATTGCTAGGAAATGGAAATGGGCAGGGCATATCATCAGAACAAATGTTGGTAGATGGACAAAGAAAATCCTGGAATGGATACCTATGGATAGGAAAAGGAAAAAAGGAAGGCCACATATCAAATGGGACTACGAAATGAAGGCGTGCTGTGGAAACGAGACGTGGAAACGGGTTGCCTTAGACAGACAGGAATGGAAGAGAATGGCAAGAGTGTATGCTGAAGAGTGGTTGAATAGAGACTAAAATGTATTTTATTAATATTAGTTAAATTATACCGATAAATTATTTGTTAATGCCATACTGTTATTCTAGTCACTGTTAGTCTATTATTCTAGTTATTCTCGTTATCTATTGTTACTCTTTTATGTTATCTATTGTTATTCTTTTATGTTATCCACTGTTATTCTTTTATGTTATCTATAGTCATTCTTTTATGTTATCTATAGTAATTCTAGTCAAGCCCAGAAGTATACGGCCCGGCGGACGGTACTCAGAGTGATTATATAGAGTTGTGTCATGGTACGCCCCAGGGTACGAATATTTCACCTGACTTATTTACTTGTTACGTGAATGACTTACTTTTTCTAGGAGGCGTCCATGACATAATTTCTTTTGCTGATGATACCGTTCTTTATTTCAAGGGCGAAAATTGGGAATCTGTTTATAAGAAAGCTAACGAGGGGATACAAAGGGTTAAGGAATGGCTTGACCTGAACTTGTTACAACTTAACACAGACAAAACAAAATATATAGCTTTCTCCTGTGATAGCAGGGGAGAGCCACCGGACCATCTTAAACTTTATATTCCAACCTGTCAACTCACCAATGCTAGTTCTCAATCTTCAAATACAAAAGGTGGGCAATATTAAGTATTTGGGTATTATAATTGATAAGTATTTAAATTGGAAGGATCACATCTCTCACCTATCTAAAGTAATAAGGAAGACGGTTTATAGTTATAAGATCCTTAGAAATTTTCTCAATAAAGCGTCATTACGTACGGTATACTTTGCACTTACTGGATCGATAATAAATTACGGATTATTAGCTTACGGTGCGGCGGGTAAGACTGAATTAAACAGAATAACAGTGTTACAGAAAAGGATAATTAAAATTTGTTTACACAAGCCTATGACGTATTCTAGTAATTTAGTTTATTCGGATTTCTCAATTTTGCCTGTGGATTATAGCTACAGGAGAATAATTTTAATAAAATATTTCAGTAAGGAAAAACATTTGCTTCGCCACCCTTACAATACAAGATCTAGGCAGAAATATACAGTACAGTTACCATTATGCAAAACTAGTAAAAGACAACAGTATTTTGAATACTTGGGTCCTAAATTATTTAACCAGCTTACTAAGGAATTAAAATATACAACAAATATAAACGTTTTCAAATCTAAACTTAGTCAACACTTATATGCACTTCTTGACACTGTCTCTTTCTAACTCGCAGTACTGATCCAACTTGATTCCTTTCGCAGTTTTTATTCTCTAGACTTCCAAAAAATGTTCGGCCTTCTTAATATGAGCTAAAATAAAACATAATATCGTGCTAACATACTAATATCTACTTATTTAGACTAATTGCCAGACTAATTGGCACTTCATTTTTTATTTTATTTTCTTATTAATTTTATATCACCATATCCTAATATAATTTTTATATGTATGTATGTATTTGTGTATATATGTATGTATATATGTGCGTATGTGTGTATGTATGTATGTATGAATATGTGTATTTGTGTATATGTGTATGTATGTATGTATATATATGTATATGTGTGGGTGTGTGTTTATGTATATGTATGTATATATATATAAATATATATATATATATATTTTTTTTTTTTTTTTCTATTTCATAATAAATTAATATTACACCATAAACTAATATAATTTCTTTATGCTACTATTATTATTATTTATTGCAATTATACTTATTGTATAATTACATAATTACAGTACAATTATATTTACTGATTTATTGTGTAAAATTATTTGAACTTATTTAAATTATTTGAAATTATTTAACAATTTAATGAATTGCCTATATGTATATATAAAATAATTTTTTTCTATATCTTTCATAGAATCTCATTAATGTACCTACTGTTATCTCTTTAATATTATATTTTTTGTTATCATTATATTCTGTTAGTTTCCGTAAAGTTATTTATATTTTGTATTATAATCTCTCGGACCAGTCAAGACGGAGCTCTCGCTCTAGCGCTTTTGTGCTATTGAGAGCTCTCACCTTTATACCTTCTTTATTTATATAATTGTTTTTGTTATTTTAAGTTAACTTTTTTTTCTATTTTAAGATTTTATAATTATTGTAAAAGGTGGAAATAAATATATATTATTATTATTATTATAGTTGTTATTTATTACTTCTAAACTATACAATTTATTTATTTAATTATAAAATTTAAACGTTGTAAATTATAAAATTGCCGATGATGTATTGAGATAAAGGAACTTTTAAGCCTTGCAAGGCTACCACAGCGAGAGCTGATTTGAATCTTTTCAATAAATGGTATTATTATTATTATTATTATTGCCTTAACTAATATAATTTATTAAATTTATAATTTTTTGTTTGCTTGGTTTTTTTTCAGGCAATTGGATAATAACATGTTGACGTGTATCGACGAGCAAGCGATTCGGAATCTCAAAGAACTTGAAGTTCTGTAAGTTTTATTTTATTTTATTTTTTTTTTTAATTGCCATTATTCAATTTAAATTTTATTTTATTTTTTTTTTATTCTATGTAAAAGATCGTATGAGTGAAATTGTTTCTCTAATATGAAAATGATCTTAGCACTCTGAATAGAGAGACCCTCAAATCTGAAAGACATATCTAAGTTAACCCTTTGACCACGGCAGGACGCACCATGTGCATTACATAAATTTTCTCTTTAGAGAAACTGCATGACGCCCACGGTGTGTCATAGACAGAATAAAAGCCTCTTTCCAAAAAAGGAGTGGGGGAGCCTCTGCCATATGATATTGGTTTGGAGAGGGGTGGTCATGTTAGTACTAGTCTAATGGTTGTATGGAGTGAGTCGTTCTCATTTCCTTTGTTTATGTTCTTATCTTAGTAGGTACCGCGTGTTTTTGCTATCTCTTTTTTTCTGGTCCCTTATCATCATCACGCTACTCGCATAAGGTAAATTGTACAGCATTTAAGTAATTTGAAAAGTATTTAAGATAAATGTAAGTCATTGGCTAGCATTACTTGTGTATTTACGAATTTTTAGGGTTTTATTTGACATGTAGATTTTTCAACAGGGGCACTAAACATTGCTTTCTTCAAAACGACATGACGCTCACGGTGCATCATGAAATCATGAATGACGCACCTGTTGCGTCAAACCGTTTTTGTAACATTTTGCCCTTCCCATTTTTTTTTTAATTAATTTATTTTTTTTTTCTTTCTTCTGATATATATTAGGTTTGTTCCAACCACACTTCAAACTGGTTTGAAACTGTCCGACTCATGCTCATCGGACCACACTTGATCGTTTTTCGCTAATGTGCATGCGTCGTACAGTTTGGAACTAGTTTGAAGTAGTGTGGTTGGAACAAACCTAATGATAATAAATACTTTAGATGGCTTGGATGAAAAGAAATCTTTAAAAAAAAAAAAATGTTATACATATATCAATTATTATGAATAATTAGTAAGGTCCAAGTTTTTACATGCTTCAATCACTCAATAAATTTTACAAACTTGTTATTTTTTTACATATTGAATTATAAAATAAGTCAAAATAGAATAATAATAATACCATGACGCACATGGTGCGTCATGGTATTATAATGTGTTGTGTTATCATAATGTTTTTGTTATGTTTATAAACAATAAACATTAGAAAAACGGTTCTGATGCAATTTCATGCATATCTGAGTTCAGACTAACATAAATAAATGAAAAAAAAACCGTTCCCCGGAAGTACTTTTTTCTCTCTTCTATGTCGCAGTCAAAGGGTTAAGGTAGAAGTTATAGGAATAAGATTTTCTTACTTTGATTCTTTATATTTTTGTTTTAGGACACTGAATAACAATAATCTGACTTCATTGCCGAATGACATGTTTGAAGACATGACCAAGCTGCGGACTGTGAGATTATCAGAGAACCGTTTAGCTTGCGACTGTCACTTAGCTTGGCTTGGAAGGTGGCTCAGAAGGTTTCCTCGTCTTGCATCCTATACCAGGTGCTATTCTCCTAACCAGTTAAAAGGACATAGCATTGCCGACATCAATGACCAAGAGTTCAAATGCTCAGGTATATATTAAAAAATGTTAGGGTGCTCGTAATTTGCAATTTTTATCTATTTTTTACCCAAAAACTACGGTCATTCATGAATCGATGTCAATTTTTATTTTTATTTTGTATGCTTGTTTATTAAGATAGTTGATTTCAGTGAGTGTTCTTTTTTGAAAGTCACTTATGAGGCCAATCAGATACTGGATAATGTAGCAGAGCAGATGGATGGGTTATTCCAAAAAAGGAACTTGCCATATCGTATTTATATAATATGAAATGTTTGAATGTGCATGCATGTTTATTTCTCTTTGTTCGATATTTTCACGTAATAGCATTTGAAGAAGTTGCCAAATTAAATCAAAATTTAAGGCAAAATTAGATTGCATGGTGTCCTTTGAAATTTCGATTTTCTTTGATTCCCAATTTTTTTTTTTTTAATTAATTAGTCGAAGTTGAAAAAAAGAAAAAATAACATAAATCTTTGGTATAACATGTATAAGCTTTTAATTTTTTTATATACTACTCCATATTTGAAGTGCTTCACCTGAAATATCAAACATATCCACAAAAAAGAAAAACCTAACTATCGGCAATCTTACAAGTGTGTCAGACGACCTTTTGCTGATTTGGAAGCTCTTTGTTGGTGTCATACTCAATGTTAATGAGAGTATGCCAAAGAGAGTTCAATCACAGAGAGTCAGAAGGGAATATGGAGGTCGTAAAACATATTGATAATCTCTCGGTGTTGAAATAGGTCGTTATTTTAGTTGATTTTCAATAAAAATGACAGAAGTAGTGGAATCTGGTTTTTTTTTTCACTAACAAAAAAAAAAAATTTTTTTTTATTATTATTCTTTTCCTCATTTATTGCTGACAATACATAGAAATATTGTGCAGGAAGATATAGCAGGTTTAGTAGATAAGTAAACGATATCACGGTTTTCCAGGTGTACCACTTCAAATATGGAGTCGTTCAGGGCCATTTTCACCATTGAATAAACTAAGCGTCGCATAGCTCTATAACTGAAGCGAGCATCGTGCCATAAATATTGATTATTAAAAAAAAAGTTAATCATTTAAGACTAGTTTGATTTGATTTGTCCCTTCTTTTAATCTTCGTTTTTTGTGTGGGTCGATTAAGGGTAACGAATAAAAATTCAACTACGGTGAATTTTGACAATGGCTATATTTCACCCCTCTCCAGGGCATATTCATGCCTAAAAACATCGAAAACTCATCATTACAATAGGTTCTTAAACGTCTAATTCAACTAAATATTAAAAATATCACAACGTTAAAACCTAGGAACTTTCTTACCTTATCCGTAAGACTTAGGAAACATTTTGATAATATTTAAAAAAGGAGAAACAATTTTTGACCACGTAGTGGTTCCGTCATATCTATGGTCATCACTTCGTTATAAAATAACAACTTAAAACTTAAAAACTAGGACAACACAGGTAAAATAACAAATTAACTTGTAACATGGTAATAGTTTTGACTAGAAGTAACCTGGACTAAGGAAACCTTCCTATTATCAATTAACGAATAAAGAAAATGAAGAATTTTATTAATTTTTTATTTATATTAATTATTTATATTAATCCTTTAGAATTGATAGACTAAGAGGATGATTGCCAGGTGGCACCCCTACTCCATTACCCCCTTTATAATAATTGTCCTTTTTTTCTTTTCTTTTTGGCCTACTGGAATGATAATTAACAAAACATTACTATTTTTTTTTACTATAACAAATTTTCTCCCATACCTGGGCATTATCAGGCCTTTATTTAAGTATATAATGTGAAGAGAGTCATCTCCTACCTACACTTTTATTCTATATTATATGAATTATATAAAAGCGAGCAATTATCCACTACAAGCATTGATACCTTAATCCAGAGTAATTTATCATTGCTTTTAGTGGATAGCTTAAAGGCCTGATATGGGTAAAAATTTGCAATAGTGAAGAAAGTTCCTAGTTATGTTTTTTTAATTATCATTCCTCTAAAAAGAAAAGAAAAATAAAAAGATTTACTGAAGAATTAAAAATAACCTTCTTTATTTGCCTATGGCTCTTTTCTACTATTATTATAAATGCATTACTTGACTACACAATAACCTCGGCATATATCAAGTTGATATTTTAAAAGTTTGTTTCAGTTGTACCTAAGACGGTGTATATGAAGTTTTATTTAAATTTTTACGTTAGAACGTAAAATATAGGTTAATACTTTGTTTTCTCTATTCAGACGTTTGATCCAATTTAAAGGATTTAGCATTCTTTATCACTTGTTGTTGGTTTTCGAAAGAAATGTTTGTCTTTTTGAATAGATGAAGGTACGACTCTTTTTCCTCTCTAAAATTCCAATTTTAAGTTTGAAGCTCATGTTTATGCAAGCATTGAATGTGAACTCTTAGACAGATAACGCTGTACAACAAACTTAGCCTGATAATTAGTCAAAGGAATATGTATACCAAATTTTATCTAAATTGGTCAACTTTTACTCAAGTTACCGTCGGACACATAATAAACATTACTGATAGACAGACAAACAGATAACATGAATATTTTGTTGAATGTAAAAAGCTCACGTACACTTCCTTCGATCAGCGAGAAATTAAGGTAATGAATAAATAAAAAATGAAACAGATTGAGTAGGTTATGCCATTTATTTACAATATTGACAAAAAATAAATCATTAAAATTTATATATTAAAACCCACATCAAGTAAACAGTGTCCTTTACCACAAACACACTCAGTGAGCCCCTGGAAAAACTGCCCATCATGATCTGCAACAATTCCCTGAGAATTGTGATGATGGTTTCACGGATCATTCTCGGGTCATTTTACAATTTTGTGAAATGAGCTGCATGGAAAAATTCAGGGAAATTAATTTATTGAAATATGAGCCGGGAGGTCTGTCCAGTTGAAACCATATGGTACAAAGAGGCTGATGACATCTTCATTTGATGTTGTTTTCTTTGAAAACCTAAGGCCTAATGATTCCAAATCTCACTGCATACTGTGAATTTTTGGACTATGCAAAGGCCTTTCTTGATATCCTAGAGCTTTATTATTATTGTTTTGTGGATTATTCTGATTTTTTGTACTTAAATTTCAATTCGTTTCTTATTGTTTGTTGATATTGTTAATAATTTGGCATGACCTACTCAGTCTGTTTCATTTTTCTTTTTCTTCATTTCCCGCTAATTTATTCAGTGATGAAAATGGTGGGTTTTTCTGAATCACCCTACTTATAAATAATTCTTAAAATATGCAGGTATTTATATCCAGTGTAAAAAAAGGGCATTTGCTGTATTAGCTGCTGCTCTGATCATGGACTCATTCTTAGTTACTTATATTTTTGGTCTCATAATTTATTTCTTTTAACAAATTTTAAGCATGTGATTGTAAACAAATAGTGCATTATTTACTTATTTCTTTACATAATAATCCATGGCAAAACCTCTTGTGGAAGGCTTAGACCTGCCAACTCTTTTATTACTATGCCGTTATTGATTTTTTTTTTTTTTTGTTTATTAATTATTTTCCGTCTTCATTATTTTTGCATGGTAATTTATCTAGCCATTGTCTTTCTTTAAAATTCCTTATTTCAATTTCTGTTCTGCATTTTTTTCCCCCTTTTGATTTGCTTTAGAAAATAAAATAGTTGCATAGTTGTAGTACCTAAATAAATATTTTTAATATTCCTGACAGTTAATATTTCCATTAAGGATTGGTGGAAAGAAGCAATGGAGAGTGTCAGATGGAGCCCAGGTGTCCTCACCAATGCCGCTGTGCAGATGGTATTGTCGACTGCAGAGAAAAGGCTATAACTGGGATACCTTCACATCTTCCTGAAACAACTACTGAATTGTAAGCTTCTAGTATGGTCCCTTATAAAAAGAAACGTCATCGCAATGAAATTTTTATTGTGATATTTTTCCACCTTTTACAATTTACAGCAATAAGTGTACTTTTATATAGGTTTTTGACCAATCTCTAGATAAAAAATATTTTCTTTATTAAATCTTGTGTAGCATTTGACCTTAGACTTAATGGACTTAGTAATGTATGTTCAAAAGCTTCACAGCTTGGGCCATAAAGAAGTTAAGAGCTGCAAGCTTCTCACCCACCTTCCTAAGAAGCTGCTAAATCTCCAACTTGATAGATAAACACACTAGCTAACAGCCCAAGTAGCATCTGTCATTTGTTTACTGCTATTAGAAAAATTATGGTCCAAGACAGCTCAGAGCAGTTTACCAACTAACTAAAACTAAAGCAAGAAGTTTGTCATCAGTTTTGACAGCAACTCAAATGATTTTCATGATCCTGAGAATTCATATAAATTCTGTTCTTTTCTTCTGGTGTTTAACTTTGGTAATATAAGAAGGGCTCGATACTGAACATATTGGGAATGAATGGTAACTTAGTTAATTATCTATTACTATTTCTAAATAATCACTGAATATTATGATTTATTTATTTATAGGCGGTTGGAGCAAAATGCCATTGTTGAAATCCCATCTAAAGCTTTTGTTTCATATAAAAGGTTAAGAAGAATGTAAGTATTATTCTAAATAAAATATATATACTAAATATTTTAATATGAATAAATTTATTTAAAAAAAAAAAAAAAAAAAAAAAAAAAAAATCACTAATATTTGTTAAAATGAGGTAATTTTTTTTTATTAAAATTCCGGTAAGTGAATTCATCCTGTTACATAACACTGTTCTACACGATTTGGAAGTCCTGTTCTGATTTAACTTTGATCTGGGGTCTTTGATTAAAAGATATCATTACCTACACTGCAAGATAAGCAAATGATTAATATTTTGATTATTGGTTAACCCTGAAAGTAACACGTTGTTTTTTAGCGCCTTACAAACACCCTAGGCTTCCAAGACCTATAAAATAGATGAGGCAGGGGATAGGTTTCTTCACTTAATATACAAGGATTTAATGAAAAAATACAATGCTAGGGAGAAATAGTAATAATAAATAAATATATTTTACAGAAATAATTTAAATTTAAAAAAAATATAAATACAGAAATTTTACAGGTAAATAACATTCTAGGCTCGAGGGGCCTACAAAACCTTACATTTAAGCCTGTTTTTTTTATTATTGTAAAATACTGACGTTGTGAAAGGCGTGTAGATCCGAATTGAGTGACGTTTCATGTCAAACCCTTTGAGGAATACCACGAGTTGTTGACCGTGAAAAATTAAAATCGACAAATAGGAGGGGGGATTAAAGAAGCTCATGGGCTCCAGAGACCCAACGTGTTACTCTCTCGGAAAATCGTGGATTTTTTTCACATAAAAAAAAAAATCCCTGGTAACAGGAATCATAGTTACATCAACAGGGTGTGTTTTGATAAAATGAAATGTGGAAATCAAGCCCCTTAAAATTACCCTTATAAGGTCAACATTGAGGACAATTATTTTGAAAATAATTTGTCTGGGGCCCATTTTTTGGTGTGAAAAACTCATCATTAAGATTTGCTTTAAAATGAATGTAAGGTAATTCTAAGAACATTCATTTTGGCTTCTGCAAGTTACTTACAATATTATTATTTTTTTTTTTTTTTCAGTGACCTAAGTAAAAACCAAATTTCTAAAATCAAAATTGACGCTTTTCTTGGATTGAAGTCCTTAACATCTCTGTAAGTATAAGGTGTATAATATAATTTGAAAATTTTATGTTGTTGTTTCAGCACTGAAGTTATTATTATAATTTGTAATTCCTTTTCTTATTTCGTCTTTTATTTTATCTTATATTCCAGGGTTTTATATGGAAATAAGATTAAAGAACTTCCAGGTTCAGTATTTCATGGACTGACCTCCTTGCAGTTATTGTGAGTATATACAAATTGGCAGTTGATTTGGATTTTTTTTTTTTTTTTTTTTTTTTTTTCAGTATATAATGAGGTTGCTCTATATTATCCATATTAATTTATTTTATTTGTCTTTTAGATTGTTAAACGCAAATGAGATTTCCTGCATTCGCAAAGACACATTTAAAGACCTACAAAACCTCAATTTACTGTAAGTTTTATTCGTCCATTAAATATTTATTGAATCAATATAATTTTTGAAATTACATAATAGTACATTACGTGTCGAGTATGGAAAGTAGCATTTTGCATGCGAGTGTGGAGTTTGCACCCGAGCGACAGCGAGGGAAGTAAAACCACACGAGCAATGCAAAATGCCGTTTGCCCACGAATTGCGTACCGTACTTTATCTACGATTGTTAGATTTAAATAATATATACAGAAACAAATAAACTTGCTGTATGTAAGTTCGTATCTCTTCTCTTGATAATGATGGCATTAATCTTGAGTTGTATTTTTTGCCGAATTAATTATTTCTGGAGGAGTATTATTCTCTACATTTTCGTCAAAGCCACTTGATTCATTCATTGTTTTTCACTAAAAACTCGATATAAACAGTTACTTTAATAAAAAAAAATAGCAAATTAGTTTTGTTAAATGTAAATAAACTCGCAAATTGTGCGTAAATCTGAAGAATTCCTCTTCTTTACCGTGCTAGCGTCGTAAAGAAGAGGAATTCTTCAGAACCACGAGACGCGCATGCGCAATGAATACAAGTACGTAAATAATCACTTTCTACGCATCTAAACCGAGATATAATGTTTATATTTCGTATCAATCTTAGATAAAAATTATTGTACATGCTTATGAATCAATGGATGATTGTTATATTTACAGATCGCTTTATGACAATAACATTCAGACGTTGAGTAACGGGACCTTTGAACCTTTGAAAAGTATTCAGACTCTGTAAGTGTATTTTAATGTTGTTTTTCGTAGTTTCCTATATTGTTTTAAAATATGTGAATATGCTGTAAAGTAATTATTTATATTCAGTTCCTAATGTCTCAAATTTTGAGCAACACCTTTGAGAATGATCCTGCCTATAGGGTTTAAATGGCCACAACAGCCAATGCTATTGAATGAATAAATACAAGATTAGATTTATTGTATCTTTTATTTTTAGACATTTGGGGCGAAATCCTTTTATTTGCGACTGCAATTTAAAATGGCTTGCTGAATATTTACATAAAAACCCTATCGAAACTTCTGGGGCCCGCTGTGAAGCTCCTAAAAGAATGCAGAGAAGAAGGATTGAAGCATTTAAAGATGAGAAATTCAAATGTAAGTATAAAGAAATGAACACAGTGTTTCCCAAGATAGATTATCCAAGAGGAATTTATTATTTTAATTTTTGGGTTTTGTAAAAAAAAAAAAAAAAAAAAAAAAAAAAAAAAAAAAAAAAAAAATTAAAAGAACTTCTTGTTCTTAAACCTCTTAAAAGATAATATTTTCTTTGATGTTTTCTTCTTTTGATTTTGTGTACAGGGATTCAGTTCCTTGAAAACTTAAAACAATTACCAAGTGTAAACTACCCTTATTTTTTAAAAGATATTTTTCAGGAGAGTGGTTCAGAATAGCAAAATATGTGTAAATATAAGTATTATTATATTTTTTTTACAAATAAAATAATGAGCTAATATAAGAAAATTGAAATTAATTAATAATTTTAATATTTACACCTCTTAAGGCCAGGCCACAACTGTCCGCACCGTGCACACACCATATGACGTCCAACACACGTCAAACCTAAGGAAATTTTAGGCGAAGTCCCTACTTGTCCGCACTGACATCGCACCGACATTTGGATTAGTTATTATTTTACTTTTTGACGGATACGGTGCGGGTAGTCCTTTTAAATACTTTATTTACATCTTCAACTTTTTTTGTTATAATTATTCGGTCATGGACACCCTTCCGGGGCCCGCTATTACACGTCCGGCTAGTTAACCCTCTTCCAGTCTTCCAATCGAGCTGAAACTTGGCACATAGACTCTCTACCACAAAAACATTTTAACAAATTAATTAATTTTTCAATTTAATTAATTAAGTTTTTAAAAATAAATGGATTAATTAAATATTGAAAAAATTAAGTAATAGAAATAAAATAAAAATTTAATTTAATTAATTAAATTGAAAAATTAATTAATTAATTAATTTGTTAAAATTTTTTGTGGTAGAGAGTCTATGTGCCAAGTTTCAGCTCGATTGGACGACTGGAAGAGGGTAAACTAGCCGGATGTGTAAGAGCGGGCCCCGGAAGGGTGTCCATGACCAATTATTCTATTTAAATGTTTAGAACTTTATTAATTGCATTTCAACACTTTATATATTTATTTTATTTTTCTACTCAACATGGAGGTCAAAAAAATTAATTGAATTAATTAGAAAATTCCCAGTTTTGTGTGATTAGTCGAGTGAAAAGTATAGAAATGCTGAGAATAAATGTGTTTGGATGGTAAGTTCTGTTTGTTTGAATGTGGACATCGACATTCTAAAATATTTTTTAAAAAATTGGTTTCATCGTCAGATGAGGCAGCAGCGAGCAAAACTCGCCTTCAACCGATCTTTTCTTCCATGCGCTGTGAACCCACATTCTTTTCTGACTTCTGTGTTGAATTCTTCTCCAATTATCATGTTCTTCCTCTAAGGCAAGTGCTACCATCAAGTGTTACTTTTTCTACAAGTGTTCAGCTGCGTGAGCATAAAAAAATATACTTACATTGAGTTGAGATTCCATGTGAGGCCTCCCTTCACGGTCACCATATGACGATCAACTCACGGACGCGTGTTAGACCCTGCACGGTGTGGACAGGTGTGGCCTTTACTCGTAGAAATCCACTCATCACAATTATATTGCCACATGCTTCGGCTCAAATTTCAACTCTATTTATAAATTCTCTACAAGCATTTTGAATGAGCTCACAGGGAATATTGGCAATGACCTGTGTAATTATTTTCTTTAGCTCATCCACACTAATAACCGGGCCGTTCGGCATAAACTTTTTGTTTATAAATAAAACGTAGTGTGAACTATTTGTTGATGTAGCTTATTGTTTATCATCACAAAAATAAGATAATTTTTGTGTAGATAACTCTGATTTTTTTGTGATTTTATCAGTGAAGTCACCATTTTATTAATTATTATAATAAATTTTAATTTATAGTTTTAAATATTAGAATATCCATTTCAATGTGGTATGATGCATTTACCTCCATTGATTCTTCCATTTTTGGTTGAGTATAACTACCTATATATATTGTATTATACCTTATTTTATTTTAATTTTCAGGTTCAGAGGATTTTAGATCTCGTTACGCTAGTGAATGTTTTGTTGACAATGATTGTCCTGCTGGATGTACATGCGATGGGACTGTTATAAATTGCTCGGGTAGAGGATTTACGGCCATCCCCAAAGGAATTCCTAAATACACCACTGATTTGTTAGTAGTCATGTTCACAGATTTTATTATTTATATTCATTGGTTTAAGTTAGTAGTAGTAGTTACCTAGTACTTCCTACTAGACGGGTAGGAAGAACCACTTGTTCGAACCTCGCAATCAGGCCTTACAGTAGACCCATTTTACTTGCCCCGTGGTGGAAAGTTCCAGCTACTTCACACATCATACATTTGACAATTGTACCGCCGAAGCGAGTATGATGTGGTCATTAGTAAGCTATATAAGCGTGCATCAAAGTGTGGGGGAAGAGGTGCCCTCGCCCTGCTCCGTCCTCGAACCATAGATACTAATCACATCTCATGACATGGATCGAACCCACATCAAAGAGTGGGGGAAGAGAACCCCTCAGGGGGTGCCCTCGCCCTGCTCTGTCCGTGATTCATAGATGCAATTCAGAGTATCATGGCCCGGGATCGAACTCACGACCTCGAGTTTCCTCGACTCAGTGATAGCTGTGCGGCGCCTTTAGCACCTCGGCCACCCTGGCTCCCTATTGGTTTGAGTTAGTTAGTTACTATTATAATTTTATACATTTTCTTCTTTCAGATTACTTAATGATAATGAAATCTCAAGACTAAAAGCAGATGGATCACTAGGCCTTTTTCCAAATCTTTCAAAATTAAATCTAAGAAAAAATCGTTTAACTGTAATCGATGCTAATGCATTTGAAAACTGTGATCGCTTAACAGAGCTGTGAGTATTATTATTGTTTTAATAATTAAAATTTCATAAAAGTTTTAAACGTGTACTATTCATCGAATGAAGTAAGAATTTATTCTGAAGGATACATCAGCATGAACTGACCCATCAAAATATGCCAATTAAAGTTTCTACAAAAAATTTAATCATTTTCAAAAATAAATATTTGTATGCAAAGTTTACCCCAAGTACTCTTCCTGCCTCAATTAACCACAATTTGTATAATTTTCTACAGTGAATTTTCATTGCAAAGAGGAGTATTCAACCTCTTCATATAGTGGTGTAATTTTTACCCCTGTTAAGAAACATGGAATATTTATACGAAGGTTCTCTTATCTACTTATCATTGTGTATAATGATACCCACTCTATGATGGACCAACTCTCTTTGGAGTGTATTTCCCCTGATTTGATTATCCACTGCTGTACAGGATTGCAAGAATATTGACTTTACGTAACTTAAATTTCAAACCTGCACTCATGTAGTGCCTTGCATGTAAACAGTAAACCTTAAGTACAGTTCCAAGTTCTAATATTCAAGGGCCGTTTAATAGAAGTTAATAGCTATAAATTTGTTTATGAATAATTTTAACAAAATTTCCCCCAATTTCAACAAAAAAAAACTGTAAATTGTATGGAAAAGCTTTATTGCCTGCTAGGAGCTGAATTGTTGGAATTGGGGTTATAAAAGGCACAAATAATATAATAAACATATTAAAGACTTGAAATACATGTATTTTATTTTATTTTATTTTTTTGTTACAGGATCCTTTCTGAAAATAAAATTAAAGAAATCCATACAAAAATGTTTGTTGGACTACATAATCTTAAAGTACTGTAAGTAAAAATTCTCTATTTTTTAACTATTATATTAATTAATGGGTTCAGAATTCTCCCTTTGAGGACTGAGGTATATATTGTAAGATTGTTTCCCAGGCCTGGGGTCCAAAATAGGAATGTTTCACCCTGAGGTTTTTTCTACCTTACACATTAAATATATCACATTTTTTAACGTTTTGTTGGTAAAACCAAAAAAAAAAGAAACCCTTATAGTTTCGTTCCTGTCTATCTGTCTGTCACTCTGTACGGTTCCAATAACTTTTGAATCAAAAGAGATAAAAATATTTAACTTTCCGGTAGTAATGATCATTTTACGTGCACACAGGAAAAATATATTGAACTCTACTCAAAATTTTCAGCTTTTCAAATTCAAAATGGTGGATAATTCATGTCACCCAAATTTTTTTTTTTTTTAAATTTTGAGTGAGGTATCTCATGAAAGGTATTGAAGAGTAGATTAGAAAAATATATAATACTTGTGGAAAGTGTTTAATTTTCCATGCCTTTTTGTCAAAACAACATCAACATTTTGCGTTTTTATTAAATTTTGCATTTTATAAAAATGGTATTTATTAAAAATTACAGTCGCTAAATGAATTTATATTTAAAAATATGTAGTACATAAAAGAACGTGTATACATACTTAAAGAGCGTCCATAAAAAAAGGGTGGGAAAACCCGGGTAAAGTCTAGATAATATTATAGTAAATTAGGTATAAAAGGGTTAGTAATACCTGCAGAATTTTAAAAATGGGAAAACCCCTTAGCCTAGGGGCTAGCTGCACAAGGTACACTCATAACAGGTTCTACGAACCCTTGATGACGAAATCTCGTCTATCCTTTCTTTTCTATTTTCACCCCTCGCTCTATCTACTGGGCTCTTAATAGAACGTTTGTGACAGTGGCGTACACAGGGGGGGGCCCAAGGGGCCCTGGCCCCCCCCCGAAATGATTACATACCTAAGACCCGCCATACACTTAAAACCAAAAAGACACAGTAATGACAGATGCATTCGAATTGGCTGTAAATATTTTCCAATAAAAG
The DNA here is from genome assembly GCA_951217055.1 of Gerris lacustris. Lineage (NCBI taxonomy): Eukaryota > Metazoa > Arthropoda > Insecta > Hemiptera > Gerridae > Gerris > Gerris lacustris. The sequence goes on from OX578285.1 coordinate 64,603,175, forward strand.
GAATTAATTAAGTATTATCTTATGGTGTGTATACACTTAATCACCCCAAATAAGCTCGGCCCGGATTTGCCGATGGAATTGAATTTATTAAACACTATACCGGCCCGACTGTCGGCTGGAACTGGATTTTGCCGATGGAATTAAATTTATTAAACATTATAACGGCCCGACTGTCGGCTGGGCCCGGAGTTTGCCGATGGAATTAAATAAATTAAACACTATACCGGCCCGACTCTCGGTTGGGCCCGGATTTTGCCGATGGAATTAAATTTATTAAGCACTATACCGGCCCGACTGTCGGCTGGGCCCGGATTTTGCCGATGGAATTAAATTTATTAAGCACTATACCGGCCCGACTGTCGGCTGGGCCCGGATTTTGCCGATGGAATTAAATTTATTAAGCACTATACCGGCCCGACTGTCGGCTGGGCCCGGATTTTGCCGATGGAATTAAATTTATTAACACTATACCGGCCCGACTGTCGGCTGGAACTGGATTTTGCCGATGGAATTAAATTTATTAAACATTATACCGGCCCGACTGTCGGCTGGGCCCGGATTTTGCCGATGGAATTGAATTTATTAAACATTATAACGGCCCGACTGTCGGCTGGGCCCGGAGTTTGCCGATGGAATTAAATTTATTAAACACTATACCGGCCCGACTGTCCGCTGGACCTGGATTTTGCCGATGGAATTAAATTCATTAAACATTATACCGGCCCGACTGTCGGCTGGGCCCGGATTTTACCGATGGAATTGAATTTATTAAACACTATCGACTGTCGGCTGGGCCCGGATTTTGGCCGATGGAATTAAATTTATTAAATATTATAACGGCCCGACTGTCGGCTGGGCCTGAACGGATGAAACTAAAACTATTAAACACTATAGCGGCCCGATTTTGGCTGGACCGAGATTTTTGCTGATGGAATTAGATTCATTAGAAATTAAATTAGGATTCATGAAATAAATTGGCTCATTTGCCGACTAGGCCTTGATTTTTGCCAGTGGAACTAAAAACATTAAACTTGATCGACCTGATTTCGGCTGGGCCCGATTTTTCGCCAATTGAATTCAATGATTTTTTTGTGGTTTTAGTCCAGTTCAATAGCATAGGTTGCATTATAGGACAGCTTCAATTCATTACGAATCCTAATGCAATGAATTAAATTTGGATTCGTAAAAATAGATTGCTCTGATTGACAGCTAGGCCCGGATTTTTTTGCTATAGAATTAAGTGCATTGAATTGATTAGGATGAGTACAATGAATCGGCCTGATTGCTAGTAGGCCCGATTTTGTCGATGGAAATTATGCATCAAAATAAATTGGGATGCGTTCAATAATAGACCCGATTGCCGGCTCGGCCTAGGTGTTAGGAACATTAAATTAAATGAGGCCCGAGTCAACTCGAACTTTTGCCGATGGAAAAATTAATTGAATTAAAATATACACACTAGACTGGCTTAAACGTGAAAATGATGGTTGTGGATTTTAGTAGCAAATTTTTGTTTTGGACCAGGATTGTGTGTAGAACGCTACGTGGGTCCTCTTGTCTATGCGGCATTGCCCTCTTGCTGACTCAGGTCGGACTTGTGTTCGTCGACATGTAGAGGGAAAACAGAGGCAATATAAATAAATCGGTTTATAATTTTGTGAAAAAACTTATTCATATTACATAAGTAAATTTAAATCTAAAAACTCAAAAAGCGTTCAGAAAACATTTGATGTTAAATGTCCCATGTAATTACCCAGCGAATGAGCGAATGATTCTTTTGTTTTGCAATAGGTATTTAATTTTCTTAGAGAAGAATTCTCTTCTAGATAAAAATTTGAAATTCGTATATGCTCCAAATCCACGTTTGCTTTTGCAGCATGGATCACGTTTTGCTTCCGAGCTTACCAAAGGAAACGGAAGATATGAGACAGTTCTGAAGAACGAACAATTTTTATGTCTCCGATTTCAAAAATTCCAAGACAGAAATCTGTTCAACATCAGGGTACAGTTTGGGTCCCGTGTCCGCCTGTCCTTCAATTTTTGCGAACCAACATATCTTAAAAGCTATTCGTCAAATTTTATTGAAATTTTGATGGTAGGTCATAATTAGCTAGGTTATAACATACCTGGTCCCGTAAAAGCTTCAATCTTCTGCGCCTATTTATTTCTCTTCCACATTCGCACAGACATACATTTATTTACACCTATATCTTCAAAAGTACTCATCTGATTTTTATGAAATTTTAATGGTTTGTTTAAAGTAGCCCGCAGATAACCCAAGAATAATTTGAACCGTCTGCGCTCTTAAAATATTGCTATATTGATACTTTATTTATGTTAAATTTACTCAATTTTCCCTCCTTTTTTAAATTAGTCAAAATTGGTTTGATTTTTACATGATTTAAAGTATCAATTTACCAAAATTTAAACAGCGCAGACAGTTAAAATTAATCTGTGTGCTTCTATCAGATAAGTTTTATAAAATCAGATGAATATTTTTGAAGATAAGGTGTAAATAAAAATGTATGTGTGTGCACATGTGGAAGAGAAATGGTGGCAGGTGAAGAAATGTGGTGGAGGGAAATGGGACCAGAAGATTGGACCTTATATAGGACCAACAATGGACTTTTTATATGCTAATTAACTGCCATCCGAATTTCATTAAAATCGAAAGAGTAGTTTTTAAGAATTGTTCGCCATGATTGAGCGAGAGACAGACTACGGGATCAAAAATGTCTGATAACTGGAACAGATTTCTGTCTTGGAATTATTGGAATCGGAGACATAATCGTTCTTTAGAACGATCACATCACATAGTGAGGTGTTACCTCATAGGATTTTAATTTAATTAAATATGAGGTTAGAAATTGAAATTAAAGTGTTGAAAAGGGGGAGAAATTACAATTATAATAAATTATGGGGTATGCTAAACCCGCATATAAATTAAATTAGGTTGGGCCCCCCCCGAAAAAAATTTCTGTGTACGCTACTGGTTTGTGATACCCCAGTACATACCCGGAACACTGACAGTACCGTTCCTCCAAACAAGAAAAACCAAGCAATGAAACTTGGAAAACGTAAATTTACTCCCGTAGGGCTTAAAGGGCTAGATTATAAGATTAAAGATACATAAGAATGTACTAAAACATAATTGTTGGTTATATTTTGCAGGTCACTTTCTGATAATCAAATAAGCTGTATAATGCCAGGTTCATTTGAAATTTTAACCAATGTTCATACATTGTAAGTAAACCTCATTGATTTCTCAATTATTATAATTGTATTCTATGTGTTTTATCGGTATAACAATATTGGTTGTGTAAGGTAATTTGCTTACACTTTCACACAAGAAGTATATTTATGTTCTTCAGGACCCTACTCTACTTTTGGACAATAAGTAACATAATAATGGTGTTTGTAAATTTGAAAGCTGTAAGAAAGTGAATTAATTATTTTTTTTTTACTAAGAATAGAGTTAAGTTGAGAGGAGGAATAGGAAAAACTCAGAGGATGAATAGAATTTTTTTTTATTTGATTATTTGATAATAGCCTTCACCCAGCCTAGGTCTCATGTTAGAAATCAGTCGCTATTTTTCCTAGTGCTAATATATTGCATTAGCATGTAGACCGAGCCATTAAATGAAATGCCTAAAGAGTTTCCATAGAATCTAGTCCATAGTATTGTAATCAATAAGGACTACGTTATTTATCATTCATAACATTATTAAGAATAAAATACTCTGCAAATGGCAGTTAAAGGCTATTTATTACATGCAGAAATGCCTCTACTTTATTTTAAGGTAAGATAAATAAACATTTTTTAATCAAGTGTAAATTAAATCTTACAAAGATCTTAATTTTGGATATACCAAATATTTAAAACTTAAATATTCATGATCTGCATTTCAATATCTTTTTTATAAATGAGTGAAGAAAAAAATATTCCCCCAATTAGGATCTCAATCAAGAAGTGGAAGATGGATGGTGGTTATAGAGATGATAAAGGGTAATTTTCTTGGGTTTAAGACCCCAAATTGATACATTTTACTTTAATTCTTATGGGAATTTATAATTACACAATTTGTGTTAGTGAGAGACACCAAAGGATGTGCCATGCAAGCATGACACATAGGAACTGTTCCAACATCAGACATTACGTCGAAAAGATGTTGTCTCGGCATTACGCCACGTCCTGCATCGTTTCATCGCGTCCGACTCATCAGGGGCCCGATGATGCCCATCCAACTCTGGACCTATATCTGATTAAGAAGATAAGATATAGGGCTTATCTGAGATGATAAAGACATTCTTTGGTGTATCTCACAAACACAAATTGTGTACCTTATTGCAGTGTGCAAAAACACGGTATGACACTGTTGATGAATTTATAATTGTTTCAGTTTTCAAACAGTTTTACGGAACGAATTAAGTTGGTATACCGAGGTTCCACTGTATATAGATTACATGAGAAGGACTAACCTTATGTGAATATGCTTGTTGCGTTTTACAACTATCTTCTATAAATAAATTCTAAACACAAATGTTAACACTTAAACCAAAAACTGCTCTTCTTTTTTATTCAATTATTTCATACAACTCAATGTGTCAAACTATATCAAGTCTAGTCTCCATGGTGACAACAAATCAAAACAAACAAAACAATATAATCTAAATACACCTTGAGGGAGCCATCCCTCAAACTTCTGTCACTGCCGTTCTTAGCTGCCCGACTGCCGCCTCCTCCTGGACTTCAAGGGGGTAGATTCGCCGGGTGGGTCTTAGCATCGTGTTCTGGTTGGTCTTCACTCGTACTAGTCGAACCTTTCCATCTCGGCCGATGATAAACTCTTCTACCTTTGCTAAAGGCCAATCCATCCGTTTCGCATTCTTGATTTTAAGCAGTACAATGCCACCAATGCGCAAGGTTGGCTGGTTAACTCCCTCCTTACGTCTACATCGTTTTTTTAACAAGCTGCCCAAGGTATTCTTTGCGAAACCTGGTCCGCTGATCTTCTCTGGTCTTCTGGAGAAACTTAAGTCTCTTGTTTAGACTCTTTCCGGATATTGCATCACAATCTGGGAGACCGGTTGACGTGTTTCCATGAAGAAACCTACTGGGCGTCAAAGAAATTAAATCTTGGGTGTCCTCAGCCACGTACGTTAAGGGTCTTCCATTTACAACGGCCCCAACGTCGCAAAGTATGGTTACCATTTCCTTGTAGGAAAGGCAGGCTTTTCCCAAGCTCCTCCGGAGTAACTGTTTTACTAAGCCGTCAAGCCGCTCCCACCATCCGCCCCACCACCAGGCTGAGGGGGGATTAAACTTCCACTCTTTAAACATTTGGTCATACCGTTCATAGTTACCTATTGAAATTAGCTTCTTAGTCGCTGATTGAAGCCTCTTACATGCGAGTGCATAGTCCTTCCATATTGAAGCTAACAGTTGCTTCAAAGTGCCTCAGCGTCGCTTCCATCTGGTCCTTCTGTTCCAATTTTGCTGATGGCTCTTCTACACCTATCACCTCCAGCTTACAAAAGTTTGAAATCGCTGAATCATTTAAACAAGAACTTAGCATGGTTGTAGCTAAATTCTCATGCCCTGTCTATTTGTCACCTGTGTTTTCACACTCTACAGTCCCAATTACCGTCCAACCTAGCTTTGTTTCTATAGCTGTCAGACCTGAGTCAAGCTGATATAGCCTCCCTGTTAACAACCGGCCCACAATGTCCGCCCCGAAAAGTAGTTCAATAGGTCCAGGTTGATCTAGAAAATTTGATAAGTCTATATCCAAAGCTTTAACTTCCTCAATACATTTTTGTGGTAATATCCTGGGGTAATAATCACAAATCTTTGTCTGACTAAGCGCGACTAATTCGATAGAATTCGTATTCTGTACAGAAGCAACATTAATTTTGAAGCAGTCGTGATTCTGAACACCTGACTTAACTCCACCATAAAGCACATGTTGCAGCAGTTTGTTGCCTACTACGTCAAACCCTAATTCTAATGCTACTTTATCCAGGATGTATGAATACTGCGATCCCGTGTCAATTATAGCTCTCGCAGCCCGCATACCTTTAGATCCTGTCAACATTACTGTGATAGTCTGAAGTAACACCTGATTAGTAATGCCCGATTCCGCCAATGCATTCATCGTAGTAGAAACGTCTTTTTTAGTTGTTAACATTGTTCTAGTCACTGAGTTCTCTTTTAAGGAATTTTCTTCTGAGATTGGACACATCAGTTCTAAATGCCGTTTTCCACAGTGCTTACATGTCAATTGTGCCCTACATCTATAAGATAGACAACCAACTCTCAAACATCTAAAGCATAGCCCTCTTTTACGCAGTTTTTCTCTTCTCTCCGCTAAACTACTCCGTAACGCAATACGACACTCTTTAGATGTGTGAGTATCCTGATTACAAAAAACGCAATTGTTATCCCTCGCTTTTCCCACGCTAAATTTAGTGCCAGATTCGACTTTTGAGATAAGTGATGATGCTGTGGCCACATTCTTTACAGATTTTACCTTAGGAAGATATGACGTAGAAGGCGTCATCTCTTCTACCCTTAAGCCAAAACCCTCCATAGCTAAATCTATGCGCTCCACACCCTCTACTTCCCGTCTCAAAAATTGCATTAGCTGCGTTAGTCTACTATTAACTTTACCTGTGAGAGGTCTCTCTATGTCATCATCTTCCCCGTACGAAAAATAAGCACTCCTCTGCCAAGCTTTCAGGTGTTCTTTAGGAAGAGATGACTCCACTAGAGGGTATAGCATTGAGGAGCATTTGTCATTAGTAACCCCTAAAGTTTCAAGTGCTCTAAGGTACGTTTCTAACTTATCGTATAAGGATGAAAGTTTGATGTTATCAGGGTTCAATGCGTTACCTAGAACTAGCTTTAATAGTTCTCGCACATATACCTCTACCAATACGTCTTCACGGCCAAATCTACTTTTTAAAGTAGCCACTGCCTTCTCGTAGTTGGCCCCGATAGGTGGGTAACTTTCGACCAACTCACGAGCTCTCGACCCTGGTGTAGTGGCCTGAATGAGGTATTGGAACTTATCCTCTTTGTCTATTTCCTTATCTTCTTGCACCTTTTTGAACTGACTCCAAAACGACAACCAATCTATAATTCTCCCACTAAACTGTGTCCAAACTATTTTCGGTAATTTATATTTACATCTCTTATCATTTGCATAATTATTCTTAGAATTTTGACAGTTAGATGTCAATGATTTAAATGTCAACTGAGCTCGCAAGAACTTACCCTGGTAGAGATCTGCCTTCTCTAGGTCCTCCACAATGGTCTCTTCGGGTGTATCTCCCACTGTCATCAGATCCATTATGGTTCTGTCTCTTACTGCAAGATCCTTTGCGCTCTTTTCTAGGAGTTGGAATGTAACATTGACGGCATCAGCATCCAGAGGGTCCGCTTTCAATTCTTCATTCATTCTATTGAATAGCCTCGTAAAACTAGCCCTAACAACTGTCCTACCCTTTAATTCACATTCCATGATTTTAATATTTATTTTTATATTAATTTAGTCAAAAGAATACCGGAAAAAATTAATAGATGTTTGATGAAAATATTTACCGAAAAATGTCACTTTTAAATCGAACTCAAATATGTTACCGAAAAAGGTTTCTGTCCTGTCACGGTCGCCACTATGTTGCGTTTTACAACTATCTTCTATAAATAAATTCTAAACACAAATGTTAACACTTAAACCAAAAACTGCTCTTCTTTTTTATTCAATTATTTCATACAACTCAATGTGTCAAACTATATCAAGTCTAGTCTCCATGGCGACAACAAATCAAAACAAACAAAACAATATAATCTAAATACATAAAAAATCCCTAAAAACGTGACAATGCTTTCCATGCCCGCAAACAACTAATCATATTATGTTGGTTTATATTATATTATCATCTTAATTCCAGGAATATGTTAATGAACCCTGTTGTATGCAACTGTCATCTTGCTGGATTTGCTGAGTGGTTAAGAAAGAAAGATTTGTTCTCTGGCAGTCCAAGATGTGCTTCTCCAGTAAGACTTAAAGATGTTCCCGTTCATGAAATTCCCAGGCATGAATTTAAATGCACAGGTAATTAGGCTTTTGCTTTAGTGATAATATAAAGTAGTTTAGAGTAAGTATTACGTCATATGTGATGGGGATATTGTCAAAAAAAAACTTTAATTCTATAATATTTTTTTTCAATTAATTATCTTGTAAATAATATATTAAACTTGCTTCACAGGAGATTCTGATCAAGGATGCAACAGTGATAGCTATTGCCCTGCCAAATGTACTTGCAGTGGAACTGTCGTCAGATGCAGTAGAGCTAAACTTACGGAAATTCCTAAAGGAATACCGCTTGAAACAACTGAACTGTAAGCAATTCTACAATCAATATATTCTATTATCAATAGAAATAAAGTTAATTTTAAAATTAAAATAATAGTATAAAAAATTGTTTAATAAATTTATTATTATTTTTAATTATTTTCAAGGTATCTAGATGTCAATGAAATTGGTGTAATACAGCCTGAGCGTTTAAATTATCTTAAATATCTAACTAGACTGGACCTTAGCAATAATCAAATCGTTGTGTTGTCTAATTTCTCATTTGTTAATTTGACTAAGCTTTCCACCTTGTAAGTCCCTTTTTTACTTATAAATGTTATTTAACATCAATGTTTTTTATGGCAATTACTTGCTTCTATTAAATCAATTAACTATGATCATTTTGATTGCAGAATAATCAGTTATAACAGAATCCAGTGTATTGAAAGAGATTCTCTTAGTGGATTAAAGAATTTGAGAATTATGTAAGTAATATTATTTTACTGTTTTTATGTTTTATTATAATACTATATAGCTGAAAAATAACAAACTTTAAAAATATATGTTATTTGTTTTTTTTTTATAGATCTCTTCATGACAACAACATATCAATGATCCCAGATGGTTCATTTTCTGATCTGCATGCCATAACTCATTTGTAAGTAAGATATCATTTCTTGATGGGATTAATGAATTACATGTACAGTAGAGCGTCGATTATCCGAACGTTCAATTATCCAAACTGCTTCATGAAAAAAAAACAAAAAAAACAATCAAAAGCCACTGCCAAATTAATTCCTAGAAAGAGCGGTGTTAGCTGTATAAAGGGACACCAAATTTTGATGAATTCAGTTTGACGGGGCAGACGCAGACATTAACATTTGTTTACTAAGAACTAACTTTTGTTTCTCTATGTAATTTGTGGAATCATTTGCAGCATTTTTCCACTTAATACCTTACCTTTCTGTTGGTCAGTTATGTCACTTCTCTCAGTTTCAAATCATTCATTGTGAGGTATACAGTGAATTAGTTAGTGGTTAGATATTTTAACTAAAACCTACAACATGTCGACAAAAATGAAAAAAGTAGTGCTTTCATTAAAAGATAAAATGGAAATTATTACTATTTTATTGCTAAAGAAAGGTGAAACGGGTCAGGCATTAACTATCAAGTTCGGTGTTGGTAAATCAATGATTACGGGATTAAAAAATAATTCTGACTCAATCACTAGGTATGCACTTAATCTTGGCCGTAAGGAGGGCAAGTTCGGTGTTGGTAAATCAACAATTACGGGATTAAAAAATAATTCTGACTCAATCACTAGGTATGCACTTAATCTTGGCCGTAAGGAGGGCAAGTTCGGTGTTGGTAAATCAACGATTACGGGATTAAAAAATAATTTTCACTCAATCACTAGGTATGCACTTAATCTTGGCCGTAAGGAGGGCAAGTTCGGTGTTGGTAAATCAACGATTACGGGATTAAAAAATAATTCTGACTCAATCACTAGGTATGCACTTAATCTTGGCCGTAAGGAGGGCAGTTTGTATCGTAAAACTATAAAAAAAAGAACCAAAAAAAAAAATCCGAATTGTTGGAAGATCCTTCATTCACTTGGTTTTTGCAAAAACGAGCCTCTGGACAGCCCATATTGTGTGAAAAAGCAGTAGAATTAAACATGAAGCTTGGTGGTGACTATAATATTTCAAATTGCGACATGGGATAGTTTGGCAAATCGAGATTCATGGTTAAAAATTAAGTAAAAAAAAAATTAAGCAGACTAGTATTACAACTTCCTTTATGCCAAATTAATCTTTGGAGATACAATTTTTTTTTCACTATTTACTAGATAAATAGAACAAAGCGCTAGTATACCTGCAAAACCTCGTAAGTCCGATTTTTGGGATTTTTTTTTTATTTCATATTTCGATAGATATAGGTCGACTGCGTCTCTGTGTGAAATATTGTACGTTTTTGTCCACTACGACGCCGTGAAACAGCGATTGAAAAAGCTGGTAAGTCGAGAAGGTTACAAGGAAGGTAGTAAATCCTCGTATGTCTGAAGAAGAAGCACGCCGCTCGCAGGTTTCAGCTCAGTTCTGGTTTCAAAATAAGTTAAATGACTTATATTGACAAATTTGTATTTAAAATTATTATATTATTAATTTTTTTAAGTTAAACTTGCGTTTTTATTAATTATAACAACTATTTATCACGAGTTTTAATGAGGTTTTGCATTTCAGGAGACTTACATGGTTTTATACGATGCATTGTTCTAAGGAAATTCAACTTGCGTGGTTTTGTACCATATGTATATAAACTTACGAGGTTTTAAATTACCTTACGTGTTTTTATCCTGTACTTACGTGGTTTTATTTACTAGACCGCACGTAGTAAAATAAACATACGAGGTTTTTGACAACTTACCATCTTACATAAATGTTTACTGTTTTGGTTTTTTTTTTTTTTTTGCTTTTTTAAACCTTTACAAACTATTATTATTTACTTGACGATGCCGATTAAAATAAGTCTTAACTTTTTATCAAAGGATAATCGCCCTGAGGGGAAAAACCTGTCATCATTGATTCCTTCTTGCTACTTCGATTGTATTATAATTTTTTAAACCGTTGGAACTTTTTTTAATTTTACATAATCACCTAAAGTAAAAAACACACATAAGGTTTATACTTTAAATTATAAATTTTCAATCGAACAATGATTATTTTTTGTTTTACAATTCTTTAATTATTAATTGAATATTACTGGCATTTTTAACACATTCTCAGCATTTTTCTATTTCAATATCATTTTTTCGTACATTTAATGATTATTATTATATCTTTAAAGAATGTAAAAGTTTTTATTAATTGCCTATGAAACATTAGGTAGATGTCTATTAAAATTATATTTTTGTTTTGTTTTTAACTTGCATAATAATATTCACTTGCTGTTGGTTCTAAAAATGGTATTGAATTAAACAATCAAACTACGAATTCTTTTCCATTGTTTCACTTAAAAATATGTTCATTATTAGTATTAAATTTTATTTATTTATATTTTTCCTACTTTTTATGTTTGTTTTTTTATTTCTATAAAGTAAATACACAAAATAGGTAATTAAAAATATATTTATTTTTCTTTGTAAAACCTTGTAACTCGACAAAAGTTCTTGTCTAAATCCTCGTAAGTACAAAATCGGTCCACAAAATCATAATTTAATTATAATTTTAATTATTAGTGTATATAATACCTCCAATGGTAGTAAAACATCATATATATGGGCAACGTGTCATAGAAGTAAAAGATTAAGCACTTATTCAGTTTTTTTGCTCTCCTGTAAAATTTTGGATTTGGTACATACGAGGTTTTGCAGGTATACTAGCGAAAGGTGCTCTTTGCATAAACGTAGTTGATTATTTTTACATCTTCCCTTTTAATTTTTTAAATTTCTTAGTGAATTTTGATTATCTGAATTTTTGATTATCAAAAAACATTAGTTCGGATAATTGATGCTCTACTTTATTTTAATTTTTATTTTTAAGGTTAATTTTACATTCCATCACAATTGTTTTCTTATCTATATTGTAGGGCTCTCGGTTCCAACCCTTTATACTGCGATTGTAATATGCGATGGCTTGCAGAGTGGGTGAAAAAAGACTATGTTGAACCAGGTATTGCTCGATGTTCTGAACCAAGTGGGCTAAAAGACAAACTACTGCTTACAACACTAACATCATTGTTCCAATGCAAAGGTAATATGATCAAAGTATTAAATTAATTAAGACCTTATTTAATATTAAAAAAAAAAAAACTACGCATTCTAAAACAGTCTTACTGCACTTTGATATTTGTTGAGGGAACAATTAAATTATTATAAGCAAAGTTTTAAGAACATTATCTTGAGTATAATCTTATAGGGTACTTTTTTAGGTTGTTATTCCCTGATTTTTTTTTTTTTTTTTTTTTAGCATATAAATGGATATAATTATTTATACATTCCTGTGCTAAATAACTATTAAGACAAAGGGATGTTTAGTCCAATGTAGGAATATCACACTTCTGTTTTAGTAAGAGGAGTAACAGTCTAAAGAAGTGCACCAGGCATTATAATAAAAGGCAGTTCTCACTTGTGTTGACAAAGCTTAGTAGGTGTTAACCCCTTTGTTTGTTTTATTAAATTGATTTTGAGTCAGTTAATTTATGAATACCAATCTGTTAAAATCTTAAACAAAAACACTGAACCTTTTGGCTCATATTGGTTCAAGAAAAAATTCTAGAATCTATTGGAACACAGGTGAAGGTTTTACAAACTTTTTTGTTTACTAAAGTTAAATGTTTCCTTCTTAGTTTATAAATTTATTTTACTTGCCTTTTGTGCATGTGGTGATTGAAGTATGCACATTACAACATTTTAAATCTTGATTCACAAATTCTTTACACCACAGCACCATTACACTTCATGTAACTTTGCAAAATATTTGTCTCATTAACTTATATGATATGATACAGTTAGTTTGATTATTATAATTTCATTTCATTATTCCATACCTTTATTATGAATTCATTAGGGTGTAAATCTAAAAAGTACTTTTATCTGCTTTTTCTATTTGTTATTTCTTAATTTACATTCTAAGTGTAAAATATTATTCTGTAATGTATTCAATTTGTGTTTGAAAAGTTAATATGGTTATTTGTCTTTATTTAGCTTTTTCTTGTCACTTATATTCATATACTTTAAAAAAAATCGATTATTATCATACTAAATTAACTAATTTCATTATTATTTCAATCATAAATGGATGTTTCAATAAAATAAATCATTTACTCATTAGGCAAGAGTTGGCAAACAGAATAATGCATTTAACAATTGCTAAAGTTAATTTACTACACTCTCGCTATCTTATTAAACAGTAATGCTTATTAATTTATTTTATTTTTTAAATTATAAATAGTTTTTTCACAACTTACTTTTATAAATATACAGTGGAAGCCTTCTAAAAATGCCCAGTTAAACATGTTTTTCTTGTAACATTAAAAATCCTTTAAAAACATTTATATTTTATTAATTTAACATACCCACTGCAACATGACATCTGTTCAACTAACTTTAGTAATAAATAGCATCCCAATACAATGGTAAAGAGGCCTATTATGTTTTATATACCCGATCAGAAAGCCAGTGACAGGGGTGTTACATGTGGAATCCTCACCACCTAAACCAAAACTGGCTAATAGGGCTTTTACTGTATTAGCAATACAATTTTTATTTATAATATTCGATGGTATTGCTTGTCTTAATAATAATAAAAAAATAACTAATGGATTACTAATTCCAATCCTAAAAATTGTTGTATTATCATTGCAACAACTATAGTTGGCATGTCTTTTTGTCCCTTAACATAGTAGCATTAAAAACTTGATCAGATGGAGAGGGGTTGTTAGATCGAACATTATTTATCTTAAATTGAAGCTTATCAGCCTTCAAAGTTTGTCAACTTTTGCTCTAAAGCTTTCTGCTTGTTTACTAAATTTACTTTTTCCCTCCAGGGAGAGTGAAAACTGAAGTATTGGCTAAATGTAATGCATGCTTCATGTCTCCTTGTTTGAACCATGGCACATGTGAGTCTCTTCCTAACAGCAAGTACAAGTGTAAATGCCCACCTGGCTATCATGGACATCACTGTGAACTGATGATTGATGCTTGTTATGGCGTTCCTTGCAAAAATTCTGGTACTTGCAAAGTACTCGAGGAGGGAAGATTTAGGTATTTACATTTGTTTTTATTCTTTTTTTTTTTTCTCCCTTCCTCATTTGTTTTTGTTTGATTTTTTTAATTATTCAATTATTAATAAATGATCTGTTTGAATAAAATTTTGTAGGTTTTGTTCTTTTTGTAAACTTATAAGTTGTATATAATCATGATTACATGTTTTGTTCTCTTTTAGCTTAAAAATGTAAAAACTTATTAATTTAATTTTTTAAAAAACGAAAATGTGAAAAATATTGTTAAATTTAACATTTTCCATTATCTTACGTCCTAGACACTAGGGCTCTTTAAATTTTATCATAACGTTTTATGGTTTGAGTATCAAAATTTTTATAACGTTGTAAATTCAAGAAACGATAGATGTTGTAATTAAATGGACAAAACTATTTATATTTTCTAGATCACGAAATGATGGTGCTTGTGCTCCCAATGAAAGCTCTGATTAAATAAATTCTTCATCTTCAAAACTCATACTTTTAGTTCCAACCCTTTAGATTTTCTTTTTGATAATAATGCTACTCCTATTTTATTTTATTTTTACTTACATTAATTTAGTGTCTTATGTGTTGTATCTAATCACATTAATATCAGTAGTTACCTTTGGTAACATTAACCCTGTAATTTCATTTGGTATGAGGAATTTATTTGCATTATTCTTTTGTTTTAGCTGTTCATGCCCAGCTGGTTTTACAGGAGTAAGATGTGAAAGTAATATCGATGATTGCATTCAAAATAAGTGTGAAAATAATGGAACTTGCATTGACTTGATTCAGAAATATGAATGTAAATGCACTCCAGGTTTCAATGGTAAATTTAGTTTTATAAAATTGTTAAATAAGTGATTAGTTTATTTTAAAAAGTCATTATTTTTTATTTCATTATAATGTTTTTTTTTTTGTTTTTTTTAAAATAATTTATTTAAGGTGAATACTGTGAAAAGAAAGTGCAGTTCTGCTCTAAAGATTTTGATCCTTGTCAAAATGGAGCTAAATGCGTAAATCATCTAACACATTATTCGTGTGAATGTTTACCTGGATTTACCGGAGACAACTGCAGTGCAAATATAAATGACTGTGTTAGTCACATGTGTCAGGTTAGTTTTATCTATTTATTTTATTTTGTTGTTTTTTCCTTTTTTATGCTTGACTACTTTGTAGTAGGATTAAAAATGTTTATCATTTGTGTACATAATCAATTTAATTTATTTTTTAGAACGGTGCAACCTGTATGGATGGAATTAATGATTACACTTGCAAGTGTTCTGGAGATTATACTGGAAAATACTGTGAAATTGCTCCTATTGTTTCCATGCTGTATCCTCAAACATCACCTTGCCAGCAACACGATTGTAAAAATGGAATCTGCTTTCAGCCCATGGGTTCTAATGATTACATTTGTAAATGTGCACAGGGATATACTGGTTAGTTTGAATAAAGAAAAAAATTACAAAAACATGGCTCCTGTTCAAAATGTTAACTTTATTTTTATAGTTATCACCATAACAAATAATAAAGAATGCTTTGTGATGAAATTACATTTCCTTTACAAACAGAGGATTTATGCAGACAGATTTCTTTCTCACTCACTCAAATCACTCGGTGGGATGTAGCACTTCAACAAAGTAATTCTACCTAACTATTTTGGGTAGTTTTCTGCTTGTCTTTCCTTCGTCCTTTAGTTCTTTCTCCATGGATCTCCCCATATTGAGTAGGGTGTAGTTCCTGACTCTGCCAGGTTTTTGTATTCTCTGTAGATTCAACTTAACGGGGCCTGCCGAATGACGTTATTTTCAATTCCCTTAAGGGTATGCCTGATCCGCCTATCCTACTTTTCATTAGATCTCCTATTCGATTTTGGCTCCATGTTTCTATTTTAATGGTATGCATTTTTTTTATTTTGAAGTCTTTTTAGACTCTAGTTTAACTACCATTTACTTAATGTTTTAGGAAAACGGTGTGAATATTTGACAAGCTTAAGCTTTTCACACAACAACTCTTTTGTTGAATTGGAGCCCTTGAGAACCAAGCCCGAAGCCAATATAACAGTGATATTTTCTACAGTGCAAGAAAATGGAGTTCTACTTTATGACGGCCAGTCAGAACATATAGCAGTTGAATTGTTTAATAGCAGAATCAGAGTGAGTTATGATGTGGGCAATTATCCCGTCTCAACTATGTACAGGTTAGTCAAATTATTTGTTTTTTTAAATTTGTGTTATCTTTGTTCTAAGACAAGTTACATAATTGTAAGTGTATTTAATGTGTGGGATTTGTCGTTTTAAGAGCTTTGAATGCATAAATAAATATTTGTCTTTCCTATTTTTTTTTTTTAATTTTTATTTTTTAAACCAGATAATCATAAATAATTTTTGCAGATGTCCATTAATATAATAGACATATATTTCTACTGGCACAACTTGAACCCTGATCTAACTTGTCCTGGATTCAACAATGTCATTTTTTTAGAATTAATGTTTTTATAAAACTATAAGTTTTGTTAGAATAAGCGTAAAATTATGTGGGGGGCATTAATAATATAAAATTAAATATATAAAATTCAGTTAATGAATATGTAATATATTAAAAAGTCAATTCCATTACAAAAGTGTGTATTAACAAATTATAAAACTTTCAATACCAAAATAAGTCAATGTCAAAATATAAAACAACAAACTACAAAACAATAAATTAATATCCTACATCTTTTCCCCCCCTTTAGTAGTTCTCTGCGTAGGGTACGTCCTCTCTGTAGTTCTTCCTCAGCTGGTCTGCATGCATCCTTCGCTCCTCTTCACCTACCATAACAATGTATGATAGCGCTCCTGTCCTTCGCATGATTTTGCCCTTCTTATACCCCTTTCCACCTTTCTCTAATGCCCAAACTAAATCACCTTGTTCGAACTCCCTGTGCCTTGCTCTTCTGTCGTGATAATGTTTCTGCTTTGTTGCAGCAACATCCAAAGCTTGTCTTGGATCTGGCCTCAGCAAATCTAAACGATTCCGTAACCTATGTCCTATTAAAAGTTCAGCTGGTGTTCGACCTGTAGATTTATTTGGTGTGTTACGATATGATAGTAAAAACTCCTGTAATCTTTGTTCCGTCTGTGCACCTGTTCTTCTGGTTGCCTTCATCCTTTCTTTAAACGTTCGAACAAAACGCTCCGCCTGACCATTTGATTTTGGGTGGTACGGTGTTGTGCGAATGTGTGTTATGCCATTGTCTCTGCACCAATCTTTGAATTCCAGTGAGGCAAATTGGGGTCCGTTATCCGAAATCAGACTTTTAGGCAAACCGAACCTAGCAAATATTTCTCGAAGTAGTTGAATTGTCTTTGCCGTTGAAGTGCCACTTGTGGGTAAAACCTCTATCCATTTCGAGTACGCATCTACTATCACTAGCCAAGACTTTCCTTCGAATGGTCCCGCATAATCAATATGGACTCTTGACCATGGCTCTGCTGGAATAGCCCATGAAAACAACGGTACCTCACATTCTATTTGTCTAACTGCTTGACAGGAGGCACAACTCCTTACATATCGTTCAACATCGTTACCTAATCCTGGCCACCAAACATAAAATTTTGCATTTTCCTTCATACCGCAGATTCCCGGATGGCCTTCGTGAAGTAGTTCGAGAATTTCTTGTCTTAATGTTACAGGTACGATTATTCTTCCTAACCATAAGAGTATGCCCTCTTCAAATGCCAACTCTTCCCTTTTTTCATAATACGTGCGTAGCGCCTCTGGAATCTCTTTTCTCTCTCTTGGCCAACCTTGTGCCATGAACCTAGCTATAGTTTTTAATGATCCATCTTTACTCATTTCTTCCCGTAACCTTTTCTTCGTTACCCTTAAGTCTTGGAAACGTAAATGACATAGATCTTATCTTTTAATTTGTCTAGCTTGTCCTCCTTTAACTTTTCTATTGGTAATCGGGATAACATGTCCGCCGCATTATTTGACACACCATCTACATGTTCAATTTTATATCGGTACCCGCTTAAAATTAGTGCCCACCTGTTCACTCTATTTGCCGACATCTTTCCAATGGCTCTATTTTCCCCAAACAAATGAATTAATGGTTTGTGGTCTGTTCTTAACACAAATTCCTGTCCATACAAATACTGTGAAAATTTAATAACAGCGAAAATCAATCCCATTGCTTCTTTTTCTATTGTTGAGTATCTTCTCTCAGCTTCACTTAAGCTTCTAGAAGCATAAGCTATTGGGCGCTCTGTCCCGTCTTCATACTTGTGCAATAGTATTGCCCCTAGCCCCTTATCACTGGGGTCGCTACAAACCACGGGACGTTTGAATCATAATGCACTAAAGTCGCTTGACTTGTTAAACATCCTTTCAATTTGTTTATTATATTTTCTTCTAACTGTGTCCATACCCTTTTTTTACATTTTTCTTTGTAAGTTTATGTAGTGGTGTGCAAGTAGATTGTAAGTTAGGAATAAACCTTGCGAAATAATTGACAGTTCCTAAAAACGACTTCAATTCTTTACAGTTCTTAGGTGTAGGCATATTTTTTATAGCGTCTATATGTTCTTCTGTAGGATGGATCCCATATTTATCAATCCGATGGCCAAGATACGTCACATTCTCGCAGAATCACTGACATTTCTTTTCTTGAATCTTTATTTCGCAATCAGCCAATCTGTGCACCAGTTTTATTGTCCTTTCTAATAATTCCGGTAATGATTTCCCCGAGACAATCAAATCATCCAATAATCCAGATACACCTTCTAATCCCCCTGTTACCGTGTCGACGTCACGCTGGAAAAGAGAGGGAGCCGTATTTATTCCAAATGGTAATCTGACGTACCGGAAAAATCCCTTATGGGTTGCTATGACTAATAAATTCCTCGATGCCTCGTCTACTTCTATTTGTAAGTAAGCGTCTTTAAGATCGACCACGCAAAAATAATTAGTTCCATCCAACTTTGTTAAAATGTCTTGAAACTTCGGTAACGGGTGTTTTTCTGGCAGTACGTACGGATTTATTGTTAGTTTAAAATCTGCACAGATCCTTATTTTCCCATTTGGTTTCACCACGACCACTATAGGTGATGCCCAAGTAACTGGTTCTTTTGTCACGTCTACCGACTCAATTATACCTTCATTTTCAAGTATTTTTAATTCCTCTTCCACTCTAGGCCTAATTGCGTATGGCACGGGTCTAACTTTACAAATTTTATGAATGGCATTATCCTTTATAAATATTTTAGCTTTATGTCCTTTTATTTTTCCAACACCCTCTGATGTCAACCCTGTCAGCTCATTTATTTCCTTTTTTATTTTCTCTCTATATATTTCAATTGATTTCTTACTGATTTCTTCGTTAGTTTTGGTCACCGTACAAATTCTTCCCCCCGGTGGAATCGGTCATTTAAATGCTAGGACCCAATTTAGCCCACTCTGACCGTAGTTTTGCCTAAGGTCAGCACTGGTATATCTGTGTACGCCGTTAGAGAATTTGCTTCCTCTAATTTAGGCGGTCCTATAGTTCTCCATACCTTTTCACTTATAACCGTAGTTGACGCTCCAGGGTCATACAACATAGGTACCCGAACTTCATTTATTCGTATATTGTCTAACATAATTTTGCTAACTGTTTTCTGTCTGATAGCCCTTAAACCCAAATCACTATCATCATCACTGTTTTTTAACCCTTTTGCAATATCCTCCCTATCATCTAAGTTAACCCGTCTAACCTTAGATCGATCCCCCTCTATAATCTTTGCCCTTCCTTTTACGAGGCAAACCTTGGCTAAGTGGTTTTCTTGGTCACAAGCTAGACATTTTTTTCCTTTTGCGAAACAACTTTCCTTTCCCTTATGTAGAATACCTCCACAACTAAAACAATCCCTACCCCTTACCAATATATATACCTTCCTTGCTGTCTGCGGTGTTCCGTTCGACCCCTTCTTGTCTTCTTGTAGCCGGTCGTTGCGAGGTGTCTATCCGACATACGTCTTCCTGCTTGAAGGTCCCTGCTGTTCTTAATTGCGCTTCCCCTTCGGCTGCCTGTTCAAGTGATAGAGATGTAGCCAACACCTCCTGTAATGTTACTGAGTTCTTTCTATATGTTTTTATGACCTCCCTCTGCCATTTGCTCTGATTTAGACCAATTACAAGTTGGTCTCGTAGTCTTTCGTCTAAAGTCCGTCCGAATTCACAATGGAGTGCTGCGTTCCGTAGTCTAGCCAAGTATTTAACGATACTTTCCCCTTCTTTTCTTACTTCCTGAGCAAACTTCTTGCGTTCAGCGAAAATAAAAGTTGGTTTTACATAAAATTCTGCCAGTACCTCTTTTTCTTCCTCGAACGTGATGTCATCCAATTCCTGATTAGCCTATTTGTCCAGTATAATTTTAAAGCCTTCAGCTCCGACTCTGCTCATCAAGAGCTTCCTTTTTAACACGTCATGCCCTTGTCCACCTATCCCCTGGATTTCACACTCTAATTCAAATCTACGCACATAGTAATCCCAGGATTCTTAAGTGTGGTGAAAAGGTTGAAAACGAAATTTTGAACTTACCTTCGCATTATAGCCCGCACAGCACTGCTCTCCAGCTCTCTCTTCATTACCATTCTTTTTTGATCTTCCTGCTTTTTTACTCATCATCGCCAAATGTAATATATTAAAAAGTCAATTCCATTACAAAAGTGTGTATTAACAAATTATAAAACTTTCAATACCAAAATAAGTCAATGTCAAAATATAAAACAACAAACAACAAAACAATAAATTAATATCTTACAGAATATACTATATTATAGTGTTAATTTTATTTTATACTGTTAATTTTCAGTTTTGAAATGGTTGCTGATGGCAAGTATCATAATGTAGAGCTATTGGCTATAAAAAAGAATTTTACCCTGCGTGTGGATAATGGAATTGCCAGATCTATAATCAATGAAGGAACTCAAGAATATTTAAGATTGACGTCCCCTTTATACATCGGTGGATTAACTGCAGAAGCTGGACAAAATGCTTTTACACAATTTCACTTAAGAAACATCACCAGTTTTAATGGTAGTTTATGTTACATTTTTAATATACATGTAGGGGAGAGCGGGGTTGGTTGGGACACTTTTTTTTTAGAGGCTGTGAGAGCCACAGTTTTGCATGAACTTTTTCGCTTTTGTGTGATTATCATACATAGAGATCCTAACTAACATATTCTAGACTTACAGCGACTTAAAAAAAACATTATCATACTATTTTTTATGTTTTTCCAAAACCTTCACTTTGTCCAATGTATCCCAATGGGTGGGATACATTGGACACAGGGGTGGGATACTTTGGACACATACCAAAACTCCTGATTTTGCAAAAAAAAAATAAAAAAGAAATCATGAAAATAATTAATTTCAGTATTCAAATAGAAGGAATAATAAATAAGAAAGAAAGTAGGCAACCAAAAGAAGAAATAGGTATGATTTGTTTGTAATATGGGGGATGAGTGGGACAGTTGGGGATGAATGGGACATACTGTCCAACTCATCCCTCATCACCATTTTTTTTAAAAAAACGCAGACAACATTGGAACCCATTTTTCCACAGTAAGCAACCAAAGTGATTTGTAATCATCAAATCTATTACCAGACAAAAATAGTAGTGACTCCGACGTATATTGTAGAGGGGCTGGAGTGCTTCCGACGTAGGTCTCAAATTTTACATCAGTTTGCCTCCAAATCGAATTTATTTTTTAAAAAATTAATGGTAATCAACAACACGTCAGACCACTTGAGGGATTGTTTAGCAACTGAAGAGCTACTGACTGGTCCGCCAGGGTTGCTAATCTTACCTTCTTTTCAACCAAAAACAACAGTCCAATCCCGCTCTCCCCTACAGTAGAATTATTTATTTTTAGTTTTTATCCATCTTAATGATTATCCTTCTGTTTTTTTAGGGTGTATTCGAGAAATGTGGATCAACCACAAATTGGTAGACTTCACTAATGCAGCAAATCAGCAGAAAGTTAATCCAGGATGTTCTGCCGATCCAGAAGATGAAATGGTTGAAGAAGATTCTAACAGACGGGACTTGGTTGATGATGATGCCTCAAGTAACAAAAATCCTTGCTTGAAAAATCCTTGCAAGCATGGAGGTAAATGCATTCAAAGAAACAGCATTGATTTTGTCTGCAAATGTTTGCCTGGATGGGCAGGCAAATTTTGTGAGCATGGTAATTATCTTTTTTTTTTAATTACATATGTCGCTGCTTTAGGGTAGTGACACACTTCGCCACCCGGGTAGTGCTACCTGGGTGGCACCCACCTGGTTGATGCCACTTGCTCCCGCCACCTGACTTGCGTCACCCACTTATATGAGAGATGCAGTCAGCCCTAGATTTGATTTCCCCTATATTTGATTGAAGGAGTAGGGGCTGAGTGGCGTGACTTGGGTGGCGACGTCTGACAGGCTCAATTGAAAACAATGGGTTGACCAGGTGGCGCCACCTGTGGGTGGCGGCTAGACAGTCGGACGGTCGACCGTGTAGTGCCACCCGGCAGGTGGTGCCACCTCGTGTGACAAGTTCCATCTATTCTCATTGACGACCGGGTAGCGAAGTGTGTCACCCCCCTTAGTGTTAACTATGACTTGGCTACTTGATACTAGAATAAACCTACTTGATTGCAGCTGAAGAGTTTATCTAGTCTCTACATTACAAAATTATGTGAATTAACTGAACTTGGTCATGAACTTATTTAACTATGAAAAACACTTTAAAGTTTCGGGATGTCTCGTAAAAGAACTAAGAAAAACAATATAATTTAATCCTAAAACCAAAGCAAGTTGTCTAGTCATTGTCATACTGTGTATGCCAATGTCACACATACATATTTATATTAATATATCGGTACTTCTTTAGATTGTTACTCCTCTATGTTTTTTTTATATTATAAATGACTTTGACTAAATAATATTTAGACAAAGGAATGCTTAGTCTAATGTACTTTGGGACAAAGGAATATCACACTTCTGTTTTTATAGGGGAGTAACACTCTAAAGAAGAACATTCCGTCACCTTCTTAGATTGTTACTCCCCTCTGTTTTTGTTTTTTTATAAGGGGAGTAACCATCTAAAGAAGTGCCAATATACCAACCTTCATTCCTCATTCGAACTTATTAAGATGTCGTAAGTCTTAGACCACTGCCTAGGGAAGTTTCAAAATTTATTTTTTAAGTAGAATTTTCATAAGTCAATGTTTATCTGAATGAAAATAATGATGTAAACCTTGTTATCTTGTCAAACTAATTGACTATTTAGTAGTAGCAAATTTTTATTAAAAACAATACAATTCTTGACAATGGTACATGTAGATAAAACATTTTTAGCTTCACCGAAACAGCCGTCAACTAGAGATAGTCTTAAAAATAGAATAAAAAATAAATAAATATTTCACTGTTTTATGTTAGAAATGTTTTGGTTCCCTTTAGCTTTTACACCAGAATTTAAATAAATTATGATGAGTAATAAGTAATTATAGAATTTAACTTTGCACTGCTCAAACATATAAGCAACTTCTATAGTAAACAATAATAATACTCCTTTCACTTTGATTGATCAGTTAATATTAAATCATATTTCCATGTGTAAAAAATTAACCAAAAAGAAAAAGATATAAAAATTAAAATAAAGAATCTGCACATGCTAAATCACTCTAAAATCAAAACATTACCATAAACGGTTAAAAAAAAAATATATTAATCAAATAAACATTTTTTAATAATTTTTATTAAATATTTAAGGGGAAAGTAGATAAAAAAAAAACACCCACCGCGGGGATTCAAAAGTTGAAAGTTAGGCTGATTGCCAATTATTATCTATCTTCAATTTTACTTTTTTATTAATAATTATTTTTTCTATTTTATTTCCCCTACCTTAAAGAGACTATCTAGTCTATTATATTATGTATATTTATATAATTAATCATTTTTTATCTTTATAAACTAAACTAAACTTTAAATCAAATTATAATTATCAATAACTACGGGAGACATACAGAGAAAAATAGACCCCCGCTACGGGACTCGAACCACGGGTCCTCCTATTAATCCGTTACAGGTGCTCTTACCAACTGAGCTCATTGGCGTAACTAGGATAAAAGTCTAGGGGGGGCTAAGCCCTCCGGGGGGGGGGGGGGGGGGTCCAGGGGCCCTCCCCCGGAAAATTTTGAATTTCGATACTTTAAAATCAAATTCAATACATTCAAATATAGGTACATTTTAAAAAGTAACGAAAAATGTGTGTAAAAATATGAAATTTAAATCTTCTAGTATAAGATATAACTATAACTATTAACAGTGTACTAATATAAATTGTTTGAAAATGTTCTCCAGTCATTAGAGCAAAGAAGTATACAATTATAAAATAGCATTAAAACCTATAAAAGACTTTTGCCACCCGCTTAAATTTTGTTTTGGTGCTTTTGCATTTTATTTATTAAACATTTTCATAGGTTTTTTTTTAAATTTTTAACACGTCTTTAGACTATATTTTTACTTGGAAAATATCTCTTTCAATATGGGGCAGAGAAAATGTGAATCTTTCTTGACCCATAGTTGTTCTTAGCCAAGTCTTGACTCTTCGCATGGCAGAGAAACTTCTTTCACACCCTGCAGAGCTACCCCCACAGTGGGGATAACCTACCCCCTACCCTAAAAGTTCAAAAGGGTACATTTTAAAAGGCCTTTCCAACGATACCTCTGTCAAAGCGGCACAAAGCCCCTTCTGGCTACCCAAGGAGGACATCCTTCACATAGACGTAGCTCCCGAGGAATCGGAAATATAAAAGCAAACCGGATTCTTAAAGAGGACAATTTGACCTAAAGTCCGGTACCCTTTTGAACCCTGTCCGAATCAAATTGCAATGGGTACTGAAGGTAAAAGTCGAAATTTTGGAAATAACGCCCCCCCCCCCCCCCTTGAAGGTACTAAAAAAAGGGGATAGCCCTTACCCCTTGAAAAGGACATTTTTAGAGCATACGAAGCAGAGTAGGAGAGTACCTATTTTTTCCGTAAGTACCTCCTATGTACCATCTTGTACCTCGGAATTAAAAGTACCATACTTAAAAAAGTAAAAGTACCATCGAATTTAAAAGCAAAACGCGGTGA
Organism: Gerris lacustris; assembly: GCA_951217055.1. Classification (NCBI taxonomy): domain Eukaryota; kingdom Metazoa; phylum Arthropoda; class Insecta; order Hemiptera; family Gerridae; genus Gerris; species Gerris lacustris. The sequence goes on from OX578285.1 coordinate 64,628,432, forward strand.
GCAGCATTCCATAGGCTTTTAAGGCTCAAAAACCCAATGGCGTCGTAGCTTCATGTAGAAAAACGTTTGAAAAAAAGTGGTAAAAAGTGTTTTTTCGCTTCAAAGGGTCTGAAACGTGAAATTTTTTAAAATATTTTTGCATCACTTTTGAATTCTTCCCCAGGGCTTTCCAATGATATACCACACCCCGTACCAAATATCTCCGGTTTTCTGATCGGCGAAAAAAAGATTTCCCGATGTCGCCCTTAAGCGGGAGTGCAGGTAAAGCAAAACAAGGCCACGAAGGAAAAAGAAACAATCCGGATTCTTAAAAAGTACAATTTGACCTTAAGTCTGGTACCAAATACGAAAACGTTTTTGAAAAGTTCTCGTTACCGGTGATGAACCTCTGTGGGAGCTACAAAAGCCTTGAAAATAAATTTTTATTTTTCAATAATTTCAAAAGTTTTACGTAAAAACGTGTTAAATGGAAAATAAACCCATTTCCCGGCATGTAGCATTTTCCCCTAAAAATACACTATAACCTTAACAATTTTCAGAAAACTGCAGGTCTCCACGATAAATACACCCATCAGTACAAAATTCCAAAAAACACACTATTTCCCCCTTTAGGGCCGATTGTCACCCTTAAGGAGTGGTTTAAAACTGCTCTTACCCGATGTTTGGTCAAGCGATTTTTAAGGTTCCAAACCGATTTTGGACATTACCAACTCGAAATGTTTTCCGAAAATCAAGCGCACCTCTTGATTAATTGGTGTAATCAAGTGCCTCTTGATTGGGTATAATTTTTTTTTTTGCCGTTACACCTTAAAATATAGTCGATTTTTACAAATGCCATAAAAAACCAACTTGGATTTTTTTTACTTTTCTATTTTTCTAGGGGGGGCTAATTTTCGTCTAGGGTGGGCTTAGCCCACCCTAGCACCCCCCTAGTTACGCCAATGACTGAGCTATACGGGTAAGAGCACCTGTAACGGATTAATAGGAGGACCCGTGGTTCGAGTCCTGGTGCGGGGGTCTATTTTTCTCTGTATGTCTGCCGTAGTTATTGATAATTATAATTTGATTTAAAGTAAAATTTAATCTTTCAGTAGTATGAAAACTACCAAAAACTTAAATAAATTTGAATAAACTAAACTTGTATACATCATATTCATGAAAAAAAAAAAAAAATATAAAAAATAATAATAATAAAAATTAATAACAATTAATCTGGATAAATTATGTTTGTTTAAAGGCAGCATTTCTATACTTTTATGCTTTGTCTAAATAGCTTGCGAGTATTTTGTTGGCTTTGTTGAGTAAAGTGGGCATTATTTCCCTGCTAAGTGTTGGTTTGCCCAAATATTGTGTTCTCAAATTTTTGAGTCGATTAAGTTACGATGAAGTGTTCAATGGATTTGTTTTCCCCAGAAGAGCACAGTTTACACCTATAATCTTCTCCTATTATCCATGGCTTGTAATTTAATTAGTTTTTATTTCACTTTTACCACATATTCAACCAAATATTTATGAAAGAGAACTTATTTGTGTTAAACAATTTATTTGTCCCCAATGGATAAAGTAATTTAAAAAAAAAAAATATGTTACTTTTTTATCACATTAATTTACAGTTTAATATAACATTGCACTTTTTAGTTTCACTATTATTTAAAATGATTATGTAGTAATTATATAATTATAATCACCGTAATAATTATAAGAATGTTAAAAAAAAGAATCGTATAGATATGGGTATTGTATAGCTAGTTCAGTTCATAGCGTGAAAAGCTGATATTTGCTCGTCAACGGTCAGAGACCAACTCCTAATTGCCCATTTATACAGATTTGAAAATAATTATGTTTCTATATTTTATTTTTCAGCCCCCTCTTGCCACAAGGAGCAAGTTCGAGAATACTACAAGGAAAAGAATTGCAGATCAAGGAAGCCTTTAAAGATGGCAAGGTGTGAGGGTAGCTGCGGTGCTTCTTGTTGTCGAATCAGGAAAACCAAGCGTCGGAAAGTCCGTCTGATTTGTCAAGATGATTCAAGATATACTACAGACATTGAAATCGTCAGAAAGTGTGCTTGCTCGAAAAAATGTTTTTAAAAACTTTTGTTGGTTCCACCAGTCTACTGTACTTGGCCCTCTCGTAAAATCTGACCTTCCCCTTTTAGATCCGTTTACAATGCATCTGTATATAGTTTTTATATATATTTTATTTATTTTATAAAGAGTCAGTGTTATAGAAACGCAATTTATTTAAATTGCGACTCAATGCTAAAGAGGAGTTACTTAATGAGTGTATATACCTTATAAATATCAAATGTAAATCTCAAAGTCTGTTGGGTTCACTGCAGGATGGGTCAAGACTGAATCACTATTGGTAAACCCAGCATGAGTCTGAGAGAGACCGTCCTTTTGTCGATTTGTAAAATTATTTTACTTGTCCCTATATTTCTTTTATCGTGGTGTGTAGGACTGGCTTAGCACAGATCCACTGTGACGTCTAATATTATAAGATTATTGTTGAAGTGTTTATTTAATTATTTCAAGCATGTGCCATTTCACTTAAATAATTAGATAGTTTGTGATTAATCATGTTGTTGGTTGTATGGATATTTTGTTTAAAAAAAAGGGAAGATATAATTTGTTTCCTGCTATTTATTTTCTTAATGAATTATATTATATCCCATTTTCACTAATTCGTTGTTTTCTATTCATCATAATTGTCCCCTAAAAGATTTGTGTATTTATTTAAATTTTATGTTTTTATTTTTTTAGCCAGTTCCTAAAAGAAATGAAATTAGTTTAGAAATGTTAGCGATGTAATTGACTGAATATCAATAATCTAAAATATAAGAATTACTCTGGGATTTATTTTTAATAAAATAATAAAAAAAAAATCTTACTGAAACCTAGTCCTAATCACACAAAGAACCCTCTGTTAAATTTCTAGACATTTGTTTAGAGGAAATTACTTTCTAAATAAAGTTAACATTAAACAGTTGAATTAGGCATCTTCAATTAAAATTAAAATAACACTCCTCTGTGCTTTATAAAATAGTTACCTCAATAAGTCTAGTATTATATGCCCCAATCAACATTTTGTACCTCTACAAAAAAAAAATAATAATAATAATAATAAAATAAAAATATAAAACACTAAATAAACAAAGAAATAATAAATAAATATTATGAATAAGTTAATAATTAATTATAATCAAATTTAAATTTGAATAAAAAATATATTAAAATAAATTAAATATTAAATAAATATATATTTATTGGAAACGTTTGAAGTACTATGCCATAATATTCCTTGATTTAATTGTTTATACAAATATAATATTTTATTTGTTTTTGTGGCTTAGAAGTGCTAGGTCACAAAGTTCAAGTTCCAAAAAGGCCTCTCATAATAGTCTTCATTTTCAGTAGTGGGCAGATTTGCTTGCAAATATTCCTAGTTTAGGTAACAACGAATCATTTAAGAGAATTATCGGTCAAACTGCTTTGTTAAATAATGTTAGTTGATGCAAATATGGCAGTTGATTTTCCTTCTGGGTTCTAATCCTTATAAATACCTCAGATTTGACTTATGTCTTCAACAATAACTTGATTTAAACTGGTAAAACTAATTTAATGTAGTGGCCAAATTGTCCCTTGTTCCTTTGTAAAATATAACATAAAATGTTATTTTTCACTGACAAAGGCACTATCTTTTAACTCCATTAATATCAATAAGTTGTTTTTCCTTATAATCTACTGTTATTTAAAATTTCTTGAAGTCCATACTCACTACAGCACCAGATAAATATGTAAAGGAAGAAGGCTCAATATAAAATGCATTAAAAGGGTTTAATTAATTTTTTAAAAAAATACCAATTTGAAACTGCGGAAATTGCTTTATCAGTACTGTTGGGAGAGAACTAATAAATGTTTGTATGAAGTGTGGTGAACTCCTGTGAATGAAAAACTAAATTATGAGGTAGTGTAGCTGTATACTTTCTGATTGTGTATTTTGAACTACTGTGACAGGTATATTTATTATTAATATACAAACGAAAATAATATCTTTACGTAATCTAGATTTTAAATATATTTTTATTTGATTACTTATTATCTGATCTGAAGCATAAAAACTTTTTTCTTATAAACTATAAGTATAATCAATTTTAATTTCCTTCCTTTTTCTTTGCTTTTTTTAATGAATCCAAAAAAAATAATAAAAAATATTACAACCAAAGTAATGAGATTCATCATCAGTTGGTAATAAAAAACAACTGATAAATTGTGTTGTTTAAGAATAATTTAATATTAATTACTATATTAATGATAATATAAAGATGTATGTAAAACTACTGCTTCAACTACTACTACTAAAAATAATAATACTAATAATAATAAAGGAAAACAAATGTAGGGATACAATGTTTCATATTTATTGATGAGTATTTATACTTGTGACTTTTTCCTGGTGCACAGGATTCTTAAAATTATTGTATGGCATGCATTATAGCCACAGTTATTTGTGTGTCTGTATATAAAATGTATATGCATATCCCTCAGAGGGTACTATGTGACAGAAGAGATCCTATAGGATGGGTCCTACTTTTGTTTAAGAAACTGTTAAAAAATGAGACCATGAGTTAAGATTTTATCAATTCATCTAATACATTTTTATTCAAATGTAACAACTACATATTTTAATATGTTATAAAATCATAGTATTTTTATAGTGTAAAAATGCTATGACTAAATAAATATATAAATAAAAATAATCGGTATGTTAGCAAGATGCTGTCAAATAAAACACAGTGAGAAAGTTTATGCTAACGTTTGGCTAACTTTATAAGCAACAAATTATACCATAAATTTCAGAACACCAACAATCTAACCAACAGTTGTACAAATTTAATTAATATTTTCTAGTACAATATTGTTTTTGTTATTTTCATTATATTTTTTTGTTTCTACGTTTTTCATAACCTATGTACTTTTTCATTATTTTATTCCTAGCTATAGTTAGTATTCTGAGTAAATCTTGTTTCCGCTAATCCACCTACCTGACATATCTCACCCTTTCCTAGTTTCTGGATTTTAATCCACACTTCCATTCATTCCTTTATAACATAGAGTTAACCTCGACCTTTTTTGTATTATTTTTATTTTATACTTAGTTTCTTGCGCTGATGATGCTAATAAATTGAGCTAAACGTTAGCATAAACTTTCTCACTGTGTTTTATTTGACAGCATCTCGCTAACATTCTCACTTACTCATACTGAATAAAATGCATAGAATAAAATTGATCAGTTTATTTTTCAATCATTTTATTAAATATTTAAGGCAAAAAACTTTGAATTGGTTGTATCATCAGTGTCTGTGAATTAAATGATAATTAATTTTAGCAATTTGTTATCTAAGAATTAGTCCACTTTTATAATTATTTTTAATTTAATCGATAAAATAAAATCATGTTTCATAATTGCCAATTAGAGTCTTTGAACCACCCTATTTTAAATATTTTTTATTAAGCTTTAAACTTAATATGATCAAGTTGTCTCTTTTTGTTTTATTTAGTAAAATATGGGATCTCTTCTATACAAATAAATTTGTGTTAGATACGACCTAATATTTATAGACTTGTGATCGTATATTTCTTTCAGTGGTAATCTAAGTACCTTATAGATGTTTAAAGCCTGTAACCATTAATTTTTTTGTATTTGTCGTATCGAGTAAATATATGTAAATAGTATATATAGATTATTTATTTATATTTGTAATAGTTTTATTGAATCTGTATATTTCGTTATGTAAATATTAGTGTAGTGGTTCTATATCTGTTCAACCCGTCGTTGACATAACAGTGTAATTCTAATGTTATAAATAAAATCAGCGTAATTTTTTTATTATCTTTTATTTATTAATTAATTTGACCCTACTTTATTGATTTATCCTCATTGAAAAAGGTGTAAAATATAATGAAGGTGCACAATGAAAAGAAATATTATTAATGAAATTTGCAGATGTCTATCTGCATATGCAACTATTTAAATAATCTTCATCATAAATTCGCTGCCGGGACTCTGAAGTGGAACAGTACCCCAGGTAGGGGACTATTCTACACAAAACTACTCCCCTGTGCCGCATTGTTTTACACCTACACCGCTTTTTATCCTAACTTTCTCATTTTGTTTTAGCTTCCTCGTGACAATTGTATATTATATTTTTATAACTTGTTAATTGTTACATATTTTATTACGTACAAATATTTTTTATGTTTTTTTACGTTAACATAAATGTTTTTTTATTGCTATACATACATAACTAAGCGGGTAAATAAAAAACACGGAACTTAATACTTACAATAAAGGTTATTAAATAAAATAGACCACATTAGAACTTAAAGTGTATAATATCATAGTCAAACAAACAATATAATTACTTATTAGCTATCGACATACATAGCCAAGTAAGCGTGGTGAGGCCATGGCGGGCCCGTAACGGTAAATCAATGTAAACTAATAGAACATTCTTCATTTTTATTTCTTTTGTTCGTTTATTATTCTTTTTTTTTAAATACAATTTTATATTGTACCGTATTCTACTGATCACCCATTAAAAAAATAGAATATTTTATTTACTGTGAAAAAGCAAAAGTCCGAATCAGAATTCCAAATATAACAAGGCGAATCAGTAATAATAAGCACAAAATGTCCTCATGCGCTTAACAAAAAATAATCACAAAACAAAGTGCAAACCGTAACTAGAAATCCAATAAGCAATGCAAATCAAAAAATTTAAGCGAAATCGAAACAAACAAGTTATGTGTCAAACAGAGTGAATCTAATATGCAACTGAGAGAGAATTTTTCAAACTCAAAAGGCCCTGATGCCATTACATGTAACTAAATGAAATTCATCTTATATGTAATACACGGGGCCCAAGTAAAATGTGTGCGATAGACTTGACCAATCACGATAATTAAACACATGAAAGATAATTTTTCAACCTCAAATGAGACGCCCAGAAACCTTTACTACAAATCACTAAATAAAACTCATTTCATATGTAATATACAAGGGTTTGTAACGTCTATTTTAGAAAATCACGTGTATTTCTTGCGTTAAACCTGCGTTTTTCTTGCGATAACTGCACATATGCCTTGTAAAGGCATGAGAGCATGTCAATGGAGGTTGAAAAATTATTTATATTTAAAAAAAAAAAGAAATAATATACAACGACAAGAAAGCCCTTCTAGTCATTCTATAGTATTACAGACTGGGATGTGAAGAGGTGCTTCATAAATTGTGTAAAACGCTTGTTTAACCCTTTGACCCCGGCAGGACGCACCATGTGCGTCACATATTGTCTTTTCAGAGAAATTGCATGATGCCCAAGGTGCATCATTTTTGTAACATTTTGCCCTTCCCATTTTTTATTTTTTTCTTTCTTCTGATTTTTGTTAATTATTAAAATAAATACTCATAACATTGACAGCAAAAATAAATTTTGATGAAAATAATAAGACAAAAAAAAAAGGAATTAAATTAACTTGAAATTCAAGAAAAGTGTTCATAGACCACCTCACTAGACATCACACAGGCTAAAAGAGGGTTAAAAAAAAAATTAAAAAAATGCAAGAGAACAGTGGCGGAATTACATACCATTGGAACAAAGAAAATGACCGAATGATACGAAACATGCATCAGAAAATAATAAATTGTTTAATAATTTTAACGTAGGACCTTACACCATGTCATCATGGAAAATAAAAATCCTAATTCAGGTAAAAATGGTTTATCTCGTTTACACCCGATGACAATGGGAAAATTATTTCATGGCAAACTAGGATTCATATCGAAAGACATAAATAGGAATTGACAAATTAAAAATAACTTTTAACACACACAATAACGCCATCAAATTATTATTAAATATGGAACTCCTCAAAGAATACAAAATCTATATACCAAAATCATTATTGTATAAAAAAAAGGTGTTGTTCGTGGAATCGAACAATCTCTGACCGAAACAGAAATTTTACAAAACATGGAATTTCACAATTTACCCAACATTAAACTAATAAATGTAAAACGAATTACACGAAAAATTGTAGAAAATAATGAACCACAATATATACCAACTCAATCAATATAATTACATTCAGAGGCCAAATTTTATCATCACACACGTATTTACACTTTGTTCGATGTCCTGTCCAACAATTTATACCTCGAGTAATTCAATGTAACAAATGCTTACGCTACGGACATACCGAGAATATTTGTTAAGGATCAGCCCGCTGTGAAACATGCGGTTTGAACCCGAACACTCATGGTCTATATCAAAATAACGTAATTAAACCGTGTCCAATCAAAGAAAATCCCATTTGTCTTTATTGTAAACAAGGACATAAAACAACTAATATAAAACAATGTCCTGAATGTAAATCTAAAAAATGTATTAAAGATAATTAAAATAATTAATAAAAGAGAGTTATTTAACCTCCATTGACATGCCCTGATGCCATTACAAGGCATTAAATGAAACTCATTTTATAATACAAGGGAAATAATAATGTTTGTCGTAGGATAAAAGCATGTACACCTTTTGTTAAATGTGATAATTAGTAAAGCACGTTTAAAACGCTTGTTTAAGGCAAGTAAACTGCACATTTATTCCATTACAAGGCATTAAATCAGATCTAAGGGAAATTTTAATAACTCTACTAAACTAAGCCTAAAGCTTCTTCATCAAAGGAAAATAATAAACCTAAAAAGCTGCCATCAAAGGAGACTGCCTCGTTTCAGAATCTCTGCTACGCTTGTGCGATTTTAAAACTGCAAGTACAAGGCTTACCATTATTAAACCTGCTGGAAAATGGGGCACATAGCAGTAGCATGCCCTAAGAAAGATTTGCACACCTAAGAGCCAACTGTTGAAGAGGAGGAGGACGAAAAAAAAGTGATACCAATGTATTCAATCACGGTCGTTAATTATAATTTAAAACTAATAACAGACCCAATTATGATAAATATTATTGTAGAAAGTCCTTTTAAAAGGGGTGTGGTTCCTTTAGAAGTAGAACTTGATGCGGGCTGTGGTTTATCGATTTTGACTAACAATCTATAGCAAAAATATTTTTCTAGTATTAAATTAGATTAGACCTCTTGTATTTTAGAAACATAATATGATGAGATTATTATCAAACCTTTAGGATCTATTAAAGTTAAGACTACATTTAATAATGTTACTAAGCATTAACCATGTTATTTTTTTAGTACATAGTAGAAGGTGGTAAACGTTCTTTGTTAGGGCTTGACCTTATTAAAGAGTTTCAGATTGATATTCTATTTAATAAGTTGTTGATAATACTAATGTAGTAGATTCTCAGCTCATGGCTGATTTAAAAGAGGTTTTCTCTGACTCATTAGGTATGTATAAAGCATGGTGTGATTGAGTTAGAGTTAAAAGAAGAGATGCGAATAGGGTAAAAAGAATGGGCAAAAGCGGGGAGCAGGGAGCAATGATGTCACGCCCCCTGCACTTAGATGTCAAGGTCACGCCAGTGCCTCCGTCCACATTTATGTCAAGCTCACGGATTAAGGGTAAAATTTTGGTTCAAATGCAGGGGCGGATGGAGGCACCGGGAAGACGGGAAATTTCCCAAAGCGCCGCTAAGCCAATTATAAAAAATAAAAATTGGTCCGACAATTAGAAAAAAACTTTCTCATATCAATTTAGTATTTCATCAGGGCGATGCCAGTGATACAATAGTTCAATTTTCATTTCTTACAAAATGTGTAAACGACGTTTCAGACAGCAATAGATGGGTCATGAAGACAAAAAGTATTTTTGTCAAAAAGCATGTTTATGCTGCAATTGGTGCTCCTTCTGCCGCTTCTACTGTATCAGTGAGGTGCCGGAGTGCCTGTATAGGAATATGAAATAATAATATTAATAAAAAAAAACACACACAGGCAGAAGGTCCGTCAGCTGGTCCCAAAAATGCGATTTTCCAGATCACTGATTATTTTCCTTCTTTGACTTTTTTTTACAGAGAAAACAAGTGCAATTATTCTAGCTTAGAAATTTCGTTGAAATCAACATGGAATTTACTTAGTACTATGTTGTCATACTTATTATGTTGTTTTGGCGCCCATTTTATTTTATCACACATTTACCACTATTTTATTGTATCTTTAGCTATGGCATTATTCACTTAACTAAAATTTGAACATTTGTACTTATAATATATAAGTGACAAAGAATGAGTTTTCAGGGAGGGGGGGGGGGGGGTACTTATTAGATAATATGGCGGTATTTTTATTTTTATTTTTTTATTTTTTTTTATTATATTTTTTTTTTTTTATTTTTGTATATTGGTATGTTTTCCCGAGCTGGACGCTACCTCCCCATTCGCCCCTGGTCAAATGTGATGAGTCTGCCGCTATACGATGTCACCCTTGATTTCGCCGACGCTGTCACCATCAATGTATTAAACAATAGAGCTTATACATTGTTATATAATGATATAAAAAGAAAAAAAGGACCATAGGAAACATATATAATATACACAATTGATTAGTTTAAAATTACATTAGTTAAAAGGCCTGGAATAATATCCTTACATGATTGTCACTCTATTAATTATAAAAATTAAAAAAGGATCTAAATTATATCTGTATATTATATTTTGGAATTATCCGAAGAAGACGATCAGGCAGGATAATCTCACGCATATCGTCTTCAAAGTCGATGCTTTCAAGCAACCCGGAAACTGTTTTTATTTTCACCTGATTGAATGTAATCGATTTGTTAGAGGAAGTAAGTTCGATCTAAAAAGTGTAATGTTGAAAAATAAATTAAAATAAACGTGATGGAAATAAGATTGTTAACAGTGGCGCACCCAGGGGGGGGGGGGGGGCAAGATGAGTAGAATAGGTGGTGACAAAAGGGTGTTTTTGCGTTCTGTTTTGTTCGACTATCTTCGGGCTGTGACGTCACCTGACTTCCCGACTACCGTCTTCTTACCTACAACCTTACCATAATTATTCTCATAATAGCATTTATTTACTATAAAACACTCACTGCGTGAACACCTCCCAATCTCTATTTCTTACTATTGTCTACTTTAATTTCCTTTTATTGCTATAGATTTTTATTGTTGGTTTTGTTGTTGTTTTTAGGGTTTTATAGATCATCCTCGTTACCCTTATGCTGAGCGTGATGTGTCGTCTGTACATGTGTACATGTGTAGATGTAAAATTTAAAATAATGACGTAACTTTTTGACCCACACAAAAAAAATATAGGGAAGGTTAACATTTAATATGCGCATGCGTAATGCGCAAATATGTTAAATGCTCAAATTTGTATATTTTTTTTAAAAAAAAACATCGAGATGGATATCAAATAAAAGACTCTTTATGCCCTTATGGTGCGGCGATGATATTATCGGGCTGGTTTTTTGAATTTTTAAAAATTGCAAATTTTGTGTGCGCACATGCCCAGTGGGGCAATTTTTATTTTAATTTTTGAGATGGGTATATAAAGAATACTACTGAAGAGTAGATTACAAATATATTGTGGTGTCCACTCTTTATCAAATCCGTCGGGTAGCTCAAAATAATTAAATTAATTTTATAAAAAAAAAGGAGAAGTCATAAATAAAACTTAATATATAACTTTTCTTATCCTTGTATTTAAATTGCATTAGGCTTTTTCATTAATAGTTAAAATACAGTAAATGTGGTTCTTAAAACACTTTAAAATAAAATCCATGTAAAATAAAATATTAAATATCAAATTTTAAAATTATTAAAAGTTAAATGAATCCTTTTACATTTCCCTAACTACCTTGGATTTACAGGAGATACTTTTGTTTTAAATATGAAATATCATTAATTTTTTAATTAAAAATGAAATAGTCAAATGAGGTTCACCTCATGCGTAATGGTCTAAGTACGTTTTACTAATTAATATATAAAATTCTTAATAATTTCTTATTTATTCTCAAAGAGAGAAAGATATAAAACTTGTTTAAATTTTAAAATAAATTCTTTCATGTAAAAAAACTTTACATACGTTAATGCTTTCTTTAAATTCTTAGAACCATGTGGTTCTCTAACATAATTTTCTTAATAAAATTTTTTATAATTTTTCTTCTGTAGAAAAAGTGGAGCTGAAGTGCTCTCAAATAATCTTTAGTGAGATACGAATTCAAGTATCGTCTGCTTGTCCCTTGTGAAGAAATTTCACCTTTGTGAACCACGTATCCAAGCTACGTTGCAAACCACGCTACGCAACTAAGGCCCTTAACATAAAAATTAACTTATTAGCCAACTGCTAATTAAATTTTAATTTAATTACTTTCAAACGATATCAGATAGCAACTTACGTTTCAACGGCAACAGCAAATCTTCCATAGAAGAGAAAAATGAATTTAAATTAATTACTCATTACAAAGCACTTGCAAAATGGCTGACATACGAATTTTACATCTCTCGATGGGTGACATCATACTACGTTGACTGGCGCTGAAGATCCACATCTCATTTAGTACGCGAATTGCTTATATAGTGATCCTAATCTCCAAGATCATAACTGCTATCATGATATTTACAATTTAATTTCTTAATCACAAGTTACCCTAACTTTCTGATACAAATCTAAGGATTCAAACAGTGAAAAGTTTTACAATGGTTTAATTTAAATAACATGGACATATAACATAATATTCTTCATTTAAAGTTTCATATAAGTGCCTGAAGAAGCAACTTGAACATCATTGAAACTTCAACTCGACATTGGACTAATAACCTAATAAAACCTATCAGAAAAAACTACGTGAGTTAACTAATTAACATATAATGTTTAAAAAACTGTATCATTTTCTGTTATATTCATAATAAAGTTCTATATAAAATCAAATTACTACATTTGTAAATAATTAATATTCTCACAACTCACAAGTCATCTATATTAAAATCAGAACATAAATATGTAGGATTTCAGTTCACATATTCTGAGATACTGCAATATATTATGACGCTTTATGACTACTGTGCTTTAAAACGCCAATAATGCGTTTTTAAATTTCTAAATTTCCCCAAGAAAAGTCCCCCCCCCAACCACCCTATAACGGCTAGTGCTATAATGTTGCAATGATTTATGCATATACCTTATGATAGGGTGATGAAAATTGCCAGAAAATAATAAATTTAACGTTTTGTTATTACCGGTAGAATACATTGTGACCCCCCGAGGAATCGAACCAGGGACATCTAATCTACTCTCCTTACTCTAAACTATTTTTTTCTTTTGGGGAGAACAATTTAAATTTGTTTATATTACTTTTTACTTGCATACAGATGGGGAAATTCTCAAATGTTATTTTAGCAAAAAATAGCGTATATTATGCCGAATAATCTACGAAACCCTAAAAAGTACTTGCTTGAAGCAAGTATACTTCCCTTCCCTGTGATTAATTTTGTTGGTTTGGTTTACTTTCTCATATAATGAAAAAATATTGTGATGGCGCGAAAATTCGATTTAGAGGTTTTGATGGATTTACACGTTTTGAGGTCCACTGAGTTCAAAAAAAAGTCTCAGTTGTGTGTGCAGAAGCCTGAATCCTAAACTACTGGACTGATTTTGCAGAAATCTGGCATACTTGCTTAGAAAAATTATAACCCGTGAACTTTAAAATTTGGGGGCGCTACCTCCAAAAACTCTGAAATAACAGGGAAAAAAATATTTTTTTTTTTGAAAGTTTTTTCTGGTTGTTTCCCGTAGTTGTTAATAATTATAATTTGATTTAAATTAAAAAAAAATATTTTTTTGAAGAACAGTTCCGACGATTTTGAATGAAAAAGTCTAAAATGTAGTCCATTTAAATACGAATCTAACGATATGAGGCGTTTTCCCGGGGAAAATATAGTTCCTGAGAAAATAGCTATACGTGGACAGAGAGAGGCCGAGATTCCCCGCCTAGGAAAAGTTATTTTTATGATAAATATCTCAATAATCAGTTTATTTTTCTAAAAAAAAATAAAATCATGCAAAAAATATAAACACGTTTACGAAATTCTTATGACATAAATTTGAATAAATATAAATAAAATATTACAAATAATTTATTAGTACTAGAGTTTACTTTTTAACAGTGGTTTTAATCTTTTAAGTTGCTTTACTCTACGTGAAATTAGATCATTTATTAACATTAACCGATGAGCTATAGTAGTTATAATTATTATCTGTCTACATAAAATTTTAAAATTAGAGGAAGTGATTCAGCAATAATCTTTTATTTATGAATATTATAATAATATTAAAGTCAGAGGAAGAAGCTCTGATTTAAGTGATAACTAGGACAATCTTCAATTATTGTTTATTGAATAACATAACAATAAAATAATACTACAAATAAACTAGTAAATGAAATAAATAGAACACGTGCCCCCGTGCCCCCCCCCCCCCCACCCCAAAGCCAAAGACCTGAAATTTAAGTATGCAATTCCGCAGCACATTTTAAAGTAATAGTGCTGTGATTGTCATAATAATCAATAAATAAGTAATTATATACCTAGTTTTGCTCGACATATTTTTTTTTTTGTGTTTAAAAAGACGTGCCCCCCCCCCCCCCCCCCCCAATGCCAAAGACCTAAAATTTAAGTATGCAAATAAGTAAGTATTACATATTAATTAACGAAAGAGAGGTTAGGATGGTTAAGAAGGTGTAGATATTAAATTACTTCAATATTTCATTTCAGAAACGTTTCGACCATTTTGGTAAGGTTATCTTCAGTCTTATTTTATTCTACCAACAAACATATATATAAACATTAATTCAAGTTAACTATAATTTTTCATTATAAATTTAACCATATCTTCTAATCTCACTAAAATCAATTTTTATTTAAGCTTTTGCAGTTAATATAAAATATACTTACATAACGTCATTATTTAAAATACTTTCTCCATAAGAGAGGGTCAAGAAGTTGTTTTAAATTTAAAATGTTTTACATGACTAACAAATATTAACAATTATCACATTAAATTTAGGGTTGGGACTTCAATTCCGATATATCGAAAATATCGATATTTTATATCGATATTGATCTTTCGATATATCGACATCGATATTTTTTAAAAATATCGAAAATCGGTGACCTTTTTAGGGTTTCGTTGGTAAAACCAAAAAAAAGAAACCCTTATAGTTTCGTTCCTGTGTCCGTCTGTCACTCTGTACGGTTCCAATAACTTTTGAACCAAAAAAGATAAAAACGTGAAACTTTCCAGTATAAAAGATCGTTTTGACGCGCACACAGGAAAAATATAGCGAACTCAATATTATCAGCTGTTCAAATTCAAAATGGCGGATAATTCACGTACCGAAAAAAATATATTTTTTTTAAATTTTGAGTGGGGTATCAAATGAAAGGTATTGAAGAGTAGAATAAAAATATATATACCACTTAGGGATAGTGGTTAATTTTCAGCGTCATTTTGTCAAAAAAACATCGAAATTTTGCGTGTCCCCCCCCACTAAAATCGTATTTCCGCTATTACTAAAAATATAGAAAAATATGCAAAATGTGTGGTCTGCTGGGCCATAGAAAAAATAAGATTAGCAGTTTGATCTGATTTACTGGAAATTCAAGATGGCGGATAATTCATGTCACTTGAAAAAAAATATTTATTTATAATTTTGAGTGGGGTATCAAATGAAAGGTACTGAAGAG
The DNA here is from genome assembly GCA_951217055.1 of Gerris lacustris. Taxonomy (NCBI): domain Eukaryota; kingdom Metazoa; phylum Arthropoda; class Insecta; order Hemiptera; family Gerridae; genus Gerris; species Gerris lacustris. Next base: position 64,644,163 of record OX578285.1, read on the forward strand.
TAGAATAGAAATATATATACCACTTAGGGGTAGTGCTTAATTTTCAGCGCCATTTTGTCAAAAAACATCGGAATTTTGCGTGTCCCCCCCCCCCTAAAATCGTATTTCCGCTGTTACTAAAAATATAGAAAAATATGCAAAATGTGTGGTCTGCTGGGCCAGAGAAAAAATAAGATTAGCAATTTGATCTGAGCTACTGGAAATCCAAGATGGTGGATAATTCATGTCACTCGAGAAAAAATATTTTTTTATAATTTTGAGTGGGGTATCAAATAAAAGGTATTGAAGAGTAGATTACAAATATATATACCACTTAGGGGTTGTGTTTAATTTTCGGCGCCATTTTGTCAAAAAAACTCGAAATTTTGCGTGTCCCCCCCCCCCCCCCTAAAATCGTATTTCCGCTGTTACTAAAAATATAGAAAAATATGCAAAATGTGTGGTCTGCTGGGCCAGAGAAAAAATAAGATTAGCAATTTGATCTGATCTACTGGAAATCCAAGATGGCGGATAATTCATGTCACTCGAAAAAAATATTTTTTATAAATTTTGAGTAAGGTATCAAATGAAAGGTATTGAAGAGCAGATTACAAATATATATATATACCACTTAGGGGTTGTGTTTAATTTTCGGCGCCATTTTGTCAAAAAAACTTTTCTCCCCCCCCCCCCCCTCCACCCTTCTAATTTTGTGTTCACAATACCAACGAAACCCTTTTTACGTGAGACTTCACGCCTTAGCAATTTATTTTCTCTTTTCTATTGTTCAGCAGTGGAAAATTTGGCCGGGCGACCTTTTTTTTTTTTGTCTTTCGATATTTTCACTAATATCGATGTTGAACCACTCAATGTCGATATATAGAAAATATCGATATTTTCTTTCGATATCCCAACCCTAATCAAATTTACTATTTAAAATTAATATGAATTAGGAATATATTTAAATAATATAACTCTAATAATTGGAGACATTTACGTACAATACTATATATATTAACAATAACTACGGTACAAAGACAATTCTTCTCTACAGAGCTGTATATATGTGATCTTCATACCAACTAATCATCGAGAAGATTCATCTCATTTTACGGTGGTTATTATAATAAATAATTCATTTTTTTAAAAAAATGATTGGCTTTAATTAACAATTGATTAAGAAGTTGATTGTTTTTATGATATAAATTTATGATGGGATTTATGTTTTTATCTTTAAAATGAGAAATAAACTATAACAAAAAAAATCACAGGGAAGTACTTGCGTCCAAGTACTTTTTAGGGTTTTGTAGATGATTAAGCATACCTGTTATGTAATTATGATTTTTTTTCTTCGATCCTAAGGGTCCCGGGTTCGATCCCCCGGGAGGTCACAATATTTTTTATAGGTAATAACGACAAGATAAATTACATTTTTTAGGAAATTTTCATCGCCCAACCATACGGTGTAACCATGAATCATTTCAAAATTTTAAGACCAGCCATTATATAAAATTTGGGGGGGGGGGATTTTTTTGGGGGTATATTTTGACTTGAAATTTTAAAAAAGCAAATATATATTTGTATCCTACTCTTCAGCAACTTTCATTTGATACCCAACTCAAAATTCTTAAAAAATAAAATTTTGGGCGCACTCCAAATTTTCGCGCACAAAATTGGTAATTTTTAAAACCTTGGAAAGAACTCCCGGAAATATCATCGCCTCACTATAAGGTATTAGTATGAATTATTTCGAAATTTTAGCACCAGCCGATTTATAGTGGTTGGGGGGGGGGGAATTTTTTTGGGGTATATTTTTATTTTTTCCCCCTATAAGGAATGCAAATTTTAAAAAAGCATATATATATTTGTGTCCCACTCTTATGCAGCTTTCATTTAATACCCAACTCGAAATTTTAAAAAAATAAAATTCTGGGCGCACTTCACTTTTTCGCGCCCAAAATTAACAATTTTTGAAAATTTGGGATGAACTCCCGGAATTTTCATCGCCCCACAATAAGATATTAGCATGAATTATTTCAAAATTTTAGCGCCAGCCGATCTATAGTGGTTAGTGGGGGGGGGGGGGGGGGGAATTTTTTTTGGGTATATTTTGATTTATTTAACCAATAAGGAATGCAACATTTAAAAAACCATATATATATATTTGTGTCCTACTCTTCAGCAGCTTTCATTTGATACCCTACTCAAAAATTTAAAAAAATATAAATTTTTGAGTTTACCACATTTTTTCAAATTGCGCATGCGAAAATCTAATTATGAACTTCTGTATATTTTTCCTGTGGTTGGGTCAAAAAGTTGCACCAGTGTTTCAAATTTCAGTACTTTCGCTTAAACGGTTCGGGCCCTATGAACCAAAGAGCGACGGACGGACGGACACATCACCCTCGGTATAAGGGTTTTGAGAAGTATCTACAAAACCCTAATGATCAAACCTTGATGTTGACTACTAGCTCTATCTAGGAGAGAGTTGTATAACTAATTGTTCAAAAGGTTTATTTTATATTATTACTAGAGGTCGACCAAGAAGTCATGGAAATGAGAGGAGTGCACTAGTGTCGCCATGTACAGTCAGTTTCTGATATAATAGACCACGGTCAAAAAACACAGTGTTGTTCTTCTGTTATTAATAATTTTATTTTTGATAACTTCTATATTTTTTGCAACAGGCAACACTGTACCTGATAAGAAATCACTAATAATATACGATAATATCTTTATATTATTATTTATTGATTATTCATAATAATATTCTTTTAAATCTAAATCGATATTCTTTTTCCTTAATCTATTTTTTTCTTCCTCTTTATTTCTGAGTTTGATTTGGATTTAGAACAGTTGTGACTATAGTTCGTGCTGTATAAAAACAAACAAAACAGGAAACCTAACATATTGGAAACCTTCCTGTTGTTATTCGTGAGATTTGACATAACTGGGCATGTCATACAAACTAGAAATGGGTATTGTCTTAGCACCCGACTGTACTGACTTCGGCACTACTCGGAAGTTCCGATTTTAAACGAAGTTAAGCTTTCCGTTTCTCCCGTGTTCATGACTTCTTGGTCGACCTCTAGTATTTTTAAACTCTTTACAATTTATTATTCATATGAATAATATCTAATAACATTTTAAATTTAAAACAACTTCTTGACCCTCTCTTATGGAGAAAGTATTTTAAAATATGACCTTATGTAAGTATATTTTATATTAACTGCAAAAGCTTAAATAAAAATTGATTTAAGTTAGATTAGAAGATATGATTAAATTTATAATGAAAAATTATAGTTAACTTGAATTAATGTTTATATATATGTTTGTTTGTAGAATAAAACAAGACTGAAGATGACCTTACCAAAATGGTCGAAACGTTTCTGAAATGAAATATTGAAGTAATTTAATATCTACACCTTCTTAACCATCCTACCTCTCTTTCATTGAACTACAAGGGTGTATTAACAAATAAATAGAATTTATTAATTTAATAATTTTTATATCATATTAATTATTTTTTTTTCATATTTTACGATTTTGGTAGTATTCATACTACGGAAAGATTAAATTTTAATTTAAATCAAATTATAATTATTAACAACTACGGGAAACAGACAGAGAAAAATACACTCCAGCGCTGGGATTTGAACCACAGGCCTCTATATACAGAGAAATTCATTCTCTCTCTATATATATATATATATATATATATATATATATATATATATATATATATATATATATATATATATATATATTAATATATGTATATATATATATATATATATATATATATATATATATATATATATATATATATATATATATATATATATATATATATATATACCAATCCGTTTAGGTCAAGGATCTATAAAAAAAGGGATGGAGCACTAATATACCTCCTGGGTAAAAAAGTGACGTCTGTAGAACTTGGAAAAAAAATCTACATAAAATTACGGCTGCGCATGGTCAGAACTTTTTAGTGGGAAGAATTTATTCCTGACTATTATCCATTGTTTATTTTGAATGAAAGGTTACAATATAACATTTTTAAATCAAGTTTTTAATTAAATATTTTCTTGTTTTTAGGGTTCTTATTTTAATCTACAGTTTCACTTTAATATATTAATTAAAATAGTTAGCAGTAGTCAATTTAATAATTTTTAATTATCGTATAATTAATATTAATTAATTTAGAAACGGGTTCAATTGTAGAATAAGATTTTAAAAATTGCAGATACCCGATCTAAGGCAAGGAAGACTATTTTTTGTATTTATTGACTGGTATACCCTACTATTTTTATTTTTAACCTAATACTATCAGCTAATTTCTGTTGAACTCAAAACATTTGGCGTACTTTTTTTTTGTTAATTCACGTAAATAAAATATTTATAAAATGTACCAATTTATTTTTCTGGCTACTAAAATAAAACATTTATCTATTATATAATGTACAGCTTTTAATAATAAAATATGTAGTATTAAAATCTAAATTTGTTTAAATAGAATACCCAGGTCTTCATGTCCGTTTCATAAAAATATTAAATTTATTTGTATAAAATAACATTTTAGATGCTCTTAGAATAGGCTAAAAAGACGTTTTCAAGTAATGTAAACAATAAAAAATTTCCCGGGGGAGGGCCCCCGGACCCCCCTAAAGAGAGCCCAGCCCCCCTTAAAAATTGGCTGGATCCGTCCTTGATATGAAGTAATTTAAGAACAAAGAAAACCAGACTTATTAATTGTCTGTCATTATGCTAAGCCCACATTACCCCCCCCCCCCCCCCCTTTTAATCTGTGCCCCTCCCAAGTATTGACAGAACAAGTTAAAAAAAATAAAAATACGTAAATCCCAGATGCTAGTAGTCATAATTGTGATAATGCTAATTAACAACTGATATGGTAACAATATTGGTAACAACGGACATACTACTAGTTAAAATATACAAACAGAAATGTTGTGAATGCAAAAGTAACAACTGATGATATACTAGTTGAAAGAAAATTTAATAATAATAAGTAAGGTGATGTGGGCAGGAAAGAGGAAAAATTAAGCACTAATTCACAGCTCCGTTGACTATATTTCACCTCCTGCTACGAGGCATATTCATGTCTACAAAAAATAATTACAAAGAAAAAGGAATAAAGTAATTAGCGTGCTAATACAACAATCCTAATAAATAATTCAATTAAAATGTTAAATCAATTACCTGTTATAAAAAACAATAATCCAGCAAATGCATGCTTTCGTCTATAACAAGTTACTACTCTAAAATAACATCATGCAACAAGCTAAAACTACAAATATAGGTAACTAATACTGTAAAACCACTGACAAAAAAAAAAAAAAAAAAAAAAAAATATCGGGTACAGAGTACCACGGAACGTTTCCTCACTTCGCAGGCCACTAAAGTGGAAGCAGCATTGGGCGTGGTCAGTACTTGGATGGGTGACCGTTTTGAACTAACTGATTTTTTTATTATCATTTAAAAAAAAAATTATGCCTTATGCCTCGAAACTGATGTAAAACCTGTTTTCATATACACATTTACACTTCATTTTAAATATATACTTCCATGCTTACAATTACCTGACACTAGATTGGCTGAAAGAATTATATCGGAGCGAATTGCATGGTTTCAAGAATGGCAAAATTTAATGGCATTGTATGGAATAGGAATCAACCTTAGTACAGAGCAGCCTAACACATGGAAAACTCATTTAACCCAGTTAACAACTAAAATTTCGCAGAAAACTTTAGAAGATTGTTAAAATTAATAGATTCTAGCTAATAATTATTGGGTGGGAGATGTGCATGTTTGTTAGTGTGCATGCGTAAAGTATATTGATTTGTAATGTGTACTTATTTATATTATTTAATTCATGTTATAGATTTATTTACTAAGAATTAAGTATATGTATGCAACAAAAGAAAAAAAAAAGTTGGTGTGTATTGTAAGTGTGTGTACTTATGTATAAAATTATACAAATGACAAACAAGTAAATAATAGTAACAGCCGCTACTCCAGCAGACGACCGAAAGGCTTCATGCTCTTTATGTTTTTAATTGTTTTATTCTTAATCTTTTTATCTTTAACTGTAATAATGTTATGGGCAGTGCTTTGGATTTGACTGGGAAAGTGGTTAGATTTAAAGTTGAGGAATCTATTGCCTTTAATAGGTTTATTCACCCATTTAGTTTTAAGTTCGCCAGTAATTAGTCTAACAATAGAGTATAACCACAAAAAGAAAATTAATTTCCGGAAAAACAAATTTTTAAATAATAATTCAAATAGTATAAATAATTCCAACTTACCAATGCCTTAAAAATTATAATCTTTTATATAAGATAAAATGGGTCATTAACAACACTAATACCGAAATTCCTAACGCAGTAGTAAATATCCTCTCATTAGGATATAATTTTAACTTCATTCCTGCTAAATTAAAAAAAGAATTAACCAAAATTATTGTTGACATAGAATATTCATTAAGGTCCCTCAAAACTTCAGACAACCATAAAAACGAACTCAGAAGCCACCTAATCCATAAAATCACGAATTATCAAAACAACTATAAGAATCATTCAAATTTCCCCATAGGAACTTTAGAACAACAATTATACATAGATTCTAAAATTACAAAACAGTTTTTAAAAGAAACTCCAGAACAATAGTATGCAAAGCGGACAAAGCTAAAGTCACAGTTATTATGAGCAATAGTCAATACGAGGAAAAAGTGCATGATCTTTTAAATGATATTACCGTTTATCAAAAGATTAACGTAGAACCACAACAAATTCTTAATAAAATTAAAAATGATTACAATGAATTACTTAATTCATTAGTATAGCCAATAAATTCATGAAAACAACAGAGAAAACCAAAATTAGTATCAATTGTTGTAGATTAGGTCGAATTTATGGCCTACCAAAAACCCACAAAGACAACACTCCATTGAGACCCATAGTCGATGGTATTAATTCACCTACAGACAAATTATCCAAATACCTTAACTTGTCACGCTTGCGTGGCACATCCCTTGGTGTCTCTCACAAGTTGTGTAGCCTATTGCAGTGTGCAAACACGGTATTACATTGCTGTTGTGTTTTACTTGCCAAGCAAGTATGGCGGTATGAGAGCACGCTCGCGCTCGTCTCTGATAAGCCTATATCTGATCTTCTTGATATCTGGTAAAGGCCCAGAGTTGGGTGGGCATCGTCGGGCCTCTGATGAGTCGGACGTGACGAAACGATGCAGGACATGGCGTAATGCCGAGCCAACATCTTAATGACGTAATGTCTGATGTTGGAACAGTTCCTATGTGTCACGCTTGCGTGGCACATCCCTTGGTGTCTCTCACAAGTTGTGTGTATATATATATATATATATATATATATATATATATATATATATATATATATATATATATATATATATATATATATATATATAATATATATATATCTATAATATAAGTGGCAATGTCCTGATTGACTGACTGACTGACTGACATAGAATCAACGCACAGCAAAATCTGCTTAACCGAGAGACTTGAAATTTTGAGGATACACTCGGTTCATATCATATAGGCATCCACTAAGAAAGGATTTTGCGAAATTTTTATTTTTGTACCCAGGGGTACGGGGTACAAATGTCAAAGTAATGAATACCCTTCATGATGCATATCGTTGAAAAGCTCTTTAAAGGTACGTTTTCCAAGACGCGACTCCAGCGATAGTCGCTGAGCGATAATCGCTCAGCGACTATCGCTGAGGACTCCTCTTCTGAGTTTACGTGTAACTGTTTTCCTAGGCAAGCGACTATAACGATAGTCGCTAGAGACGCTAGCGTCGATCGCTGAGCGATTGCAGCCGTCTGCTCCAGGAGCAGTCATAATCGCAGTCGCTGGCGATCCTAGCAATGCAGTGCTAGAGAAACCAGGCTGTGGCGGTCAAACTGGGAGGATAAATTAAAATAAACGAACCAATTCAAAGTTAAAAATTACTTGAATAAATTAGTATTATAAACACTATATCATAATATAATTTAATTGATGTAATATAATGTAATATCATAATTAAATTTAATTAATAATGTATTATGTAAAATAAATATATATAATATAAATATATTATTATTAAATTACTCAAATGGAACCAAAAAAAAAACCAGAATATTTATTGTTTCATTTAAATAGATATTTTACTGGCCTTTATTCGATATGAATCCAGCAGAATTATAAATTTAAAGAAAACCACGAGAAGTGAGAATTGTTTATCGCCGTTTAGAACAATGTGTATTCTGGCTTGCTTGCTTGTAGAGGCAGAATATCCGTAGGGAAAGGACAATACTCGCGCTAAAACACCCTCGATTTCATTGGTCCCCGCCCTTTATTTCCCGCCGGTTTCTTTAAATGAGAGAAATGCCCGCTCTACAGAAGTGGGAGAAGAAGGTTTGTAACTACTCGCGCTAAAAATCAAAACTTTTCATTGGCTCCCGCTGTTTTTTGCCCGCCGTTTTCTTCAAATGGGAGAAATATAAATAAAAGGATTTTCTTCATAGTTTTAAAAGGGCGGATAAAGACAATCTTGCCGCGAAAGAAAAAACAGTGCCGCTTCTGCTTTTGTGGTGATTTATTATTTAGTGAACTTGTCGTCTTCCAATAAGCTGTATTTTTCCTCTGAGGAAGATGAGAAGCTCATCGAATCAGTGCGGTAACATGGAGCTATTTTCAATTTACAGCATTCGATGTACCGAGATACACGAGTTAAGGACAATATTTGGAAAGAGGTTGCAGAGTGAGTGGAAAGATCGGTAAGTTTAATAATAAATAACCAATAGTTTTTTTAAATTTTATAATAATAGTTTATATAATATTTTCATAGTTATAAAAGTAGTTTTTATTATACAGTTTTTAAAACATCGGTTTTAAAAACGTCTTGCTCCAATTGATTTTTAATCAGTTGCACGAAACAACCCTCCTCGTTTCTTGTTTTAAAAATTTGATGTGCTCCTTTTCGAGAAAAACTCATAATTTCCTCGGCAATAATATCATCATCTTCTTCTTCCAATAGTAAATATTTAATTAGTTTTTTCTTAAAACTCATAATTAAATTAGAAACTACCGTGTTCGCATCTACTGCTACTTACCTACTGATATGTTGCAATAGTCGCTGGAGGCGCTTGTAGGAAAACACCTATTATAATTTTGTGCTAGCGAATATCGCTGGGCGACTATCGCTCAGCGTCTATCGCTGGAGTCGCGTCTTGGAAAACTTACCTTAAGAGTACAGTAATTGTTGTTATGTACAGTTTTGTCATATTTTTATTTAGGAGGGCGTAAAATGGAAAAATATGTATAACTACATCTTATATTTAAATGAAGAGTGTCTATGAGTGTCTTTTATCTTATATAAATGAAGTGTCTATGAGTGTACTGCTTACATGAGATTATAAAGTTAAAATGTTGGTACACAGGAGTACGGGGTACAAATGTCAAAGTAATTGAGAGACTTGAAATTTTGAGGATATACTCGGTTCATATCATAGGCATCCACTAAGAAAGGGTTTTGCGAAATTTTTATTTATGTACCCGGTACGGGGTACAAATGTCAAAGTAATGAATACCCTTTATGATGCATATCGTTGAAAGGCTCTTTAAGAGAAAAGTAATTGTAATGTACGATTTTGTCATTATTTTCATTTAGGAGAGGGGTAAAAAGGAAATGTCAACGTAAGTGTGTGTGCACGCGCGCGAGGACGGGCGCGTGTGTGTGTGTTCTTTATTCAAATCTACCGTTTTATTCCGATTTCAATGAAAATTTGCACTTGACCTTCAAAGCAAGAGGAAAAGTGGAAGGTCACTGACTTCATGCATTTTAGAAATTTTGATTTTGGTACACAGGGGTACGGGGTACAAATGTCAAAGTAATGAAAACCCTTCACGAAAGCTCTTTAAGAGTGCTGTAGAGTGCTGTACACTTATTGTTATGTACATTTAGGAGGGTAAAATAGAAAAATATATCTATATCTATGTATAAAAAACTAATAATTGTTGTGTCTGTACATTTATCCGATTGGGCTAAAATTTTGTATTTATTTTTATTATTTTTTTTTTTTTTAAATACCTTTATTGAATAAAACATATAAATACATAAATAATATTTTAGTACATTAATTTATCTATTTTATTGATTTTACATTTTAGCTCTACATAAGGTTATCTCTCCACTAGAGAACATGGAGGCCCGAGCTGTGGAGAGAGAATATGGGATATTTAAACTGAATGAGTAGTCCTGACAACGAATTTAAGTTTAGAAAATTTTATATCTGTCTGTCTGTGCGTCAATCACGTCCAAATGGCTGAATAGATTTTGGAGGTTCTTGGGTACAATGTTAAGCTTAATTCTGCGGGTGATAAAGGATATAAAACGATTTGGTAGCTTTATATGGAGCTGAGAACGGGGCTTCTAAATAGATTTCAAAATTCTTATTTTATTTTTCATAAAAAATGTATTTAACCAAAATTGCAGAGGAAACTACTGACCATATTTTATGTTTTGTGGAAATTTCTGTAGGAAGAAATTACTTTTCAATCACTGTCAAAAAATATATAGATTTATTTTTAGATATTAAGGCAATAATTAATAAATCACGCCTTACCGTGCCTAAACCTTTACTAACTTAATCATGACAACTTCATTAAAATTCTAAAATAAAATCTACGAGTGTATACGTGTAGTAAACACATTATACTTTTTAACTCTGACAGCTTGGGAAAATCGAGAAAAAAATGGGAGGAGAGTGTATGAGAGCTTGAGAGCTTGTACAGAAGGAAAATACCACTGCTTTTCCTTTTTAAAAATTTAGTCGGAATGAATTACTAATTTGGGATATTAGCAAATTATCTTATCAAAGGGGAGGGGGTATAGAAATAAGGGGGAGGGATAGAATCTAGATATTCTCGCTTTGTAAAATAATTTAAATTTTCTTGATAGTAGTTTATAAATCCATTAAATTGAAAATAAAACACCCCGTAGCGAAGCACGGGTATTCAGCTAGTATAATATATATGTACAAACTAATTCAGAAAAACGAATGTTATCGAAACTGAAACTACCATCAAATGCCCTAACTCCTACCTTTCATGTATACAATTTTGTTGTAATAACACGTTCCTCCTTAGTTCCAACAAACTTTTTAAACAAGTAGATGGGCTTCCGATGGGAGGCGGATGTCATTGAACCTTAGTGGAATTTTCTTCAATCATGTGCTCAATTCAGTACTATCACAAACTAATTACAATCCCAGAATCATAGTAAATACATAGGTGGCCTTTTTTTAATAATTAAAAATGACTATATTGAACCTTTACGAAATCAACTTAATAAATTCCACAACCATTTTGAGTTCACAGTAGTGCATGAGCTTAATAATCAAATTGCGTTTTTAGATGTAACTATTGTTTGACTCCCTACTGGCGAACTTAAAACTAAATGGGCCAATAAACCTATTAAAGGCTATAGATTCCTCAACTTTAAATCTAACCACCATCCCAGTCAAATCCAAAACACTGCCCATAACATGATTAAAAGAGCCATTTCCCTGACAGATTCTGAGTTCTTGACTAAAATCAAAAACTTAGTATACAAGAAGTTACTAGACAATATGTACCCAATAAAATGTATAAGCACCCTTTGGCACAAAGCAATAAACCCACAAATAGCAAACACTACATCTCACACCAGCGAGACCAAACCAGGTAAATTCTCCAGCCTCACGTCCATTAATGGATTATCCCAAAATTCAAAGAAGACTTTCAAAGAATTTGATTTTAATGATCTTAAATTTGGCTTTAAATCTATTAATAAAATAGGCAATCAGTTTTTCACCCCCTTAAAAGATAAGATCTCAATAAATGACACAATGGGCTTTGTTTTTACCAAGTACCATGTAATAACTGCCCGGGTAAATACATAGGAGACTCGAAACAAACATGGGCCAACCGCAAAAGTCAACACATATCTAATGTAAAAAATAAATCGGACGGTACCTAACTCTCTATCCATTCCACAACAAAAAAATCATTCTTTTACTGCAACGAAACTACAATTTTAGAACTGGAAAATAATAACAGGAAAAGACTTCTTCTAGAAGCACTCCATATCTCTAAAGAACTAGAGTGCATTAATTTTAAAAAAAGATAGTAGAGAACATTTTCAAACACTACATAGGCATACTCAGTAATTTGAATTAAATAATTTTGCCACCAATTCTGTATTTCTTTCAACCAATCAGGATACAAAACTTCCCTGTAGGTTTCCGGACTAAGTTTATCTCTCAGAGCAAGGAAGGGGTAGAGGGAACAATACTATAGAATCTGGACCTCAAAAAGTGGTTCATTATGCTCTTCCCCTATACTAAACCTCCCAAGCGGCAGTTTTGTGAAACAATATCGATATCTCGATAAAACTCGAAATTTATCTGATATCAGCTGATAAGAATAAGTGATATTTTCTTACGACATTTAATATTTTTATTTTTAATACAGTTTTCTTTATAAATATGCACTTTAATATTTGTTGTTAACCTTGTTAATTATTCAAAGGCAGTTCTTCTTTGAGTGGGGTATCAAATAAATGCTACTGATAAGGATTTGTTGATAAGCGTCTGTGGGAACGGGAGGACAAGGAATAGACCAATAAGACACGGACCAGTGACCATGTGATCACTTTAGTTCGAATTGAGCTTGCTTGGGAGGTTTAGTATAGGGGGAGAGCATAATGAACCACTTTTCAAATCGGATTGTTCCCACGACTCCTTCCTTGCTCTCAGGTTTATCTTCTTCTTTGGGTTAGATATGTATATGTTTTCATTTCGTTTTTCTCTTTCACTCACTTTATTATTATAATTTGTTCTGAGAAATATATTGTTCTAACAGCATGTTTTTTTTTTTTTTTTTTTTTTTTTTTTTTTCAGTAGTTTTATAGTATTAGTTACCCATTTTTGTAGTTTTAGTTGTTGCATGATGTTATTTTAGAGTAGTAACTTGTTATAGACGAAAGCACGCATTTGCATTTGCTTGATCATTGTTTTTAGTAACAGGTAATTGATTTTACATTTTAATTGAATTATTTATTTAAGATTGTAGTATTAGCAAGCTAATTACTTTATTCCTTTTTCTTTGTAATAATTTTTTGTAGACATGAATATTGAATATGCCTCGTAGCAGGAAGGAGGCGAAATATAGTCAACGGAGCTGTGAATTAGTGCTTAATTTTTTCTCTTTCCTGCCCACATCACCTTATTATAGATAAATATGAGAAACAAAAATACATTTAACCTTTAATTATAATGTAACGTGTTTTTATTAAAATATAAGTCGACGGTGGGGAGAAGGTCGAAAAAAGGTTATTCGTGTAAGTTGAAAATGACCGTAATCAGTGCAGACATAATTAATTATCGTTAATTATGCGATACATATGTTATCAGTTTTACGAAGTGAGTCACAGGATAGGGCCGTACCTCTGCGTGCCCCGCGTCTGACTCCTGACTCCCGACTGACTCTCCGGAGGTCCCAGAGTCTCGTGCTTATCTAGATTATAACGTTACACGGTGGGTTTGACCACGTCCGGTAGACTTCCTTTTCTTTCAAAATTGAATTACAGGCGGTATCAATGGTTTCTTAATTTTCCATTGAAGTTCAGGTGGTGGTTAAGTTAAACGAAGTCATTTCTTCTCAGTAAGATGATTTAGAACTCCTAGAGATTTAAAGATGAAGATTCAGGGGTTTGAGAGAACGGCGTCAAAATAGCAGGGGTCCGAGACAATTTCACGTGGCTTATGTCAAACGGTCCTTCCCGGTTTATTTCCCGAGAAGGGGAGGGAGGAGGCGCCAAGATTTAAGATGAAAACGAAGAAATATACGGGAATAGCTGTCCCCATATAGGAGGAACCTCTTAATATATTTATAGTTAGCCCTTTATATGCGTTATTTTATGCCACGCTGCAAATGTAAATACATTTATTTTTGGTTTATTCCAGGAGTTATCATTTCAAGTTTCTGTTACTTTAAATTGATTATTATAATTAAATTATTATATTTATTTATTATTCCATAATTATTTATTCAAAATATTGATGCAAGAGCACGAGGTTTTAGTTGTTAGGGTTTTGTAGATTCTTCTCAAAACCCTTATGCCGAGGGTGATGTGTCCGTCTGTCCGTCGCTCTTTGGTTCATAGGGCCCAGACCGTTTAAGCTAAAGAGTTGAAATTTGAAATACTGGTGCAACTTTTTGACCCAACCCCAGGAAAAATATACAGAAGTTCAAAATTAAATATACGCATGCGCAATTCGCAAAAATGTTGTAAACTCAAAAATTTATATTTTTTTTAATTTTCGAGTGGGGTATCAAATGAAAGCTGCTGAAGAGTAGGATACAAATATATATAAGCTTTTGTAAATTTTGCATTCCGTATTAGGTAAAAAATCAAAATATACCCAAAAAAAATTCCCCCCCCCCAACCACTATACTTCGGCTGGTCCTAAAATTGCGAAATAATTCATGCAAATGCCTTATTGTGGGGCGATGAAAATTCCGGGAGTTCATCTCAAATTTTAAAAAATTGCTAATTTTAGGCGCGAAAATTTGAAGTGCTCCAAAAATATTATTTTTTTAAAATTATGAGTTGGGTATCAAATGAAAGCTGCTGAAGAGTAGGACGCAAAGATATATATACATTTTTAAATTTTTCATTCCTTATTGGGTAAATAAATCAAAATATACCAAAAAAAAATTTCCCCCCCCCCCAACCACTATACTTCGGCTGGTCCTAAAATTGCGAAATAATTCATGCAAATGCCTTATTGTGGGGCGATGAAAATTCCGGGAGTTCATCCCAAATTTTAAAAAATTGCCAATTTTAGGCGCGAAAATTTGAAGTGCGCCAAAAATTTTATTTTTTTAAAATTTTGAGTTGGGTATCATATGAAAGCTGGTGAAGAGTAGGATTTAAATATATATTTGCTTTTTTAAATTTTTTATTCTTTATTAATTTTATAAGTCAAAATATACCCCAAAAATTTCCCCCCTCCCCAACCACTATATAACGGGTGGTCCTAAAATATCGAAATAATTCATGGTTATACCTTATGGTGAAGCAATGGAAATGGTTTGAAAAAATGAATTTTTCTAGTCGTTATTACCGATGAAAAACATTGTGACCCCACGGGGGATCGAACCCGGACCCTTGAGATCGAAGAATAAAATCATAATTACATAACGGGCATGCTTAATCTTCTACAAAACCCTAAAAAGTACTTGGACGCAAGTACTTCCCTGTGATTTTTTTAAATTATTATTGTCGGGGTTATTATTTTATTAATTCACTTTTTGTATACAAAATAGTCCTTTTCAGAACCTTAGAGAAACCAAAATTGAAAAAATAATTAAATAAATGGATAGAAAAAAAAAAATCCTGAGAGAATATAGTGACATAAAAATAAGGGCAAATGCTCAATTAGATGCATGTCAATTAACATCCCATATTTACATTTTGTCAGGTGTTTTAAATGGATAGTTTTGGACAGCCTTTGGCTGAATTTAAACTGATGCGTTAAGATTTTGTAGCTAATCGCATTCAAACCTCCGAGTACAGAGGTACTCGGTGACCTGAAAACGTGTAAATCCATCAAAACCTGCGTCGACGAAGGGTTTTTTTTATCAACATTGAATTGAGACTTTAATATTGGATCTATATGCAGTAGTCGATCTCATTTTATATTCCCAGGGTAAAGAGTTTGCTGCTATAAAAGACTAATAAGGTTTCCTCCCTCTTAGCAATTTCTAGCGATGTCATGGAGTTTAAAATTAGAATATATTTATAGATGGCCTTCATTTTAATGTGATTTTTAATTTTTAAAAATGACATTATTGTTATCAAATCAGAAATACTACGTATAAACACGGATTGCACTATACCCAAAGAATTCGTTTATCCTGAACTAATAGTTATTTAATTCATACAAAAATAATAAAATGGAACTTACTTGATTTAAGAAGCTCTACAACTTCCCTCTGACCTTGACTCATATTTAGCAACAGAGTATTACCTATTGAAGATATTCGCTGAGATAACATAGCAGATGGGACCATAGCCAATGTAAAATCATCAATAAAAAGCACTACTAAGAACCCTTTAAGTGTCATTTTACAACTCTTAAGAACCCCACACATTCAGTTATAAACAAGAGCAAAGCCGAATCAACTTTTTATCTGTGGTTTTGAAGGAATATATTCGGTGTTGAAAGATTTCTTGTGATTTAACAATAAGCTTTTTAAACAGTTCAATTGACACTATAGTATGTTCATGATTTCTACTTTATAAAATTCTAAGCATCAAACATCATTTAAATTTCAGTGTATATAGGGTAGTGACACACTTCGCCACCCGGGTAGCGCCACCTGGGTGGCGCCCACCTGGTTGATGTCACTTGCGCCACCCACTTATATGAGGGATGCAGTCAGCCCCTTATTTGATTTCCCCTATATTTGATTGAAGGAGTGGGGGCTTAGTGGCAGGGTCTTGGGTGGCACCGTGTGACAGGCTCAATTGAAAACAATGGGTTGACCGGGTGGCGCCACCTGTGGGTGGCGGCTAGACCGTCGGACGGTCGACCGTGTAGTGCCACCCGGCAGGTGGCGCCACCTCGTGTGACAGGTTCCATCTATTCTCATTGACGACCGGGGGGAGGTGGCGCTACCCAGTGGCGAAGTGTGTCACCCCCCTAGTAAAAAAAAAATGCATTGACAGTAATGTTATGATCTATCATTGATTTCTTTGATTGATCTTCTTTAGTGATATCTTTAGAAGACATCGTTAAATAGGGTTGCCAGGCATCCCGGTTTCGGCCTTAAAACTCCGGTGTCCCTAAAAGACTTTTCGGGACGCCAAAATGTCCCGGTTTTCAATGGAGACGTCGATATAATAATTCATTCTGTTGTAATAAAAAAAACCCCACAAATTCTAATAATATATGTTTAAAAGAATTGATAGGTACTAATTTTAATTTTAGGGTAAGTATATGTATAAATAGTATTATTATTATATGTATATGAAACGAAAATAATAAAAATCCCCTTATTGTTCCGAGCATACCGAAGATAACGGAAGCTATGTAATAGATTTTCAAACATTTTTTGTATCTCCGAATTCAACAATTCCAAGGCAGAAATCCGCTTTAAACATCAGGAACATTTTTGGCTCCGTGTCTGTCTACCGGTCTGTCCAACATATTTGCGAACCAATTTATTCAAAAAACCACTTGTCAGATGTCCGGTTTTAATGAAATTTGGCTGGATGGTCATGATTAATCGTTTGTTGATCTCATATAAGTTTCAACCTATTGTGCCAAAGTTTTTATCGACATCTATATCTTTAAAAGTACTCATCTAATTTTTAAGAAATTTGGATGGTTTGTCGAATGTAGCTCACAGACCCAAGAGGGGGGGGGGGGGGAATTGAGATAAATTAGACAATATTGTGTTGTAAAAGCGTAACATCATTTAAGTATAGGCGATAGGACGCGAGGAAGCCATATGTAGGTTCACACTAATTGGCAGACTATATTTTTAAATTACCGCAATTTCAATTATTGATACTTTATTTCATTAATTTTTATTATTAGTATTATTATATTTTTTTTTTGGGGGGGGGGGGGGGGGAAGGGGTGTCCCACTTCCCGACTATGTGTCCCGGTTTTGACTTGTTGAAATCTGGGGTCTTTATTTTAATGCGAGTGGTAGAATAATTATTATTTTAACAAAGATAGAAACAATACTTTTCCTTTAGGTAAGGAAAATAAAAACAACTCAAGAAAGTACTTGCATCCATGTTTTTAGGACTTCACAGGATAAATATATTATGTTATTATTATTATATTATAAAACACGTTTATTTTAATTCTACATCCCATCCTATATAAAAGTAAAAAAAATATAAACAAATTTAGATAGAAGACCCGAGTAGAGTAAGGTTCAATCCCCGAAAGGTCACAATATTTTCTATCGGTAATAACGAAAAGGTCAATTAATTTTTTTTTTGAAATTTTCATCGGCCTACCATAAGGTATTAGCAAAAATGATTTCAAAATTTTAGGACTATCCGTCATAGGGTGGTTGGGGTGACATTCTTGGGGGAAATTTTGGCGCTAAAAACGCAATATTACCGGTGAATACACAATCCTTATAAAATGTTATATACATATACTCGTATATTCGTAATCTACATCTTCTCTTGAGTAGCTTTTATTTGACACCTATTCGAAAGTTAATAAAAGTTTACGAGAATTGTGCATCTGAGTTCCCCCACACACGGAGAGGTTTGGAGTGGCGCGAGGGCCGTTCGCCTATATGGATTGGTCGTGTGGGGGGCAGAAGTCAACGAAAAATGTATCAGACTACTTAATACTTTTTGCATACATTTTTCAACGAAAACTTAATTTAATGTAGGTACATATATGTTGCTAACTTGTGGTTTATATTGCAATCAAATGTTCTAAAGCCCCAATTAATCTATTAAACAAATGTATAAAATACCAAATAATGTTATTTCAAATAATGTTATTTCAAATAATGTAATGACAGTTTATCGGTTTTTAGAAATTGGAAATCCATATTTAAATGGAAATACAATAGTTTCGAAGCTCTAGATAGCCCTGATCCCTGTTCACATAGTTCTTTTACAGAGTGTTCTTGTCTGTTAGATTTGGCAACGCTGTACATTCTTCACAGCAAATCTTAATCAACTGATTCCATTTAGGGAGGGGCGAGTTTATCTATTTATCTATCTATATATATATATATGTATATATATATATATATATATATATATATATATATATATATATATATATATATATATATATATATATATATATATATATTCATCAGCACCTAAAAGGTAAGAGAAACTATCAACAAAGTTTCATGCTCCTAGATTCAGTGGTTCTAGAGATATCGGTAAGTGGTATTTGGACTTAATATAAGATAACTAATAGTTTTCCACATTTCATTATTTCTCATACCGTTCAGACAAGTGCTAAAAAGAAATGGGCGTTAACAAAAGACACAATGTACGAGTCAGGTAAAATAACTATAATGTTAACAAAATTAAAAAATATATATATATAAACACAAGCTTACAAAAAAAAAAAAAATAATAATAAAAAAATAATAATAATAAAAATAAATTACACTTTGTACTATATTATAATTACAAGTAAATCAATAATGAGAACCCAGTAAAACCCAGTGTTCAATCAAATGAAAATAAAAATATGAGTTGACTGATTAAGATAAAACAAAAGAAAATAGTGACGGATAATAAATTATTATTAACATCAATAATCGATTATTTACAAACGATAAAAAAGGGACGTCCAGGAAGCAGGTTTACTTAGAATCATCAACAACTACGACTTGATTAACTTTCTTGTCATGTCAAAGTTTATATTTTATTCCTATCAATTATAACTTCTACGAATAATTATTTTTTAAATCTACATCTTACAAATTTTTATATTAAAATTAAAAATATAAAGCGGAAACTCGCTTATCGTGAACACATTTTTTTTTTTTATTTCACAACATCGATTTCAACTAACTAAAAAAAACTGTATTTAAACGAGTCGACAAAGCATCTCATACTCTTTTCCTTAAAATTAAGTTCTTATATTTCATTTATTTTAATTTACAAGATGAAAACGTACTTTTAATAATACAATAATTTCGCATTAGTATCTACATTTATTATAAATTTATAGAATAAATAGTCAACTTGGCCTCAATGCTGCAACATAATTGCGCTCTTGGCTATCATCAGATTCTAAATAAAACTCTAGCATGATTTATGAGTTTATTGTTTACATTACATTATTTGACTGATTACAATCAACCAAAGTGATCTAAATGTTCATTATTTGACTGATTACAATCAACCAAAGTGATCTAAATGTTCATTAGTTGACTGATTTATCATCAAATAAAGTTCATACGAGTAATAAGCTCTTCGTTAAACAATACATGTTTCTTGTTTTTTACAATAAAGTAATAATAAGTTGGACACAACCTCGGTAGAAACAAGTAATTTTATAACATAAGATACATTTTTCTATTAATATAAACGCATATTAAGTAAATTGTATAATAGCATACTAATATCTTGTTCAAGAGGGCCGCAACATTATTTTCTCAGATTTTGTGCTAATAACTAATGTATATTAATATTTTTTTAAAATGAACAATATAATTATTCAGAGGGCCGCAACATTATTTTCTCAGATTTTGTGCTAATAACTAATGTATATTAATATTTTTTTAAAATGAACAATATAATTATTCTGAATATTAATATGTTAGCTAATTTTCTATATCAAATTAGAGATAAAGGTCAGAGCTTGTGGTCAGGTTTAGCCAGTAATTCTAGTTTGAGACTTTAAAATTCAACACCGCTTAAGATATTTTAAAGGGTAGGCCGGATTATTTTTGTTACTGAGACAAAATAATCCGGTAATCAAGGATTCACGAATTTTATTTAAATTATTCTGTTAATTCGTTTTCATCAATGAATCATTTTAATTTGTAATAATGCTAATTAATTTTATCTAAAAAAAATTAAAGGTAAGATATACATTTGAAAAAAGAAGATTATAAATGTCGGAAGTTAATTAAGCTATAAAGAATTTAAGGTGAGTACGAGATTACCCTCTTGGAATCAAGAACAATGTTTGATTTATTACGCCGTCGGTTGTCCGTTATCATCTTAAGGTTTCAATAGTTTAATAGGTGTAGTGGAAAAGGGAGAAGGGCTTAACCGAGTCTAAAATACAGTCGACGGTGTCGATGTTGAGATAGGCTGGAGTCGAGGCAAGGCGACTAGAGCGGGCTTCCGGGGTAGTTAGCTTCCTTCATCTTCCTCCTCAAAGTGGGCACATCGTCTTCGATCCGGACCAGCGCTCGGAACCGCTAAACACATCATGTCAAAAGTTACATTCCTATTTCCGCAAACAAGGGCATTCAAGCTCCGATTGCTTTTGTATAGTCATAATAACCTCATTTTTTTTTATAATGCTAAATAATTTAATAGGACAACAATGTGTTTATCTGACAAGCCTTCATAAATCAATCCTAAAACTTCATTAATGTCAAGTATGCGCATTCAAGTCAGACCGATATGGTTATTGCCAGTAAGAGCAATTAAAGGGGTTTCAATAACCAATATTTGTATAAAAATGATTCTATAACTAATGGTTGCAGAATCGAAATGTACATTATACATCCTAAAAAAAAATTGTTACCGTATTGAAATCACCAGGAGTCTTGAGCCAGGCATACACCATATAACCAGGTATGCATAACATGGAAGATAGGGCAGTGACCCAACCGATCGCATGACTCCACCATGGATACTCGTAATCTAAATACTTGATGGGAGTCCACTGAATCAAGTTGAAAACAAAGGTTCCCTGCAAAACAAAACAAAAAGTTATTGGGCTGATTAAAAAAATCGTTTGCGTGTACCCAAACTACCATTATAAGATTTATTCTAATATCTTCCATATTTAAATATTGGGCTTTTGACATTATTACAGATATTGTTCTTACTTACCGTTTAGAGTAAGTTAAGTAAATGAAATACTGAAATAAAGCACTTACAACACAAATCAAAGGAGTAGCCAACACCCAGCAGAACTTCCATCCGCCCCAAGGGTAGTAACCGATCATCTCTTTTATCCCATCGTAGAACCTGTTTACACCAAAGGCCCAGGATATGGCAATACATTCGAAGAATATGAGGAAAAGGAGACAGAAACCGCTGACAGCATAAGAATCCAATATTTGAAACACGTACATTCCACCCTACAAGTGTAACATAATTATTTTTAGATATATAATATAATATATTATAATTATATATTAAGAGAGAGAGACTTATTATTAATTATATACTATATTGGAAAATACATACCTGTGAAATACAAGAAAATCCAACCATGTATGACAGTATGCAAACTATTCCAATAAATATTTCCTTTCTTTTCCTCAGGAGGTGTGGCCACTCGTCCACCATGGCAGTTATGAATCCTTCCATAGTACAGAACTGAAAAAAGTATCACATGATGTGTTAAGGTTGTTACTTTCATGCGATATAAATCGCCTACATTAAGTGGTGGCGGTTGAAACGGACATTTAATTTGTCTCGGTCTCGAGATTTACATGCTTAAATATCCTTATTTAAGCAATCCTTTAATAGTTACCTGACTGTCAAGACCGATGAATAAAAGCATTATAAAAAACAGGCAGGACCACAGGGAAGAGCCTGGCAATTGAAGAACAGCCGACGGGTATGCCAAGAAGGCAAGTCCAGGACCTATGTCAACATAAATTAACAATATTGTCAAAACGGAATTAGTGACCGTAAAAAACACATTAATCCATTATTATAGCTCCTTCTACAAATGACAGAAATAACATTAAAATATTTTATTTCTTTCCAAAATTTTCTTTAATTTGACAACTAATAAAATTTTTATTATTATTAACAAATGTGCTGAAGTAAAGAAGTAAACAACCTGAGGCTGCCACTTCTCCGACTGGCTTTTGCTGTTCGTGAGCCATAAATCCCACCACAGAGAAAATGACGAAGCCCGCAAACAAACTTGTACTTGAGTTGACGCAGCAAACTATCAGAGCGTCCCTGTAACAAGCAACAATTATGTAAAGCTTTGCAGTATCGCAACCAATGCATTATTGCAATAAATAGTTTATTATGTTACTAGGCTGTGAAGTGAGTTTTTTCTTTACCGCGGCAATTACATTTACTGTCGAGCGAAGCGAGACAGTAAATATTGCCAAGGTAAAGAAAAATCACTTCACAGTCGCGTAGCATATGCTATTTTTTCCGAGGTAGCAGACAATGAAAAAACATTAAATATTAATCACTAATCAATATATAATAATAAGAAATATTAGTACATACTTAAGACTTAAAAAAAGAAACCTTAAAAAGAGGTTACACTATAAGAAAAGATAAATAAAACGCATTGACATCTAGTGGATTTTAATCGTACTAGAAGTATTTCTACAAAGACTGCAGCGGTACTAACGGAAGTTTTGACAACTACCCGCCGGACATAAAAAATCTTTTAGTTCCTAGGACGTAAAAGATTTTTTCTTTACAGCTAGGAGTAATGAAAAGATTTTTTAAGTCCACGTAATGAAAAAATGGATTTTAGCTATGTCTTTTAGGCTCTAAAGTTACTATTTCACAGCCTACCACGGAAAAAAACAATTTACTCATAATGTCCTAAATTAATCCTTCACCTTATTCATCATTTAAAAAGAAAAAACAAATAGCAATAAAATAAAAATCTTACTTGTAAACGTTGTTAGTAAACTTATTGTAGCTGCCCAACGCCACTAATGTTCCCAAGCCGAGACCGTAAGAAAAGAATATTTGTGTTACAGCATCAATCCATACCTATAGTGTACAATATAACATAAACAATATCCATAAGCAGTGTCCCAATGTTAGGATTAGTTTCAATATAATTTATTGTGAAGTAAAGTAGTTTTACCTGTGAATCTCCAAGTTTAGATAGATTAGGGCTGATGTAGAAACGAATGCCCTCGGCAGCTCCAGGTAAGGTTATGCCCCTGATGAGAAGTACCGTCAAAAGAAAATAAGGGAATAAAGCTGTGAAGTACACCACCTAGATACAGACAGAAAATTAATTAATCAATCGTACACAGATTAATTTAATTGTGTATAATTTTATAATTAAAACACCCCTCCTATCAATATCAATTTTAAACAAATATTAAATAGGTTGAAGTAAGAAACTCCAACTGCCTAATATTAACCACGCCCAAATGTCGATGAATTTTTACCGACAATAAAAAGGGATTTAAACCTAGTACGTACATAACTCTATTCCTCTGTCCAAATTTTCTCTTCTACTTCAAAATCCGTCCATTTCCTGTCAATTAAAGAATTACTTCCGTGATTTGATCAAAGAAATTTGACGATGCTTGAAGTGATATTTCAGATTGAAGCCCTCCGTCCGATTACTAGAATAAGTGACTCAGTACAAAACTTACAGTCTATAATTGAAATGACCAAAGTTCACTCGATTTTTCATAAGCTCTCCGGTCTAGCCATTAGGACAATATTAGTTTTACCCATTTTGCTGTATCGGAGTTCATATTTACAATAATCTTCACTTATCCAAATACAAAGCTTCAGAAAATATTTAGAAGCGCTTATGGCGTTGTATTCGCAATAGTATATTTTATAGTTATTTGTTGAGCATCTCTATCTTCGCTCTTTTTTCAGAGGCACTAAACGTAAGAAGCTTTTAAACTACCCCAACATCTGCCTACAGGTCCTAAAGCAAGCAGGGTGTTTTTCATAAATGTATCTCACGTGTTTTTCTCTATTTTTTCGCAACGGCACTGAAAGTCAGGTACGGTTTATATAATATTATCTTTATCTAGTTATATATTATTATTTTAATGTGAAAGCGCCTCAAGATTTCTTCTGATTTGGGCCAACATTAAACGAAGTAAATAAATAACTACAAGCCATTTTCTATATCGTAGGTTTCCTTGGCCAGAGTCGAATAAGTCTCGATGTCGCGGAAGAGACCGCGTCACAGATTTTGTCTATGCAGACGTCCATACCTACAAGCAAATTACTCATGATTGATTTATTTGTAAATGCCGTATTAAATTGGATTTTTTTCGACTGTTCTTTTAGCAAGTGGTTCATTAACATTGTTAATAATAATACCTTTCCTGTCCATTTTACACCTTTCCAAATGCAGAAGTAGCAGAGTATCCAAACCAAAAGTAATGTTCCAGCCAGTTCCCACCTAATGTTTCCTACGTGTTGTACACCTTCGGAAATCTGAAGCACTCGTCTTCTGCAACATTAATGTCATTTGCATTAATTCCACGACCTATTCCATTTCAAATTTATAAATTACTTTTTATTTTTACATAAAATGTTAATTAGTGCATTAAGGCATTTAAGATTAACATTAAAAAAATACATATTATAATGCATGGCTTACTCCCAGAATTCCTTTACAGGGTCGGAAACTTGCTTAAGAGAGACATTTTGGCTATTAATTTGACAGAAGGTCACATTTAACGTACTGTTGACGTAGCTTTTCCAACAGTTAAGCTTATGCCTATCGTAAGGATTCACGCAGAGAGCTGTATTCCAATAATTATTACAACTTCTCCAAGGTACATCTGAAAAAATAAAAAGCCAATTCATAACCTTTTACGAATTTGTGTTTTACTGTTAAATGAGATTGAAGGTGTTCATGATTCTATACTGTCTCTACAGACATGTTCGTTATTTTATTTATTTTTCTTTTATCCTTGTTTAACTTAACAAGTAACAACTTAAGTTTATGTTCCGGTGAATTGATGTAGCAAATACTTGCGGCGGCATGGCACGTTCATTTTTAAATTCAACAATAGTGTTTCGTATTGGTTTCTTATAATAATATTAAATTATTACTTACTAAGTGGTTATCAATTTTCTAAGTTGTACTTGTGAACTTAGTGATTGATAAATACAACTTAGCAGCCGACTAAATGAATAATTATAGTAAAAGTCGTTAAATTACCGTAACGAAGCGACATGAAAAAATAGAATATAGCCCATGCTAGGATTACGATGTAATAAATGTTCATCCAGCACGACATGACAGCAGCAGCGTATCCAATACCTACAATAAAATATCAAATAATCGACACTGCATTAATACACAGGCAAACATTCTTAGAAAATAAACGAAATATTCTAGAGAAAATAGATTAAACTATAAACAAGTTGCCTGCTCTGCCATACGAGGCACATGGTAGCAATATTAAGATATAAAATAAACTTTTTTATCGGTAAAACCATGAGACAATGTCAGTTTGACAAATTAGACAATCAGTTTCAACAAATTGTAAAAAGTTGCGTTGCTAATGGTCGACCAAGAAGTGAATGGCACACGGAAAAAACTGTAAACTTATCTTCGTTTAAAATCGGAACTCCTGAAGTCGTTATAGTCTTGTGCTAATATTTTTTATTTTCTAAATACAGTTCTCCATGACAAAAATAAAAATAAAACAGAGTTAACGAATTTTTGTGTCTATTTGATTAAAAACTGACTACACATTACACAAAAAAAAAAACACTGGAGCACTCCTCAAATTGCCATCACTTCTTAATTGACCTTTATCAAGAAACGGTTATTAAATTATTTATATATAGCAAATTTAATATATATCAGGGTGTTTGAGTTAAGCACAGGTACTATTAACAAAAAATGTCCTATTTTAGTTTTCGAGATATCGATTTTTTATGATTTTGTAGATTTTTTTCCATACATTGCTTAATAACTCGACAAGTAGATAATAATGTGTAGTTTACGACATTCGAAAGAGGAGTCATTTTACTTTAAAATACACCATCTGTTTGATAAAATTGGGGTTGTTATTAATATGATTTAAGTTACTAAAAATGAATATTTAATTGTTTATTAGTAATGATGAAACTTTGAGATGCCATAACTTTTGAATTTTGATTGCTATGAAATAACTTTCTTTACATCAAAAGTTGGCACATTTAATAAGCTTTCTAATAACACAATAGTTGTATAGTTCACTTAAAGTTTGGCTGAGCGGTCATCAAAAATATCTCAAAAATCTTAAGCTCAGTGTCTGTTTGTAAACAATAAAATAAGCCTGGATGTTATGTTTTTTTTTTTTTTACCAATTATGAAGAAAACAAATAAAATGTATGTCATATTGCCTCTATATAAAAAAAGACCTGGTTTGTCAAGCTGTCATTTAGTAGCGATCCCTCAGTGATTAGTGATATCTTATTTTGTTTATTACTTGCTTTGTTAATTTATTTGAATGATATTTTTATTTAAATCACTATGGAATAGTATACTTTGGACGAATTCACAGACCTGTTGCTTATTTACGGTGAGACTCACAAAAACACGAGGGAAGCAACAGGTGAATATGCCCGGCAATAACCTAATCGACGTCACCCATTCCACCAAATCTTTCCATCTATTAAAAGGAGATGCCGTACAGCAGGAAACTTTCGCCAACCGGCCGTCGAGAAGTACTTTTTCCAGCTGCAAGTAATAATGAAGAGGCTGTTTTAGAGTATTTTAATGACAATTCTAGATCGAGTCTTAGGAGAGCTTCCAGAGCGTTTGATATTTCAACATCCACAGTTCAGAGAGTTTTGAAAAATAATATTTTTTTTATACCCAGTCCATGACACCCCTATACAAAAAGTAATGGAAGGAGACTTTCCAAATAGGCTGGTCTTTTGTAATTGGTTCCTCTAAAGTAATATAACACAAAAGCTTTTATACCCCGATGAGTCTACTTTTACCAGAACAGGCTGTAAACTACCACAATACTCAAATTTGGGCAATTAAAAATTCACATACTCCTAGGCCGTATTCCTTTCAGAGTCAGTTTTCTGTGAATGGTTGGGCAGGAAGGATCGGCACTCACATTATAGGTCCATATTTTTTCCATGAACACGTAAACGGTAGTACATTTCTTTGTTTTCTAAAAGATGATTTTGTAATATTGATGGAGGATTAAACTATCAATGTAAGAAGGGACATGTGGTTCCAAATAGACGGCTGCCCGACACACTATTCGATAAATGTACGGGAATGGCTAGATCAAAATTATCCAGGGAGGTAGATAAGCGTGATAGTCCTATTAACTGACCCTCCACGCTCACCAGATTTAACTCCAATTTATTTTTATCTCTAGGGAATTTTAAAAAGCCTGATCTATGATACAGTGGTGGACACTAGGGAGGAATTAATCCAGCGAATAATCGATGCATTTCAAGCAATAAAACAGAAGATTGTAGAAATAAGAAACGTAACCAACAGCATCGAGCAACGCTGCAGAAGATGCCGCAATCAAAATGGAAAAAAATCAATACCTCGAAACTTAATGTCGATAGTACATGGGTTAATAGGACATTTTTGCTGGACATTTGATGAAGAATCACCCCCTTTCCTGTGTCTGTCCTTTGCTGAAACACCCTGTATATGTATATATAAAATTGTAACAGTACGTACCCTTAAAGATCGGAGCTATTTTGAATACTCCTAGACCACCAATGGTAAGCATCTGACCTAGAGCGAGTTCTAAAAAAAACATGGGTATACCAGCCATAAGCAAAGTGAGAAAGTATGGAATGAGGAAAGCACCGCCACCATTCTTGTAACAGAGATAAGGGAACCTCCATACGTTGCCAAGACCTATGGCCAAGCCCACCACCGATAAAATAAAATCTAGTTTATTACTCCATGTTCCTCTCTCAGGCAGATCCCTATTACTAAGTTCAAAGTTCGTTTCTTTAATGTTTTCTTCATTTTCACTTTTCTTCTTGTCATCGTCAATACTGTCAGCCATTTCTTGAAGGTTCCCCCTGAAACAGAAAACCTAATTATAGAGTTGTGTAAGATGTTATATACATGATTAAATAAACTACTGGGGGGGGGGGGATACTAGTCCAACTTTTAGAGTTGAAATTGTTAATATTAGACACAATAATAATAAATGTTAATAATGATACAGTGAAAAGAGCGATAAAGCGTCGCGTCATTGTTGTATTAGAGACTGTCTAATACCATGATCTCACGATACTCGAACAAATTCTCATAATTATGTGACTAGCATACTAATTTACGACCACGATACATTATTGTTTAGTTGATTAAACAACTTGTGTACATGAGGCGAGTATACATAGGCATTAAAACACCACTAAACCAGAACCCAGCAAGTTAAACGGCCTATGACTCCCTTACCGATTATAATAAAAGTAATTGCATCTTTTTTGGTCGCCCAATTCATTCGATATGACTAGGCTTATCCCCATGATTTACCCTTTACTTCCTTTCTCGAGATCCACTCATCTCAACTCGCAATTAAGTATATATACGATGATATAATTATGTACGTTGGGACATATCCATTTAATAATAGGGTTGTAATGACGTGGACTAAGCTTGACGTTAGCGTCGGCTGAAACTCACGTTTCAAGTCCAATGTTTATGAAACAATGCATTCTGTTAGGTAATCAGGAAATTCTTAAAAGTAATTTCAAATTACTTATGTATAAACTAAATCCGTGATCCGTGGCGCAACAGCCTGTTAAGGGCTAGTGAGGGCCTAAAATCCCAAATTGTGGAAATCGAAAAAGGGGTACCTTTTTCAGACAGTTTCATCGTGTCCTCTAACGAAGATGTATTAATTCAATGTATCACTAATTAAACGCTTCATAATGCACTCATTTTATAAAAACAACTTAACACCAAACAAAATGCAATAATCAAAACTGAAATGATAACCAAAACAATAAACATGAAATCACATGCAACTTAGTTTCGACGAAACCTGACTTTTTGGTTGCGTGCTACATGTTTCATGAAACCAAATGAAAATACAGTTTCAAGAAACGCAGTGTGCTCTTTTCTGTATGTTTTAAATCAAGTGTTTTCATGATACTAAAGTTTCACATTTCATGAAACTTGTTTCTTCAGTGTGCACAGCGCCTAAGTGATTTTTTAATTAAAAATTTATTTTACTACGCATTTGAAGTAGGCATTTATGTTTATTGATCATTTACTAATTTAAAATTATAAATATAATTATTTCGTGAAATCCGTACTCGATGTATTTCACGATGGATATATTCACAATAAATCCCCTAACGCGGTAGGCAACACTTACTTGATTCAACTTTTAGCTTATTTAAGGACTATAATAGTGGCATATATTAACCACTAAAAAAAAAACTTAAACTTAAGACTTTTTAAATTCTTACCTATGAGACACCTGGTTGTTAACAATTAATCCATTTTGGTACAGACTCACTGAATCCTAATCTCAAAATTTGCGAGATTAGCTTCAGTAAGTAGAAAGTATGAGAGCCGTTATGAGAAAATAAAATGTTTATAAGGTTTTTAATTGTGATTAAGTATTTTCATTTCTATGTGTATTTAAGTTAATTTTTAATAAATAAACTTGTCTGATAAATACTTTGTACTTACCTACTCTAGATATTTCGAAATTTAAGATTAGGATTCAATTAGTCTATACTAAAATGGATTAACGGTTAACAACCAGGTGTCTCATAGGTAAGAATTTATAGAAAATGTTGATGGTCATGGAATGAAAATGCTTTGAATAAAAAATAGTTTTCCAGATGGCAAATTGACAGAAGGCAATTGAGGATTTCCTTGAGGACAAGAGGTGTAAAACAAGGACAGAATTAATAGTATAATCTTCTGTTGCTTGTGGGTCGTTTAAGGGTAAATTAAATAAATTCACAACTGCTCAATATTAGTCATGACTATATTTCGCCCCCCTCCGGGGCATATTCATGCCTAAAACACCAATAAATCAAATGATTATGGTAAAATTATTTTAACTTTCAATTGAAAACAGACAACGCTTTCCTTGTGATAGGTAAGATATTTTAAGTGATTAAATTTACATGGAGCAATTTAAGGTATTTATGTATAAAAAAATGTGATAAAATAGAGAAAAAACTAATGTGATTTATTGGTGTTTTAGGCATGAATATGCCCTGGAGGGGGGCGAAATATAGTCATGACTAATATTGAGCAGTTGTGAATTTATTTAATTTACCCTTAAACGACCCACAAGCAACAGAAGATAAATAATAAAAGGGACAAATAGACAAAATTTATAAAATAGTATAATGTTTAATTTCAGTGTGCTTTAGTAGAATTGAACTGGTCATATCTTTTTATGTAATTTTTGTGTATTAAGTCACCTTTATTTGCTAGTTTAACAACTTCAAAATTGTATTAATTGACTGTTTTTGGTTTTTTTTTTATAGGAGAACTAAGACTTGGCTAAGTGCTTTATGTATCGGTGAAACGCTTTTTGTTGAAATGGCCCTGACGAGAGAATAAAATGAATGCCAATTATTTCGATCGTTTTACAAGCTGAAGGACTCAGTGTACGAGAACTTATATTAGGTATTACCTGTTTATAGAAATGACTGTGAAGGAACAAAACAAAAACGTCTAATGTAAATCTAGCCTATTGGCTAAATATTTCTATTTGGAAAAAAGCAAATAAATTGTTTTATACTATTAAGCATAAGAATAACTATCTTTTTTTTATATTTTAATATTTCTTGTGGTATCTTTTTCCCAACCGATAATTTATAAGCAACTTGTTTAGCCACTACGCTAGATTTACATTCGACATTTTTATGTTGATCCTTTAAAATATTCCACATAGCCAAGTAAATACGTGATAACGACATAAAATATAGGTAGCACTGTCTCAGCAAACGAACTAAATATTGGGCATTCATTTTACTTTCTCTTCAGGGCCATTTCAACCAAAAGCACTTCACCAATACATAAAGCACTTAGCCAAGTCTTAGTTCTCTTATAAAAAACAAAAACAAAAACACAACAAACAAACAGTCAATTTAAACAATTTTCGAAATTGTTAAACTAGCAAATTAAGGTGACTTCATGCAAAAAAGGATACAAAACTGCACAAACCACAGTGAGATTTAGCATTATTCTATTTCTTGTGCCTTCGTCTTACTCCTTCTCTTGTCCTTAAGGAAATCCTCAATTGCCTTATACCTGGAAAACTATTTTAATCCGCGTTTAACACCAATATATTGAATAAATTCTTACCTATGAGACACCTGGTTGTTAACAATTAATCTATTTTGGTACAGACTCACTGAATCCTAATCTCAAAATGTGCGAGATTACCTTCAGTAAGTATAGGAAGTATGAGAGCCGTTATGAGAAAATAAAATATTTATAAGGTTTTTAATTGTGATTAAGTATTTTCATTTCTATGTGTATTTAGTTATCAGTATTTAAAAAAAGGAAGGGGGGGGGGGGGGTATATAAACCAACCTTATACATAACAATTTCAAATTTAATTTACATTTCTGTTTTTTATGTAAAGGTTTGAAAATAAACTTAAAAATATTATATATTTGCCGCAATCATAATCCTTAAATAAGCTAGAAGTTGTATCAAGTAAGTGTTGCCTACCGCGTTAGGGTATTTATTGTGTATATATTATGTACTCGATGGATTTAATGAGAAAATTATATTTTTTAGATTTATAATTTTAAATTAGTAAATGATCAATAAACATTAATGCCTATATACTTGAAATGCGTAGTAAAAAAAAAATGTTTAATTTAGAAATTACATAAATATATAATTATTATTTTTTTTTAAATTGGAAACTTCAAGGCTCCGTCGGAAAACTTAAGAGTCAACCGATTCGGGCGAAATTTGCCGCACTTTATAATTAGTTTAAGTAAAAATAGGAGTTAATTAGAGACTTATAATTGAAACATTTGTAAACCCTAATCTGCTTAAAAAGAATACTTTACGAGAAAAGAAGGGCGTGGATTGTTTTTCTTTAGTAGTAAGTTAATATAAAATTTGGTTTTTTGAAGTATATATATATATATTTTTTTTTTATGTTTTATGGCTTAAATTGTAAAACTTCATCTAGGCCCAAGGCCGATGAGGAAGGGGGATTAACCTTGAACACGGGCCTGTTCATACAGTAGGTATAACATCATTTTAAGGGATTTTCAGATTTTTACATTTTAAAAGAAAAAATTATAAGTGATAAGTTTAAATTGAGGGATATCATGAACAAGAAGTAGTCCCGTGAATAAACTAGAATAATAATACATAATGTAAAAGTTGAGAAATAGATACTAATAATTTAATTTTATTATATAAATATTATTTACATAATATAAGAGACTAAGATATATTTAAAAATAAAAGATCTCCATGCCACCACTGCCTCTTCAAAGGTCTTGAAGTACCTTTGATAGGTAGAGTGGATCGGAGTTGTACAAGAGGATTAGGATAGTGGGATATAATAGGTGGGATATTATATTATGTAGCATCTATGTAGTATGAATTACACTGTTCTGCAAAATTTAACGATCTTTCGGGCTCCAAGAAAGTTTTATCTGAACTTTATGTTTTCGAGGTTGCTGAATCCTAATCTGGTCAAAATTTCTCCTACACGTACAGTTTTCCCGGAAAATGCGCCTTAAGTTCGCAAAAATTGCGTTTTTGGGGGTTTTCGATTTTTATTTTTACAACATTTTTTGAGCGAAAAATTGGGTCGAAAACCCCCCAAAACACCAATTTTCCGAACTTTAGGCGCATTTTCCGGGAATATTGTACGTATAGGAAAAATTTTGACTTCAGATTCGGATTCAGCACACACATACTTTAGAAAAGGACATTTTCATTCTGAAACTTTTTTTTTGGAGAACAGTGATTATTAGTTCGAATCCACAATTCAAAAATTAAATATGTACCAGCTAATCAAATTGCAAGACCAACAGGATTAGTGCGGTTAAAAGAAGTCGCCAATGTTTAGGAGTTGAAAGAGGAAGGTTTGAACATCTTTAGTGCGTTAGTGTCCTAGCGTCAATAAGATAAAGTGAAGCGTCGCAAGGCCATATTTGGCAGCCTATATAAATACTTGATGATCTATTATAATCTTCATACATTTTCTATACAAATAATCTAATACTAAGAAATGTTTTGTTTAAATTTGGACTGCACATTTTAGCTACCAAATTGAAGATTTTTAAGCATACTTCAGTGAAAGTTTTTAACACAGTATAGGTTATGTTACATCTTTTTAAAGGTAATGAAATGGGTTAGTTTTAAAGCTTTTAAGACTTCAGTGGTAACAAAGCCATAAACCAAATAAAACTTTTTTCCCGCTTTTTTTTTTTTTTTTTTTTTTTTTTTTTTTTTTTTTTTTTTTTTTTGTACTCTTAAGAACATTCTTTTATTCATATTTTTGTGATTGAAATTTCATGTCAATTCATTTTATACTTGTGTTTATTTTTAAAATGTCTTTAACTGATAGTGTATTTTTTGTCATGTTTATGTTTTCTTTTTTAGTCTGAAGTACACAGGGTAATAATCCTTCCTTTCATTTCGTCTTAATATTTTTACAGCCTGTAGCCTAGCTTTATTTAAAAATGTCTCACTTGTACTTTCAAAATCATTCAGTAACAAATAGGCCTTTTGAATTCAATTAATTTCAGTTTATTTCATTATTATTACTTATTTATGTATTTTGATTTTTTTCACTTTTATATTAATAGTTTTTATCTACGATTGATACGAAATATAAACATTATATCTCTGTTTAGATGCGTAGAAAGTGATTCTTTACGTACTTGTATTCATTGCGCATGCGCGTCTCATAGTTCTGAAGAATTCCTCTTCTTTACCACACTAGTGCGGTAAAGAAGAGGAATTCTTCAGCTTTACGCACGATTAGAGAGTTTGTTTACATTTAACAAGACTAATTTGCTGTTTGTTTAATAAAAGTAACTTTTATATAGAGTTTTTTGTGAAAATCAATGAGTGATTTAAATGAATATGACGAATATGAGGAGAATAATACGCCTCCCGGAATAATTCGGCACAAAATACAACTAATGAATTAATGTTATCTTTATCAAAAGAGAAATACGAACTTGTATACTGGAAGTTTATTTCTTTCTGTATTTATTATTTAAATCTAACAATCGTAGATAAAGTACGGTACGCAACTCGTGCGAAAACGGCATTTTGCATTGCTCGTGTGGTTTTACCACCCTCGCTGTCGCTCGGGTGCAAACTCCACACTCGCATGCAAAATGCTACTTTCCGCACTCGACGCGTAATGTACTATTATTAATTTTTTTATTAATAGTTTTTATTATAGTTTATTTTCATTTTTTTTTTATTAATGTTTTAGTTGTTTTACAATCTAATGGTACCTTATTATGTTATAACTTAAGTTTGTCTGTTACTTAGTTTATAGATTGTCTGAAGAGGGTTGCTTTAGAAAAGCCGAAACCGGTCAATTGTTCATTACAATTTGTTTGTGTGAAGACGTTGTTTGGTTAATGAACACATCCATCTCTTACATGATGAGTCGCTATCACACATTGGATAAAAACACAGCCGAGGAAAAGTTATGGTGGTTTTAAATATTTCTCAATTTTTTACAACACACTAATTTTATATTGTAAATGAGTGTAATGCGTGGGTTATCTTGTAAGTATTTTTATCTACGATTGGTACGAAATATAAACATTATATCTCTGTTTAGATGCGTAGAAAGTGATTATTTACGTACTTGTATTCATTGCGCATGCGCGTCTCATAGTTCTGAAGAATTCCTCTTCTTTACCACGCTAGTGCGGTAAAGAAGAGGAATTCTTCAGCTTTACGCACGATTAGCGAGTTTGTTTACATTTAACAAAACTAATTTGCTATTCTTTTATTAAAGTAACTGTTTATATCGAGTTTTTAGTGAAAAACAATGAATGAATCAAGTGGCTTTGACGAAAATGTAGAGAATAATACTCCAGAAATAATTAATTCGGCAAAAAATACAACTCAAGATTAATGCCATATTTATCAAGAGAAGAGATACGAACTTACATACAGCAAGTTTATTTTTTTCTGTATTTATTATTAAAATCTAACAATCGTAGATAAAGTACGGTACGCAACTCGTGCGATAACGGCATTTTGCATTGCTCGTGTGGTTTTACTACCCTCGCTGTCGCTCGGGTGCAAACTCCACACTCGCATGCAAAATGCTACTTTTCGCACTCGACGCGTAATGTACTATTATCTACGATTGTTACGAAATATAAACATTTTATCTCCGTTTAGATGCGTATAGAAAGTGATTCTTTACGTACTTGTATTCATTGCGCATGCGTGTCTCATAATTATGGAAATTTCCTCTTCTTTACCACCCTAGGACGAGGGCGGTAAATAAGAGGAATTCTTTAACTTTACTCACGATTAGCGAGTTTATTTACATTTAACAAAACTATTTTGATGTTTGTTTAATAAAAGTAACTGTTTATATCGTGTTTTTTGTGAAAATCAATGCGTGATTTAAGTGATTGACGAATATGAGGAGAATAATACGCCTAATAATTAATTCCGCACAAAATACAACCAATGAATTAATGTCATCTTTATCAAAAGAGAAATACGAACTTATATACAGGAAGTTTATTATTCTTTTCTGTATTTATAATTAAAATTTAACAATCGTAGATAAAGTACGGTACGCAACTCGTGCGAAAACGGCATTTTGCATTGTTCGTGTGGTTTTACTACTCTCGCTATCGCTCGGGTGCAAACTCCACATCGCATGTAAAATGCTACTTTCCGCACTCGACGCGTAATGTACTATTAATGAAACTTAAATGATCTTTCTAATGCATTCAAAGCAGCCAGTATGCCTTACTCTGTCGAATGCTTGTGACTCATCTAAGAAGACAGATGACCAGTACATTTTAGAGGATCGACAATGCGATGAGATTGTTTTGAATAGTGGAATAATGTGAACGGAAACCAAATTTGTGATATGGAAGGATAGTAATCAGTCTACGAAGAATGAGATTTTCTAGGATTTTACCAGAAAATGGCAATTTGGTCTATGGAAGGAAGGAAGGATATTATATTTAGAAGGTTTGGGTATCATTTGCTATGGTGGTTCTTATGAAGAAGTTAAAGACGTGGGAGAGAAAAAGCATGTCCTTTTTAGGCAGTTGTCTAAGGATTCGAAATGTGATGAGGTCGTAACCATGAGATTTTTTTTATTGAAGTTTTTTTTATAGTAAAAATTACCTCAAAGAGACTGAAGGCTTTTGGAGAGATAACTGAAGAGCGGAATGTATGCCATTGATTGTTTAATTTGCATGGTCTGGGTCAACAGGATGGGGGGGGGGGATTCGGTTAGGTGCTGAGCAAAGACTTCCTCCTTCTTAGTTTCCGACTTTTCCCTTAAGCTTGTTAGAATTTTGGAGTGGAGAAGGAGGAGATTTATAGGAGAGTAGTCGTCGGGTCGCGTTCCTTCAAAGATCTGTCTCTGTGCGTAGGTTTCTAAGTGGATTTTTATAATATATTCTCATAGTATCGTGCAATGCTAAGGCCCAAATCAAGTTATAATAATAGGCAATGTAATTAATGGCTCTACAAAGAAATATTCTTATAAATAAACTGATGATAACGAATTTATCATAAAATACAATCTCTTAAACACGTTTGACGACGTGCGAGAGGTTGGATATGTAATATAATAAATTCCAAGGTTGACAAGTAGTGGGATTCATGTCTAAAATAGCCAAATAAGGGCTTTTATTTTTGTTAGAAGAAGGACGAAGTGATAGAGCGGCGACACACGAGCAGTTCTGATAGACTGGGAAAGGAGTCTTGGTATTTCTTAAGTATAGGAAACAGTTATGTGAAAAGCGGTGGAAGCAACCAGTACAGAGGACAAAGGAGCTGTCGACGAGATCCTCCGTTCAACCAGAAACCTCTTCTTCTATTGTTTAAGACATCTGTGCCATAAACCACTTTTTCGCGAGTGGCTAAAGATATTGATTCTCGAATGCTTCGATAAGGACGAGAAACAAAATGGAGAACAATATAGCCCTATTTAAGTCGATCTACCAAATAGCGTTGTTTTACAGATCGAGTTAACGTTGCTATTAAACGGCAATTTAGAAATCCAAGTGTTCGGTAAAAGATACCTTCTATCCTAACACTCGGTATATTTAATTTTTATTCGATTTGTCATAATGAAAATTGATTGATGGAGAAAAGAGTGGCTGGTGTCATACAGAAAATTACAGCAGAATGTATAACTCTATGCATAAGCGGCAATTTCCCTAAAGAAATGGCATAAAATCTTCAATGCTATTTACATGTTTACTAGCATAAATTTTCCATTCATTCTTACCCAGTTTTAACTTGTTCTAAAATAAATTGCATAAAAGATTTTCTAAATAGCGGACAGTTCATACTTGGAAAAATTGTTAGGAAACATAAATTCCTTTGCTTCTTAGTCATTGCCATGTATACTGAAAGCTATAATAAAATCTCATAAATTATTCAGGGAATTAGCATACGATTGTATTAAAATCTCAAATT
This sequence comes from Gerris lacustris, assembly GCA_951217055.1. Classification (NCBI taxonomy): domain Eukaryota; kingdom Metazoa; phylum Arthropoda; class Insecta; order Hemiptera; family Gerridae; genus Gerris; species Gerris lacustris. Next base: position 64,682,296 of record OX578285.1, read on the forward strand.
TATATATTTAGTTTTTGTTTGATTATTTAAGTTTCCTTCTTATTGGTAATAGAAAACGGTCTTTGCAAAAATAAAATTAATTTAACTAATATATCTAATGTTTTAACTAATTTGATTAAGTTAATAAGTCATATGAGGAGATACCGTATGCGTATGAGGGGAATGCGCGTCCAAGGCATTAGGAAAATTTAGGAACAGTGGATGATGCTCTTTAATCACAATGCTTTTCTCGATGTCCAACCTCTTGTGACAGCACGATAGTAGACGAGGGGGCAGTGTCTAAGCCTTTAACCGTGTTCATTACAGCTGTTATCAATGGCAACTTCTAGTATTTTTCATGTAAAACTAACTTATTATTTGACATTTGCCAAATTAATAAGTGCCAGCACAGTTAAATTATGAAACTTCATAGTAATAAGTATGAAATTACACAATTGAAACTTTTTACGGATATTTCGGAATAAGCAAGTAACTATTTATTTGAGAATAATAATTTGTTTGAATGTGAATTGACCTTTGAATCAGAAATGCTATTTTAAGAAGCTAAACAAAGGGTTGATTGGTCCTTGAATACGTACCTAAAAGCAAAATCTATCAGTATTGTATAGTGGCTTGATTAACTCAGAAACTAATATCGGTGACGATGGGTGTTCACCCACAGTCCAACTGTAGGCTATTTGAAGCGGCAAAATTATCGCCATTCATGCCCCCTTCCCCCTCAAATTACTAATTGAAATATTTTGCATATTTAGTTTTCAGAAAAAGTGGTTGGAGGTGTCCTCAAATTTTAACGAAACGTAGTTTTGTCGCTTGTCCTAAATAAAGTTTTAATATACGTGAGATTAAAATAATTGAATCGGGAACGAGTCTATAACTGACACAGGTAATTTTCTTGAAATCTCCGGCAATATATTTATTATCAAATTTAAAAAAATGCGACTTTTTTTTTGATGATAAAATTATTTGTTATGATGAAAATCATGAAATGAGCCAGCCATTCAATGATATCACCCAATTGCATTGGGTTATATGAACAATATAATATATAGTAGGTACCATACCAAAAGGTAATAGTAGGTGAGCCATTTCATTTCGTTCAAGCCAACAGCCATGTTATTTATTACACTTACCCACATGATAAATAATTTTAGTTACAATAATTAAAGTAAGGAAGGGGGTGAGGGGAGTGTTCATACGACGTAATCATAAAGGTAAGTCGGTAACAAGTAAAGGCTATAGATAGTTAAGCTTAGTATTATAACTTAAATGACCGTTACCGTTCTTTCTCCATCTTATTTTATATCAAACAGCATTCTTCTGACAATTTACGTTTGCGATAACTTTATTGTTAAATGGGATTTGACCAGTATTGTAAAATGTTATAAAAAGAAGCAGACAAGGTGTCACTACTAGTACTAGTACTACAAGTACAATTACTAAGTACTAGAGGCTCTCCTAATTCACTACCATTATTTTTTTAAAGTGAATGAAATTAAATTATTATATTTTTTCTATTATATTAAGATCAAAAGTACTGGCAATAGAATTGAAATGAATAGATAGAACATACGTTTTTGACGTTAAATGTAAACTCTGATTTGAAAGGCCAACATCAAAAAGTTTCAATTGTTTAGTTACAAATTAAATTATAATGGGTTAGTTAATATTGAAAATATATAAAAATTGTGGTCAATTACCGATAGGCTTGATGTAGAGTTGTAGAAGAAAAAGAGGACGGTAATTAAGAAAGCCGAGTCGGAGTTATGGGTAAGCGCTGAGGAACTACACTGAAGGTCGAAAGTACGGACCCGTGCATCAACCTTACTACCACCACGCACTCATGTCCCTTTCGTACTCTTCTTACTTATAAGTGCCACATACCTCATTCAATTAAATTTCCACCAAAAATGTATTAATAAATATAGGGCATAATATTCTAATTAAGTTTACTCTAATTCCGTTATCAATCACACGTCGATTAATTGATATTATTGATTTTATTATATGATTCACATTTTAAGAATTGGTCGTTTTGTGAGACTTTAGGGTAGAAAATAAAACTTGAGGTGTTGCGATATCATTTACCAACACTATGATTTACCACTTCGATTTCACAGCTGCACGAGAAATAAATTCCCTTTTAGCTTTGATTATACGTTGATTTGTCCTTATTACCACTTGTGACAGTTTAATATGACAGTTCAATTTTGACCTATTATTTTTTGGACCAAAAATTATAGTTTAAAATCAATTAGAATCTCTGAATTTTTATATCCTCTCGAGTTAATAATGTTGTTACATGACAACTTAGCTAGTTAAGTGTGAAACACTTTTCGGCTCAAATGCTAAATAAAATTCTCTCAAAACCTTCCCTCTAGCACTTTTCTTCTTCCAAAATTGACTCATACTCAACCACGAATATTATTTGTATTGAAAAATCCTTTGAGATATTAAACGGTCGGTCAAATACATCAATGTATTAAAGAACAAATGACTTACAGATATAGGTGTGAGAATGAAGACGATGAGGAGTTGTTGTGTATGATGATAAGAACGTATCCGTATCACGAGTAACGTGAGTCAAGTTGCAGTGATATCGGTTTTAGTCCATGGCCGAGATTGTACGAGGGACCGATGTCTTGTCGAGAGGATGACGCTACACTAACTACTGTTCAGTGGATCCTCGAGCTATTCTAGCCGCCCCCTTGCCCCCTGGCTCCCTGGCCCCCGGCTCCACAACACCCGTCCCACTTCCTAACGCCGAACCAATCCCCCGACTCGTCCTCAGTACACGCGTGCCCCTAATAACCCGCGAGGTAATTGATCACTTCCCACTCAATTTCTCTTCGGGTAATGATTTCTTTTCGTCCACTAGGACTAAGAGGTAAATTTGCACTTTTATAATGGGAGCCCCTAATAAGTTAGCGGGAGACTATCGTCGATTCCTTCAATTATTATAATGTATCTGTACCGACTTACACGGATTTCTGTCGGTCCGAATATCAAAACTTATTTCGGAAAAATATCAACTCCTTAAATAGTTATTTACAAATTACCCAATGCCGTCCATTCTTTCTATGCTGGAGTAGTGGCACGAATGAGGTATTAGAACTTATGATTAGCATCATTATTCCTATAAATTTGACATTTAGATGTCGATAATTTAAAAGTCAGATGAGCTCGCAAGGACATAGCCCTTCATTTTAAAAAGAATGTTGGTTAAAAAGATTAAACTTTGTTGCTATACAGGATTTTGGATATTCAGCCCAAAATCCTGCATATTGGCTGGAAGGACTTGAGCCACGTTTACACGGTGATAGTTAACACTGAAAACGTACTCGATGATAGTCGACGATATAGTTGCTATCATGACGGCAACTGTCTCCGTGTAGACAACGTGATAGTTACTGTTTGGATAGCACTATCACACTATCACATTTGACGAGATGATTGAGAGAACTATCGTTGCATAAGAACACTCCAGAGCACACGGCAGTCTACAGATCTAAAATTATCAGTTGGATAGCTCGCTCATATAATTTTTATTTTACAGATTTATATATAAATATATGTATATATATATATATATATATATATATATATATATATATATATATATATATATATATATATATATATATATATATATTATATATATTTCCGGTTTCTTGTAACTTATTTACGTTTCATGTCTGTTCTTTTTGATTGATTCTTTTATTATACTTTTGAACGATTAATTAAGAGTAGATTGGAGTGGTGGATGGAATCCAATGAAAACTTGCAAAATCAAAAAAAGGATTTAGAAAAAATAAATCAGTTTCAGAAAGCCAAACTCCGCTTGTAACAGACATACACAACGTATTCACTCAAAAAAAGTCAGTACTAACACTACTCCGACACATTACAGGAACTTATTACAATGTTGACTTTACTATATTACACTATAAACTGACACAGATGGAAGTACCACAACAAACAGCAAATTTTATAATCAAACTAATAACAACAAATAGAATACTACTTTTTCGCATCAACGGAGAAATATTAGGAAGTAGAGTAACTAGAAAAGGTATCCCACAGGGAGCTATTTTGAGTCCCCTATTATACATAATTCACACCTCGGTTATCGTAATGACAATACTCCTTCCGGTAAAAATACTCCAGTTTGCCGATGACATATTAATATACTCAATCAGTAAAAAAATTGATGACATAGTAAACAATCTTACTCAAACATTAAAAACAATACAAGACTGGACTAGAATTACTGACTAGAACTATCCCATGAAAAATCAGAATGCTGCATTTTCACTAGAAGAAATAATCTCCACCTAGAAAATGAAATAACTTTTGGAAATATACAGATAAAGAGAAAAACAGTAGTCAGATTTCTTGGTACACATCAAGATTATTACCTCAAAATGTTAAAAAAAAATACATAAATATAATGAAAATTACCTGCAGCAATTCATGCAGAAGTGATCCAAAAACCATGCTCACTCTATACAGGGCAACAATAAGAGCATGTTTAGACTTTGCCTCACCTTTATAGTTTTAAAACCATAATATAGTTTTTTTTTATATAAATAAATATTTAGGTTTTTCTAAATTATATCTAAAAATGCTAAAAGTAGAATTTCTTGAGTGGGCGAGTAGAAATTGCTGTAAGAAATAGTAAAATTCGATTTTGTATTATTGGCACACCTGTAAATTGAAAATGGAACCTGCTCTTTAAGTAACCTAACTCTCTCTTTCTCTCATGTGATACGAAATATAAAGTTATAAAGTTGTGTTCATTAAGCTCTGTTTTTATATATTTGTAGCATCTTTATTCAACACAAAGAAGTATTTTTCTACACCTTCACCTACACCGCATGAAATAATACCAACTACATCATTTCATGAATTTATGCCACCTACACCATCATCACGTTATCCTCAATCACCTGAAACTATAATCAACGATTCTTCGGTTACTCCATTAGAAGCTTCGAATTCTGGGTCAATTCCGTATGATGAACTTATTACATTTCATTCTTCAGAATTCGAGCAAGATCTTTTTGAGGATTCTGGAGAGTCATACTATATTTCTTCAGACTTAAAATATGAATCCTCTGAAGAATTTGAAGGTCTATCCGATTCAGAAAAATGAAGCATATGTGCCTGCTGCTCGGCAAGGATTACAGCAGACTGACGTTTGGGGGAAATGTGGTACTATAAGTAATAATTGTTGTTTTCCTAAAAACCCCTTTTGAAATTTATTGTCAGATCCTGGATGATAGTATTATAGACCTTATAGTAGAAGAAACTAATAGATACGCTAGGCAGTTTATTGACAGTAATGATTTTTTTTTTTTTTTTTTTTTTTTTTTTTTTATTGACTAACACAACTACATAAATTTCAATGCTATAAGTGTTATTGATGTACATTGATGTTTTTTGGGCGGGGAATTACATGGAAAGGTCCATTGGCTAGTCCTTTTGGCTTGAATATTTTAGAATATAACAATAATTAATTTTAAAATAATAAGGCAACAATAATAATAATAATAATAATAAAAATATGGATGATATGTAAGATGATAATTAATTTTTAGTATATATTACAAGTTAAGCAAATCTCTAGGCCACTCCCTCCTAAGGCGGCGAAGTGGGTTGTCTGGGATGGTTTGGAAAGAAAGAAGTTCTACTAAAGGATTTGGGTGATCGGATAAGGACTGATGGAATTTTTGATATCGGGATGTTGATAGGTCACGGACAAATGGAACATTAAGATCATTGTGGAGGGTGAGGTTGGATACATAAAAAGGAGCATCGGTAATTTTCCTGAGGATTTTGGATTGAAGAGTTTGAAGTCGACGGGAGTTGGAAGGCTTGGTGCTACCCCAAACCTCCAGACCGTAAGTCCAAGCTGGTTTTAAAATTGTGTCGTAGATTAGAAGTTTATTGTTTAGAGTAATTTTGGACCTACGATCTAGTAAACGAAGCAGCAACTTGTAGCGTCTTGAGATGTCAGTACGTTTAGTTTTTGTGTGATGTTGCCAGGTGAGTCGTCGATCAAGGTGAAGGCCAAGGTAACGGACAGTGCTGGATTGTGGAAGGAGAACTTGGTTAAGAATGACTGGAGGACAGGTGCTAAGACGAAGAGTAAAGGTGATATGTACACTTTTCTGTTCGTTAATCCGGATCCTCCATTTTCTTAGCCAAGGTTCGAGAAGGAGAAGGTGACATTGGGTGTTACTGGATGCAATTTGTGGGTCATGGTGGACAGATAGGATTGCCTTGTCATCTGCAAAGGTGGCTAGGACTGAGGAAGGGTGTTAAGGGATGTCATGTGTGTAGAAGGATTATAGGAGAGGTCCGAGGATACTGCCCTGAGGTACTCCAGCACTTACAGAGCAGATGGATGAGGAAGAGGTTCCTAAACTTGCACAAAAGGATCTATTAGTGAGAAAGGACTTCAGGATAAGGTAGTAAGTGAAGGGAAGGATGCTCTTGAGTTTCCAAAGTAGCCCAAACTGAGAAGAAATGATAAAACTTCTGGCAGTCCTCATGATTATGGGGATACATAATGTTCCCAGATTGAGTGTGTACTGGTCATCTGACCTTATGTTTAGCAATCAATGCCTTAATCAAGAAGTTATGACACGTAATAGATTCGATGTCTTACTCAAGTGCCTCCATTGTACAAATATTGAAGATAAAAATCCAATAAATGACAGGCTTAAAAAAATCGGACGCATCACTGATATGATTCGCCAAAGTTTTAATAGATGAGACCATGGTTCTATGGAGAGGTAGATTACTTTTTCGACAGTATTTACCCTCAAAATCCCAAAAATATGGTGTAAAATTATTCAAGGTATGCACACCTACGCATATACGTATGATTTCTCTATACAGTGGATTGATTGTTACAAAAAATCCCCCGATACCAACAGAAATGTTACATATAACTTGGTTATATGCCTAATGCAAAGTTTACTTAATAATGGAAGCGTTTTATAAGCCGGTAATTTCTATACTAGTGAAGAACTTGCACAAAAATTGCCGCAGTCACAAACTCATATGTATTTGGACGGAAAGGAAAATCAAGATGGAATAATAATTATGCAGTGGAAAGATGAACTTTACCCAATCACATGGATAAACGTGTGACAACTGATCGGCTTTGAATTCAACCGTCAGGGTTTTAGATTTGCATTTGTTAGAACGATCGTCGAGTACCACGGGTGGAGCACGGGGGCTATTAGGCTAAACCACAATGCCTGTTGTACATTACGTCGCGAACATGTTAAACAGTCAATAGGAACAATGCTAAAATAAATAACTCCACAACACGATCGTAACAAAACACAAAGCACGTTCGCTTCACTTTAACTTAAAATGGATACTAGCAGAAAAGAACAAAGTAGCGACAATGGCATCTGTTGCCTGTGTGGTGAAATAAATTGGATGTAATCTTAATTAGATTATAGAAATATTTTAGTTGGTACAACTGCTTATCGTATTATTGTTTTGTTATGTTAGATAAATCTTAAAGTGAACTCTAAAGGTTCGAAGTTCCCCTGGCCATCCACCGAGCTCAGTCTTAGTGATGTGAGTCGGGAATACTCCCAGTGGGAAGGGAATTTAAAAATTGGAATATTCCCTGATGATTTTTTGGGAATATTCCCTAAAATTTAGAATTTTTTCAAAATGTCAAATATTTAATTAAATAAATAAAAACAATTTGGTACAAAATTATTTTGAAAAGCAGTCATGTATAAAGAATGTTTATAATTGAAATAAGATATTAATTTGACTTCCCCCGGGAAAAATTTGAAAAATCAACGTTCTAAAACAGCATTTTAAACCCATACTCTAAGTGCAAATTTTAGTGCCGATAATTTTTTTTAATTTATCAGAGAAAAAGAGGTCCCGGAACGCCGTTCCGTCTCAAATCGAGCCCTGCATATAAGTATGTGAATTTGATGCATTAGAAAAAAATCTGATTAAACTCTTACCTGCATCGCTACTTTTAAAGTCTAAAGAAAAAAATATAATGCAAAAGTTTTATGAAAGGAAAGATTTCGGGATAGGCCAAATCCACTTGGATGTGCTCATCTTCTGGATCCATCTTGTCAACTAAAGAACATTTTGAACCCACTAGAGTTGTTAGATGATATAAGTTTTATTTGCGAATGTGCAAAAAACATGAAATTAGATGTCACTAAAGTTTGAGAAAACCTTGCCAACTACAGGGATGCATGGGCTATTATCTAAAAAGTTTCTTTGGGAAGGGTTTGAGGATAAAAAAAATGAATATGTGCGAGACTCTCAAGCATTAGAAGTGAAACTTAAGTTCTAAAAACAGAATAAACATATGAAGTAGCACAATAACCCTTATTTAAGTAATGCATATTATATAAATCATTTATTAAATACGCAACATATATATTTAAAAACAATAATTTACAAAGCCTCCACAGTCAGATAACTTCTCAAAGAAACATAATTTCAATTAAAGAAAAAAGAAAGATTATTCTACTAACTTATCAAAGATTATTCTACTTACTTATCAAAGATTATTCTACTTACTTATCAAAGATTATTCTACTTTCAATTTTTTTTCTATATCCAATATTTTACCCCCTATAAGGGGCAAAAGTGTAAAAATGGTAGATTTCAGCGCCTGGGAGCAAAATTGATGGTTGGCTCTAGTTCCCGAGTGGATGAATACACACTTCCCTTTACATGGTACAGATCCCCCAAGTTTCATTAATTTATTTCATTTTCATTCATTTTTTTTCAGTTTTTAAATACCTTTATTGAATAAAACATATTAATACATAAATAACATTTAGTACATAAATTTATCTAATTCTATATGTTGTATTTTCAAATTTTACATTTTAGCACTACAAAATGTTATTTCTCCACTAGAGAACATGGAGTCCTGAGTTGTGGAGAGAAAGTTTACACAGTTTACTTATATCTATTTTTACAATAATTATTTTTAATAGAATTAATTAGTTATTTTATATAATTATATTTATTTAGTTTAGTTTTTATTGATTTATTTATTTATAGTAATAATAGTGAATTGATTTTGGTGTTTGAATAATGGTGGACATTTTGTATTTACATTTTTTTTTCCTTTTTTAAGTTTTTGGTAGTTTTCATACTACGGAAAGTTTAAATTTTAATTTAAATCAAATTATAATTATTATTTACTACGGGAAACAGACAGTGAAAAATACACTCCCGGCGCGGGAGTGTATTTTTCACTGTCTGTTTCCCGTAGTAAATAATAATTATAATTTGATTTAAATTATTTTTTTTTTTTTATAATTATAGTATATTTATAAATTTAATGTATGTCAGCAATATATTTCCTTATTTTAGTTTTATATAGTTCCAAAGATTTTATATTTTTAACTTCATTAGGTAATTGATTGAATAGTATTACTGCGCAATAAGTTCAGTGTCTTTGGATCGTAGAGGTTCTGAGAGCTGGTACTACGAAATTACCTTTGATTAGAACTCTAGTAATTATTGCATGGTCTATTCTTTTTATGTTATGTTTCCCTTCCTGAAGGTGGGTAAAACATTTATTTTGATACAATTATTTAAGAGTCAATATCGAGAGCTGTTTAAATAGTGGTTTTGAATGCTCTATACGTCTTTTATTTAGTATTATTCTTAAAACTGCTCTTTGCTTTAGAAATATTGTTTCTTTGATTTTTGATAGTTCCACAAGCTGATCCCCATGAAAGTAGTCCATATTGTATTATGGAGTCAACAATTCCATAATATTCTAATATTCTAAGACTCGCAGCTGTGATTTACTTACATTTTTGTTTAAAAAAAAAATGTTAGCGCGCGTAGTTTTATATTCAACTTCTTAATATGTGCCTTCCAATTTAAACAGTTATCGATAGTACCTCCCAAATATTTAATTGTGGGAACCCACTCAATAGGTGGGCACTGGCAGTTCGGCAATTGGCAATTTTTATTATTACTATCAATTTTGGGATTTGCGGCTAGGTACTTTGATGTAACGAGTAAGCCATTGCACATGTTATTTTTTTTACACTTATAGTTAATTCATTGAGTTCAAACCATTGTATTATACGCTGCATGTCAGTTGAATAATTGCTGCAGTTTGTATATATTGTTCAGACTCATACAGCAATACTAGATCTTCTGCAAATCCTACCAGTAAAGATTTGTAACTATTTTAAAAATGGAGTTTATATAGATAATGAACAACAAAGGACCCAGGACAGTGCCTTGTGGAATTGAATAAGTGGATATGAAGCTATTACCTAATGCATTGTTAAGTTTAACTCTGTATAGTCTGTTGCTTAAATAATTACGGAACCATCTTAACATAGTAACATATATTCCTATGTCATTCAATGCTTTAATTAATTTATCATGTGAAACACTGTCGAATTTTTTAGTAAGGTCTATGTACACTGCAATAGGCTTTTTACTTCTGTCTAAACTATCAGTTATGAATGTCGATAGCTTATTTATAGCGTCTTGAGGATTTAAACCGTTATGAAAACCGAACTGGTTATTGACAATATTTCATAAGTCTGTATAAATTTGTTAGATGCTTTTTCGCCATTTTTTCTACAATTTTTGCAATGCTTGAAACTAGCGAGATGGGTCTGTAATTGTAGGTTCATTGGAGGGTCCATTTTTTTGAATCGGGTAAATTAAAGCAATTTTTAAGATGTTTGGAAAAAGGTCTTGCTCAAAACTCGATTTAGCTATGTAATTTCAAAACGTTTAGATTTTATAACGATGTAAGTGTACTATTTTTGGAAGTTACTATTTTGGTATATTTGCCTCCCTCTAGGGGGAAAAATATTGGTGATAGAAAAAAGAAGTTTCAAATAAAATGTTATTATTTTTCACCGTAGAATCCAAATATGCTGTCAAAAATATATACTTCAATTGAAATTTTGAAGTTGGGTGGCCTGGGGGCAAAGTGGGTGGTTGCCCCTAGTGCGCAATTGCATGAACCGGTTCGTTTAAAATAATAAATAAAATGTATATTTTAATAAATGCTTCAAAGTAATATTTGTTTGTATGACTCATTGTATTTGTTAAATGATTTTCATTGTATTTAAAAAATTATTCATTTTTGAATGAATAATGTTTTTATAATATACAAATCAAGTTTAATTCGACTTGATTTATGTATAATTAATAAATAATTAATTACGTAGGCACTAACTACTAATTATGTTAGGTTTTACTAAAAACAACTAATTCCTGGGAATTTATAAAACTTGCTGGGAATATTCCCTGGATTTTAAATTCCTGGGAATTTTACATCACTTGTCTAGGTCAAGCCTGGTCCCTTGCCCCTAGCTCCGTGTTCTAATGCCCAAGGCCTTTGTTCGCAGGCTGGACACGTATCTTCTATCTTCAATAATAATTATTATTTTAATTTAAATCAAATTATAATTATTATTAACACTGGGAGACAGACAGAGAAAAATAGACTCCAGCGCCGGTACTTGAACCACAGGCCTCTACATTTCCAGTGTAGCGCTCTTTCCAACTAAGCTACGCAGGAGAATGATTTTTCTCTGCAGTAACCGATAACTAGTCCCGAATCCAAGCTTTCAATATTTCTACAAGTTTACCAAGTCAGATTAGAGCTAGACCGAGAATTAACGCTTATAATTATAAAGTGCTCAATTAGTACCTGTACCTTGTACAATTAATTAGAAAAACTATAATTATAATTTGATTTAAATTAAAATTTAAACTTTCCGTAGTATGAATACTTCCAAAAAGTTAAAAATTGAATTAAAAATTATTATTTGAAACTACGAGTACTTGATGGTTTACATACAATTTCGAGTCCTTGTGGACCGACCATTGAAGAGTGGTTTAATTTAAATTTAACTTATATCATTTTGCTTTTGAAGTTTTCATTTTTTGTTTTATTAAATGATTTAATATAATTTGAGTTATGGCAATGAAGTGTTAAATAATTGTTAAAACCCGCCATGCCTCCACTGAATTAGCCGATGGTTTTGGACAATTTATAACTTCTCTAGGACTATTATTTTGTTGGATATCTGCTTAACCAGGTAATATTTACTTTCCGAGTGGTGGAATTGAGAAAGAGTTTCAGAGATGAGATTTCCCCTCTGACGCTCTTATGTTTCAGAACTTCGTAAGTTCAACGTCTCAGAAAAATTTGGATTTTCAATTAAAGTGACGCCCAATACGTAAGGGGCCCTGAAAATAATAATTGACTTTGCCTATTAAAAATCTTTGACAACGTTGGACTTTATAAGAGTTAGAAACTTAAATATAATGTTTCATAATTTAAATTTAAAACTGTTTAACTACGATTTACATGGACATAATTATACATATATATTTTTTTTTATTTTTTTACACTCATTTAACTATAAGTGATAACAAAAAAGAATTTGTTTGTTTTGTTGTTTTATGGTAATTTATCATAATTTTTATTTAAATTAAAATTTGATGAATGGGGAAGAGACCGAAAATCTTTAATTTTATTTATATTAATGGGAAAAGTGATAAAACAATTATTTTGTATTAAATTGTTCCAAGTTTGATTTAATGGACGATATATGATACATTTGATTGAACATTTTATAGTTAATTGAATAATTCAATTTTTCATTTCCTTTAAAAATTATTCGCAGTATTTAGAATAATTTTATCTTGTTGTTATGAAATCTGGAAGTCAGATTATTTAAATTAATTTTTTTTTTTTTTAAATTAATATTTTTTAAAGTAATCGTTTTCACCGGTAATTGATTTCATTAAGCTGCCGGATATTAAATCATGTAATTTCCAGTGATCCTTACTTGGAAATATTGTTTTCTTCTAATTGAATATATTCCTTGAATTTATTTTAATTTTTGTTATTAAATCAACTAATTTAATTTTTCGGGTTTCGAATATAATTAAATAAGTTTAAATTTCTTTTCTTTTTTCTTTAAAGTGAAGATTGATTAAATCTCTACTGATTTATTTTTTTACACGTTTAATTGTGAAAGATTTATTTTTTGTTTTCTTTGGTTTAAAATCTATTGTCATCCCTTATTTTTTATTATTTTCCGTAGGCTTTTTTGTTTAGTGCTCCTAAGAGCCCTGAAGCTGAAGATTTTTCTTCTTATGATTTTTAACTGTCAAGCCTTGATTTAATTTTAATATTGTGACATTTTATTTGATTTCAAGAATTAATAGTAATTTATTGTATTTTGTAAGAGAAGGTCAGATATGATAGGGTTTATCTTTTGGAATTTATTGTTTGTTTACAGTTTACATTATATTCTAACGCTCATTCAATCTATTATGTTGAAAGATTCTTTGTTTATTTTTATTATTCTTATATAGGCTTTTCTTTTGTTTTCGTTATCTCTTTTTATTATTATATGTAGGCGATGTTATTATCTGCAGTGCAGTTCAGTATAATCACGCACAGTGTTAACGTCAGTGATTATTATGAGGTAAATGTGGCTCACAGTTTTGTTCTGCTAATTTTTCATTTATTAAGGTAGTGTTGTATGACATCCGAACCCCAGAATTTGTGCAGCCACCCTCTGAACCTTGAGTTAGTTTGTCTGCAGAGTGCTTCATTTATAGGAGGATACCTTCCCCCAGTCTACCTCTTTGTTCAGAGCATCAGCTAGGTGAATCTCTTCATAGCTTTGCAACCTATTAGCCACCTTTTACCTTTCTACTAGATTTTATATCAGAGATTTTCCTTAGATATTTGCAGATACTTTGGACTTTAATTAATTATTTCACAGGCCTTCATATCATTCAGTTAATTTTACCTTACATGACTTTATTTGTTTAACCCTTAATAACCTAGCGTTGCCATATGGCAACAGCAAAACTGCCTCCCTTTATTATTGTCTGGAGAGGTCCAAGTTAATATTGAACTTTTTAAATGTTAATATTATGTCAAAAGAAGGACTAAATTGATTTTTCATCATTAGATTTATTTGTTTGGTGCAACACGTATGCGACAAGACAGGTTTAAAAAATGGGTTATTCCAAATTTGAGACACGGAAAGAATTTTAATTTTTTAAATTAATTAATTAATTAAATAATTTTATTATTGGTAATGAAACTATTAGAATAAAGAGAGATTAAAAATATAAAATGATTGCAGTTTCACAAAATTTAATTTTTCTGCCCTAAATTGAGCGTCAATTTGAAAGTTGCCATATGGCAACGCTAGGACATTAGCCTTACAGTTTTTTTTCTAAGTGGTAATTTTATTCAGTCATATTTATATACAAAGTTTTGATGTTTTTTTGCCTAATGTTCATTTTTTATTGATTATTTTCTAAATATTTCTCAATTAGTCTCAAAATCTTGTAATTATTTTTGTTGAACAAGTATAATTAATAATTAGTAACAAATATTATTGGGCTATACTTTTAAAAATAATATGTATATAATAATATCTATATTTTTTTTATTACAATTGAATAATACATATATATTTTAAAAGGTAATAACAAAAACACATGCATAAAACAAAAAATTAAGAAATAATTACATAATTTTACAGAAAAAAATATGATACATAATACAAATAATGAAAAAAAATAATAAATTTACTTTTTTGTTCTTTAAAATAAATTTAGTATTTTGTTAGTATTATTTGTACTTTTTTGACCTAAAATTTATTTTACATACATTTTGTAAAAGAAATTATTAAAAAAATTATTGAGAAAAAAAACTGTAGGGCTAATGTCCTAGCGTTGCCATATGGCAACAGCCCAAATTTGGGGTAAGGAATTTATTTCAAATTTTTTAAACATTTTTTACTTATTAAGGGACCTCTTAAGAGACAAAATCCCCAGAAAAAAACCAAACAATTCCCCAAAAAAATAATTCGGGCAGTTAAGGGTTAATAACCTTTCTTTAAAGGGACATGATTTATATTTTATTTGTGTTTATGATTATATGTTTTATTTATTAGAAATAGAATTTTCTTGTGTACCAACTTCTTTTCTTGGATTCTGATCAAGGCCCTAACTTTAGGTCCCATTAGTTGAAAACATTAACCTGCTTTACCTTACCTTAATAATGGCGTGCCTGTTTGTAACCTCAATTTTCGTCTTCAAAATTTTATTTAGACTTAATTTTTTTTTTTTCTTTTTTTTTTAGGTTTGTTGGGACTTAGGCTTATTTCATTACTTCTAAAAATTATTATATTAAATCTATTTTTTATAGACAAATTTTCGGAATATTTTATTGTGTAATGTTGACTGATGCCAGAAAGTAACATACTCGGTATAGGTGAAGGTTTATTTAAAGCTAATTAAGCTGGATTTATCGGCTTAAGAAACCTGGATTGGTTAATAAACTTTAAGAATATTCCCTCAATACCGAGGGTAATGTAAAAACTTTAAGAAAATGTCTTAGATATTATATAGAGAGGATGGCCGAGGATCAGGATCCTCCACCTCTGGGGCCTTCTCGTGAGGTTATATAACATCACGAATGTAATAAGTAATAAGTATCATATTTCGTGTATATATACACGAAATATGATAGCTATGGATTTTGTTAGGAAAGTGGGGATTTATATTTTTTTGAATAACAACCGATTAGCTGATGATGATTTTCTTTAACGTATTGAGGAAAGAGGATTAGCTTACGGTATATCGGAACAATTAGCTTACTGTATATCTGTTGGTATGCCTTCCTGAACTTCTTGAAGGGCATGCTAGGAGGTTGGAGCTAGAACCGGCTCAACATTCAAAAATACCAGAGAGAAAATAATTACCAACACATCCATTTCAGACTATTCTAAAACCAAATCCGTAAAAAAAAAAAAACCATAAATGTATATCTGTGTGTGTGAGTTGTTTACATGTACTTGACAAAATATTGTGTGCGCTGGCCAGGCACACTTAAATTTTAAACCTATTTTTTTCGATGTAGCTTTTGGTCTATAGTTGTGCAGCAATTTGAAGTAAATTATTTGGAAAGCGCAGGATATTTAAAATTGACCTAGACACCAGTCAAAGGGACATACGCTGTAATGCGTGCATTACACACCAATATATTGGTTATATATAGGGTAATATATTATAGCTTCAGAAGTATATAATTTTGCAATTTGTTATACTTCTGAAGCTGCATTGCTTCTTTTGCTGGTAATGCTGTTGTTAGTGGGGGTTTGATATGTATTTGCTGAATAACGTCTAAAAATAAGTTCAATAGTTCAATCCTTAGTTTATTTGTGAACGCGATATCAGTGAAGGAATGAAAGAATGAAAAGATTGATTTATTAAAAGAAACATTTATATAACCATAAAAATAATAATTAAATTATTATGGACCCTGGTCAAAGACCGTCAGGTACTTTAAATAATTTAAAACATTCTTGTGTAATAGAAAACAAAATACATTGACTTCAGAATGAAATAACAATAATAACAGTAACAATACTACCGATAATAATAATAACATAAAACATTCTTGTATAATAGAAAACAAAATACATTGGCTTCAGATTGAAATAACAATAATAATAACAGTCTTTATTACCCCTTAAGGCCTTTATATACGTATACACACACTTGCTACATGCAGCTACATATACATAAATACATCTTCAGACATGCATACTCATACATACTTATAATGACCCCCCCACAAACACATATACATCCATACACCAGCTCGCACACACGCTCACACACGCACACATATAGATAATAATTAATTTATATCCCTAATTAGTTTATAACCCCCTTACTACAATTATCCTTTTTCTCTCATTTAGCGCTAATTTGATGTATCTAACCAATACGGCTAATTGTGAGCTATTGAGTAGCTGTATAAACTGTTGGTATGTGAACTGTACTCAGTGAAGGAGAAGTGACAATTGTTAAAGATACAATTGTTAAAGAAAGAGGAAAAAACCTTGTTAGAGAGCAGCAAGCAACAAAGGAAATCCCATTGCCAGCTGTTTTTAAATCATCAACTTTGCCTGTGACGTTCGACTCGTTCAAAAGTTAATGCTTTCAATTTAAATTAAATATGTTTTTTATGTCGGAAATTGCTCCCAGAAGAATTTTAACTATGACTCTATAGGAAGCCAGATATGAAGTGTTTGATATCCAGAAGGTAATGAAGCGAAGCTCGAGGTGAAAGAAAGAATTATGACATCTGTATCAGCGTTGGCATTAAGAGGTGATGAATGGGCCCAACAGTTAGTTGACCGTTTAAGAAGGGACTACCGGATTATGTCGCAGTTGATGCTTGGTACCATTGTACATGTGATAAAATGCTTAGTTACTTGGTTAGGAGAGACAGACCAGGTCCTTTTTCAAGCAATACTGACCAGGCGATGGAAGTCTCGCTGCTCGTACCTCGAAAAGAACTGTGATTAGTGCAAATGTTGGCTCACAGAATTATTGAGTCTGTTTAAGAAGAAAAGCCACACTTAAGTGAGAAGAGTTAAAAATCTACGTTAAACAAATACGCTGATACAGCAAAAGTTATTTGACAATTGTTGAGAAATCAAATGAACCTTGGTGGTGTGATTTGATTCACACATATTGGTGGTAAAATCCTAAATGATACCTTCTACGATATCAGATAATCAAAAATTCAATGAGAACGTTAAAGAATTGTGAAAGCAGAAGAAGCAATTGAAGAACCAGAAGTGAAAGCAGGAGAAATATTTCTACAGGATTATGTGCTCTGTTGTATGCAGTAAAGAACAGTATTAATCTGCTGATAACTTCTATCAAGGTACCAAGCTTCAAGTGCGACCAAATCCGGTTGTGCCTACTCAAACGATCAAATAACTGTTGAGCCCATTCATCACCTCTTAATTCCAACGCTGATGCAGATGTCATAATTCTCTCTTTCAACTCAAGCTTCGCTTTGTTACCTTCAGGATATCGATCAACAATGCAAAGTTGATGATTTAAAAACCGCTGGTCATGGGATTGCTGCTTTCTTACTTACTTGCTGCTCTCACAACAAGGTTTTGTCCTCTTTCTTTAAAAATTGTCACTGAGATCGCGGTCACAAATAAACTAACGATTGAACTTATTTTTAGACGTTCATCAGCAAATATATATGGCACTAAGAACAGCATTACCTGTAAAAGGAGCAAAGCAGCTTTAGAAGTATCACATATTGGTATGTAATGCACGCATTACAGGAATGTCCCTTTGACTGGTGTCTAGGTCAATTTTAAATATCCTGCTTAAATATCCTTTCCAAATAATTTACTTCAAATTGCTGCACAACAATAGACCGAAATCTACATAGAATAAAATAGATTTAGAATTTAAGTGAGCCAGGCTGGCGCACACAATATTTTGTAAAACACACAGATATCATACATACAAACATTTATTTTCTCTCTGGTCTTTTTTACCTTCGACAGGCTCACTTACAAATAAATCTTTCAACAGAAAGTAAAGAAGTAACTGCTTTTTTAGTGCCTGGTCGAGGCTTTTATAAGTTTAAAAATATGTGTTATGGTTTGACCAGTGCTCCTGCCTCGATTCAGCGATTTATGGACTCTATTATTGGTCCTGATCTAGAACCCTACATAGTTGTCTATTTAGATGACATAATAATAGTGACTTGAATATTCAAAGAACATTTGAAATATTTAGCTATCATTCTTGAAAGATTCCGTAATGCCGGTTTACTCATTAATCGCAAATATGAGATTTTCTATTGCCACCTGAGGTGAACGAGCAAGGACTTAAGCCCGATCCCGAGTAGCTCCTATCCTTGAGTACCCTCAACCTTCTAACGTCAAAGAGGTTAGGCATGATCTCGTGGTATCGGCGCTTTTAACGAGTATTGAGCCTCTTACCTGTTTACTTCGTAAGTAACAAAAATGGCCACCGATCAAGAGAAATCTTATGATAATATCAAGTATTTTGACATTGTATTCGATATTGAATCGGCCTGATTTCAGTTGCCCCTTTTCTATTCAGACCGATGCTTCAGATTGTGGAATTGGCGCTGTTTTGACCCAAAATGTCAATGGACAAGAGGTTTTTGTGTGTTACACGAGTCGAACCTTATCCACTACAGAGCGTAAATACTCCGTAATAGAAAAAGAAAATTTAGACCCTATATAGAGGGATATCAGTTCCTTGTTGTGACCGGCCATAGTAGTTAAAGATGGCTACATAATTTGAAAAATCATATTGGTAGATTGGCCAGATGGGTTTTAGAACTTCAATACTTTGACTTTACCATAACTTACCGTAAAGGTTCTTTGAATTCGTTGTCTGATGGGTTATCACGAATTCCCGAGGGTACAGCTCAAGTATGTTTGATATCCATCACTGACACTAAAGATGATTGGTACAGGAAAAAATACAAGTTAAGTCTGTCGAAACCTCATCGTTTTCCTGACTAGAAAGTTGAAAATGATAACTTACATGTTCATCGATTTTAATGATTCTTTGGATGGAGATGTGCCATCCTGAAAGTTACTTGTTCCTGAGGGAAATCGACAGATAATTCTACAGGAGTGTCACGACACCCCCACCAGTGGACTTCTAGGAATCAAATGACCTATGATCGCATAGTGAAATCTTATTTTTGGCCAGGATTGTAACAATCGGCTCTAAATATGTGCGTTGTTATCCAATATGTTAAAAAAAAATAAACAAGATCAAGTGAAAGCTGCTGGCTTAATGGGTTCTCGCCTACCTGAGACACCATGGTCCACGGTTGCCACTGACCTTATGGAGCCTTTCCCGAGGTCGAAGAATGGTCACAACTACATCGTCGTGTTCCAGGATTTGTTTACTAAATGGGTTGAGATTGCTCCCCTACGTAAAGCCAGCACCTCGAATGCCAATACCTCGAGCATTTTGAAAATTTTCTCCAACATAATTTATCATTGTGTTGTACCTACTACTTTATTATCCGATAATGGTACCCCATACACTAGTGAAATAGATGAAAACATTTTCTGAGAATTTTTTATCACACTTCAAAACACTTCTCCTTATCATCCACAGGCTAACCCTGTCGAACGGGTTAACCGTGTTATCAAAACAATAATTAATTCTCATGTGGGGTCGAATCAAATGAAATGGGATGTTCATTTGAACGAATTTATGTTTTTCTAAAAATTCGGCTAAACCCGATTCCACGGGGTATTCTCCGGTATAGTTATTCAGGTAGGGAATTATCTTATCCGAATACTTTATCAAGGTCATCTGGTGACAAGCAGGCTTCTTCTTCCTCTCCTTCATCCTGGATTGATAGAGTCCCTAAACTAATTGAGTTAAGATCTTTAGTAGAATCTAACATTTTGAACTCCTGGGCTTAGACAAAAATCGCATTATGATAAATCACGGCATAATTTCATGTATAAAATCGGTGATAAAGTTCTTAAAAGGTCGCATCACTTAAGTTCGGCTCCCAACGATTTCTTTGCTAAGTTAACCGCAATATATGATGGGCCTTCCTGATTGCAAAAAGAGTTCATCTACGATTTACGAATTGCATAAATTGGAAAATCAGCAGGACGTCAACTGAAGAAATTTACAGAAAAAGGACGAATCAGTTGGTGAAGCTGCTGAAGATCCTTACCATTCGTCACCAAAAGTTTCCTACAAGGATCTGACAAAGGGTAATGGACCTGGTGATCAAACTTTTCGTCGAAGTCAAAGGCTTCGTGATAAGAAGACATCTGCCATGGTGACTTTTCCTACGAGGATCTTCACATTTGGTTTTGCCACGTCATCTGCGTGTATTGAAGCGGAATTTACCTCTTGTAAGGGAGGGGGGGGGGGACGTAACGTGGTGAAATAAATTGGATGTAATCTTAATTAGTTTATAGAAATATTTTAATTTGTACAACTGCTTATCTTATTAAGTGCATGGGGTGACAGTCCCTCAAAACATAAAAAAAACTAACAAACAATATTCACTAAATTTCAGTAACTTACATTAAATTCAACCGAATTTCTGTAAATTGACTTTTCTCTTCATAATAAGGGTAATTTAACTGCTTAACTATGAATTAAAACATTTTATTTCACTCTATTGTGCCTTTTAAGTGAATAAACAAGTTTTTCTTTATTCTATTTCTATTTTTTATTTTTTTTCCTTCCCCCAAATATTGTTAATAAGATATATTTTAGAAGTTGGTTGTGCTTCTTCTAAATAAAGGGGGAATGTTTGAAATCCTTAACTTAATTATGAGATTATGACAAATTTACTTTTTGAGCAATAGGAAAAATTCATAATTTTTATTCTTATTTAATTATCCAAGTCGATTATTTATTATACTAATATTTTACTAAAGGCACTGAAATATTATGTGCAAATGTACATTAAATATTTTTAAAGAAGAGGGTAAAAAAAATTAATTCATATTTAAATTATGAAAAGTAAGGAGAAATAATATTTTTTATATGTAATTCCCGGACTTCAGGAATTAGTTCCTCTTTTTTCCTTGTGACGTGAAGTGCCACTATATTTCTCCCACTCTAACCTTGTCAAAGCTTGTTGAAGAGGGGAGACGACTATCTCCATATTATTTATCTATGGGTAGCGGTGACTCAGCAATCACCGGCCTCCTATAAAAACAACTACCGCGGATACCCTGGCTACGCTACACTGCGATCTGCAAATATGCAAGCCCCTGGACAAGATCTAATTACCTCTAATATTTTAAAAAAGCCATTTTATTCGTGACCTATATCTATAACTCCGTTCTTGGGACTACTTACTTCCACTCCCAATGGAAAAAAATCCCTTCCCTTATAATAATGATCCCTAAACTTTCAAAACCTCACCATTTACCTTCTTCCTATAGACCCATTATCCTTCTTCCAGTAATGGGTAAGATCCTGGAGAAGCTTATTCTTCGTAAAATGACCCCCTATAAATCCAAAAATATCCTTCCTGACAACCAGTTTTGGTTTCTAAAAGAACATTCTACTATCCAGCAGTGCCACCGTAATGTAGATGCCATCTTCACCGCTCTTGAGAAGAAGCAATCCTGTGGAAGCTCAAGAAAATCCTTTCATCAACCTATTACCTTATTATTTGTTCCGATCTAGAAAACAAAAGTTTCGCTGTAAGTTTAGGCTCCTGTTATTCCGATAACTACCCTATCGTTGCAGGTGTCCCTCAAGGTAGTATTTTAAGCCCATTCCTTACTTCATCTACACAGCTGATGTCCCTCAACATCCTTAGCTTCCTATGCTGACGATAAAGCTATTTTATCAACTCACTCAGATCTCATCCACGCCTCTGATTGCCTACAAGAACACCTGGAATCCGTTGAAAACTGGTCGACGAAATAGAGTATTAAGTTCAATCGAGAGAAAAGTTTTCACGTGATGTTCACACTTCGAAGGGCCTCATGTCCTTCAGTTTTTCTGTACCAGCACCAGCTCCAACTTCCTATGTCTAACCAAGCACGGTACCTAGGAATAAATTTAGATAGAAGACTGACTTGGAACTTACATAAACGTACGGACATGAAGAGACGTTACAAATCGCTACTCAGACTTTTAGGCAACAATTCTAATCTTTCACTCACGAACAAACTGAAGGTATATAATTGTTGTATAAAACCTATCTGGACCTACGGACTAGAACTGTGGGGATCGACCAACCATCGAATTCTTACAAATTCCTATCTCTCCAAACCATTATCCTTCTTAAGATTCCCTCCTATGTTGCCAACCGTATTATCCACAATGACCTAAAAGTCCCCTTTGTCCAAATCCTTTCATTCCAAACTCACTAACCATCCCCTCTTGTCAAAAGATTATCCTCTCATATTATCCTGACAATCCTAGACGTCGTCTCAAGAGGAAATGGAGAATTAGAGATGACTAAATTGTGAAATGATTCACTAAATGAATGATAAACTGTAAATCACGTGATAGAACCTTCAGTGGATGGCCTGTCCTTATCAGTGACTGTGAATTTTAATAGTTGCTTTCAATGTGACTAAAGCCACTTATAATAATTAATATTTGTTTGATTTAAATTAAAAAAAATTAATCATTTCGTAGTAAGAATACTACCTAAAACTTAAAAATTTGAATTAATATAAGTAGTTGTGGCTAAATAAATAATTAAAAAAAAAAAATATTTATAAATATATTTGGTTTTGTTTTTGTACCAAATAATTTTTTGCATCATGTGCCAACCAATCAATGAATCAATCTAAATTAAATCACTATTTTAGTCAAAAAAGTTTAAGAAATTTTTTTTATCGTATATTTTAATAAAAAATATATATATAACCCCCCCCCCCCCCCCCTACAAAAAAAACACAAGGAAGGGACTTGCTTGTAAGTTTTTTTGAGTACTTTTATTGTGATAGGACGTTCTTTCTGGTAGTAACATGAATTGGATTGAAAGAATGAAATCAAAGTAAATAAATATTAATATGTAAATACAGGAGTCGTCTATTGTTGTTTATTTGAAGCATAAACAATAAATAAGTGAAGAATATTTTTTATCTCCAGTAGGGAGAAAAAGTTATGATTTTGGATAAGTTTAGAGGGACTAAAGTAACTCAAAAAGTAGGGAGACAAAGTAAAAGTAGGTAAGTATATATATATATATATATATATACATGGTGGTCCAAAAGTCTCCCCCCCCCCTCTTAACTTTTGAACGGTTTGAGATAATTAATAAAACTTGGGGGATCTCTACCATGCAAAGGGAAGTTTGTTTTCATGCAATCGCCCACTAGGGGCATCCACCCACTTTGCCCCCAGGCCACCCAACTTCAAAATTTCAAATTGGAGTGTATATTTTTGATAGCTCATTTGGATTCTACTGTGAAAAATAATAAACTGTTACTTGAAACTTTTTTTTCTATTTCCAATATTTTGCCCCCTATAGGGGGGCAAAGATAGCAAAATAACCCTTCCGATAATGTCGTAAAATCTAAACGGTTAGAGATAAATTAATGAAACATGAATTTGAATTTATATTTTTAAAAACATTTTATTATATTATAGTATACAGACTTTAATAAATAAATTGGTAGTGCGTGAAGTCTCACGTAAAAAGGGTTTCGTTGATGTTGTAAACATGAAATTAGTAGTTGTGGGGGGAGGGGGATTTGGATGTTTTTGACAAAATGGCGTAGAAAATTAAACGCTTTCTACAATTGTTATATATTTTTGAAATCTACTCTTCAATACCTTTCACTTGATACCCCACTCAAAATTTTGAAAAAATATTTTTTTCCCCGTGACAGCAATTAGCCGCCATCTTGGACTCCCAGTTAATCCGACCAAGTTGCTATTCTTATTTTTTCTTCGGCCCATCAGACTGCACATTTTGCATATTTTTTTTATATTTTTAGTAAGAGCGGAAATATAGTTTTAGGGGGGGGGGACAAGCTAAATGTCGATGTTTTTTGACAAAATGGCTGGAAAAATTAAACGCTTTCTACAAGTGTTATATATTTTTGTAATCTACTCTTCAATACCTTTCATTTGATACCCCACTCAAAATTTTGAAAAAATATTTTTTTCCCCGTGACAGCAATTAGCCGCCATCTTGGATTCCCAGTTAATCCGACCAAGTTGCTATTCTTATTTTTTCTTTGGCCCATCAGACCGCACATTTTGCATATTTTTCTATATTTTTAGTAAGAGCGGAAATACGATTTTAGGGGGGGGGACACGCAAAATTTCGATGTTTTTTGACAAAATGGCGCCGAAAATTGAACACTTTCCCTAAGTGATATGTATATTTGTAATCTACTCTTCAATACCTTTCATTTGATACCCCACCCAAAATTTAAAAAAAATATTTATTTTCGTGTGACATGAATTATCCGCCATCTTGGATTCCCAGTAAATCAGATCAAATTGCTAATCTTATTTTTTCTATGGCCCACCAGACCACACATTTTGCATATTTTTCTATATTTTTAGTATGAGCGGAAATACGATTTTAGGGGGGGGGACACGCAAAATTTCGATGTTTTTTGACAAAATGGCGCCGAAAATTAAACACTTTCCCTTAGTGATATATATATTTGTAATCTACTCTTTAATACCTTTCATTTGATACCCCACTTAAAATTTAAAAAAAATATTTTTTTCGCATGACGTGAGTTATCCGCCATTTTGGATTTGAACAGCTGATTATTTTGAGTTCGCTATATTTTTCCTGTGTGCGCGTCAAAACGATCTTTAATATTGGAAAGTTTCACGTTTCAATCTCTTTTTATTCAAAAGTTATTGGAACCAGATGGACAGACACATGAACGAAACTATAAGGGTTTCTTTTTTTGGTTTTACCAACGAAACCCTAAAAATCAGATGAAAACAGAACTTTTTCTAAATTAGTAGCTTACTGTACTTAGAATACTGTCATACAATTTGATGTATGCAACTCATCTCTGAAAATAATTTTTAAGTAAAGGTACACCTCTACTTAACGTACAAGTCCTGTGATGGTACACTTCTATTATATAATTATTCAAGGAACCTAATTAAAAAATAAAAACAACAACTTCGAAGTTATATTTTTAAAAAAATATTATAATAAATAAAATATTAATATAAATACATCAAATTATTTAACAGTTAGCAAACAGATGCTCGCTAATATTTGTACAATTAGACATATACCTCATAATTATATTACAACAACAAATTAAAAATTTATGAAATCGGTGTTGTAAAACATTGTTTGTATCCTCTGGAGTTTTAACACTTGTCTCCCTACACGCTATCCAGCGCTATCACGGCGGATCCAGCCAATTTTGAAGGGGGCTGGGCTCTCTTTTAGGGGGGCCCGGGGGGCCTTCCCCGGGAAAAGTTTTATAGTTTACATTACTTGAAAACTTCCTTTAAGTCTATTCTAAGAGCATCTAAAATGTTATTTTATACAAATAAATTTTAAAATTTAAGATTTTTATGAACAGGAAATGAAGACCGGGGTATTTTATTTAAACTAAATTATATACGAATAATATTTTATTATTAAAAGTTGTACATTTATTGTAAAATATGTATGTTATATAATAGAATAATGTTTTATTTTAGTAGCCAGAAAAATAAATTGGTACCTACTCAATTTTTAAGTTTTTGGTAGTATTCATACTATGGAAAGTATATATTTTAATTTAAATCTAATTATAATTATTATTAACACTGGGAGACAGACAGAGAAATAGTGTTAATAATTATTATAATTTGATTTAAAATAAATTGGTACATTTTAAAAATATTTTAGTTTCGTGAATTAACAAAGAAATAAGTACGCCAAATATTTTGAGTTCAACAGAAATTAGCTGATAGTATTAGGTTAAAAATAAAAATAGTAGAGTATCTAGCAGTCCAGTCAATAAATACAAAAAATATTCTTCCTTGCCTTAGGTCGGGTATCTGCAATTTTTTAAAATCTTATCCGTTTCCAAAACAATTAATATTAATTATTCGATAATTAAAAACTATTCTAATAACTACTACTAACTATTTTAATTAAATTAAATTAATATATTAAAGTAAAACTGTAAATTAAAATAAAAATCCCTTTAAACAAGAAAATATTTAATTAAAGACTTGATCTTGAAAATTGTCATAACAGTCTGGAAGAAGTTCGCCCCCCTAAAAAGTTCTGACCATGCGCATTCGTAATTTTATGTAGTTTTTTTCCAAGCTTTATAGACGACACTTTTTTACCCTGGAGGTATATGTAATTAGTGATCCATCCCTTGTTTATAGATCCTTGACCTAAAGGTATTGGTAACTTAACTTACTTCTATTCTTCTTCATCATCTTATGGCGTTATGGGGTCGTTACATACAAGTTTTTGTAAACGGATGCCTCATTCCTGACATATTTTTAGATCGGTTTCGATACACTCGCTACAGCATTGTTTAAAAACACATAAATTCGGTTCGTGAAGTAGAGAGCCATCACTCAATTGTTTTTCCTGCCTTGTCTCTAGATCATAAAAAAATAAAAAGCAGGTCTTCCGACTTGGGTTTGCCGTGATCAGGTTTCATAAAACATAAATGTCAGGATGGTTGATATTTTGCACACACTTTGCAATAAACCTCTCCACAAACATGTGTCCGGTTACTACGTACAGTTTTGGAACATTCTTCGCAACACCTAATTTCGCTACAAACTGATTTTGTTCCGAGCGAACCTAATTTTATATGGTTGTCAAAACAAGTCTGACCACGGAACCATCTTTTACACATATCGCAATTGATTTTGTCATTGTCAGAACAAGGTGGTGATTGTTGGCAACCGGGGCAAGTACCACCACACCTATGTCTATTAATGTTGTTAAAGGGTACATGGCATGCCTCGTAATAATAACGACAAACAAAAGCAGCCGTCAGGGAGGTTATTACATTGTAATGATTTTGATGGTACAAAAGGTTTAGATGTTTTTTGCTATTGGTATTCCCCTCGAAAATTACGTCCCGACCTTTGTTACCGTAACTGTACACAATAATTTTATATTCATTTAAATAAGTTTGTAATAATTCCAGTTCGGGAATACCGGTCCCCTCTTCTGGAATATTTACACGGGAATCTAACAGTAACTGATTACACCGATTAGTTTGTAATTTCCCCGAGACCTTCCTTACTTTATTATGATCGGGGTCCTTATCTACAAAACTTTTCGCTACGACTATTGCACGGGGTAGACACAAATTATCATTATTATTTATAGTTAAAATTCCTTTCCGTTTAGCACATTCTTCGGCAAAAGTATTGTAACGTTACCTAACCCTACCTAACTTACCTAACTCTACCTAACCCTACAGGCATAGTTACAGTCGTTACACTTAGACAAAAGGTTTCTGTATTAAGGCTTAAAGAATTGGACGGGTATATACCACTAATAATATCCCACAGGTTGTCAATTGTTATTTCAGAGGCTTTCCTGAATTTTAACCAGCCCTCTCCATTTTTAAAGTCTTTAGAACAAAATGATAATCCTACCTGATCATCAGGCTGCACATCTTCGGTGGCGTACTGGATTATTTCTTTGACGGCTTCTTTAGTCCATTGTGAAGTCCGTAGTCCTTCCTCGAAGACTCGAAGGTTGAAACGACGGACATTCTTCATAACCTCCTTAACGATAGTAATTTTTTCCATTTTAATAAATATTAAATTTAAATAAAAATATACAGACGTAAAAAATTAGTGCATGTATAAAATATGTAGAAATATTGTTTTAGGTGTATTGTTTAATATTGAGTTAAGAGACATTAGAGAGTTCATAGTAAACAGGATATCTAAGTCGATTGCTGTTTTAGCTAATTAATATTATATTCAGTATATTTAACTCACACCATCAAAGAAGACCTCCGAATCGTAGGCGACATCTCACCGTTCGTCTCTGCCACATATGGTTCTGTCTAAACAATATAAATACATGTTTTTTATTTAATATATTTCTTTAAACTATTTAGATTAATTTGAAAGAAATATTTAAAAATATATATACACCCTTGTAATTCAATCAATGCAGTTTAAGATGGCTAGAAGGTGTAATAACGAATAAAAACTCAAGTTTTCATAGGAAACGTTTCGACCCTGTTAGGGTCATCTTCAGTCCTTTAATTACTGTAACTAAATTGCATTTGTTACGTCGAAATTTTCGTTTTATCTCCATTGGAGAATGTCAGATAATTAGATAATGTCATTTAAATAAATTATTATTATTTTTTTTTTTATTATTTTTTTTTGTCATTCGAATTTTATAATTAACTAGCTGGGTACCCGTGCTTCGCTACGGAGTGTTATTATAATTAGATAAGTTAATAAACAACCATAATGAAACATATAAATTATTTTACTATGCAAGAATATCTAGATTCTATATCTTTCCCACCTATTTCTATACCCCCTCCTCTTTGATAAGCTAATTTTAAAGATCCTAAATCCCCCCCCCTCCAAAGTAAAATATGACAAAACAATACATAAAAACTATTATTCTACTCTTAAAGAGCTTTTGCATCATCAATGGTATTCATTACATTTACCCCGTATTCATTACTTTTACCATACCTGTGTACTAAATTTAAATTTCCAAAATTCATGTAGGCTGTCATTTTCCCCTTGCTTTGAAGTTTAAGTGGGCAAATTTTTATCGACATCGAACTAAAACTGTAGATTTGATAAAAGACATATCCTCATACAGACACTCTTCTTTTTTTTATAAGATATAGCTATTTTTCCATTTTACCCCCTCCTAAATGAAAATACATATGACAAAACTGTACATAACAACAATTAATGTAATCTTAAAGAGCTTTTCAACGATATCCATCATAAAGGGTATTCAGTCCTTTGACCTAAATTCATGTAGACACTGATTTTTTCTTCCTTTGAAGGTCAATTGTGCATTTTTTGATCGAGATCGGACTAAAACTATGGATTTGTATAAAGAACATACACACATACGTTGACTTTTAGATATATTTTTCCATTTACCCCCCTAAATGCACGTAAAAACCATTACTGTACTCTTAAAGAGCTTTTCAACAGTATGCATCATGAAGGGTTTTCAACTTTGACATTTGTACCCCGTACCCTTCTGTACCAAAAATTTAATTTCGAACATTCATGTAGACAGAGATCTTCTCCTTGCTTTGAAGGTCAAGTGAGCAAATTTTTATCGAGATCGAATTAAAACTGTTGATTTGTATAAAGAACAAACACATTCACACATACGTTGACTTTTATAGAACGTTGACTTATATAGATATACATTTCCATTTTACCCCCCTCCTAAATGAAAATATGACAAAACGTACTTAACAACAATTAATGTACTCTTAAAGAGCGTTCCAACGATATGCATCATGAAGGGTATCCATTACTTTAACATTTGTACCCCGTACAAATTTTGGTACCTCTGTGTACCAAAATTTTAATTTCGGAAAATCATGTAGGCAGTGACCTTCACCTTGTTTGGAAGAAAAAGAGTGTAAAAATGCAACAAATTGGGATAAAACTGTAGATTTGTATAAAAGACATTCTCTCATATAGATATACTCTTCTTTTTATATATATATATAGATATAGTTATATATTCCATTTTACCCCCCTCCTAAATTAAAATATGACAAAACTACACATAACAACAATTACTGTACTCTTAAAGAGGTTTTCAACGATATGCATCACGAAGGGTATTCATTACTTTGACCCCGTATTCATAACTTGTACCCCGTACTGCTGTGTACCAAAATTTAAATTTCGAAAATTCATGTAGACCTTGATTTTCCCTTTGCTTTGAAGATCAAGTGTGCAAATTTTCATCGAGATCGGACTAAAACTGTAGATTTGTATAAAAAACAAATAAGATATAGCTACATTTTTCTATTTTACCCCCCTCCTAAATGAAAATATGACAAAAGTGTACATAACAACAATTACTGTACCCTTAAAGAGCTTTTCAACGATATGCATCATGAAGGGTATTCATTACTTTGACCCCGTATTTATTACTTGTACCCCGTACCCCTGTGTACCAAAATTGAAATTTCGAAAATTCATGTTGACCTTGATTGTTTCCTTGCTTTGAAGGTCAAGTGTGCAAATTTTCATCGAGATCGGACTAAAACTGTAGATTTGTATAAAGAACAAACACACACACACACACACACACACACACACACACATGCAAAAGCTAGAAAGAGCTCAGAGGATGTTTGCAATCAGGCTGATAAAAGGTTACCGCACCATCTCATACAATGCTGCCTGTATTGTTGCAGGTATTACCCCCATCTGCATTAAAGCTAACGAGATTTGTAGAGTTGAATCTGTTAAGTCAGGTGGTTCCTTCAACGGTTTGTGTGGTAATATGTTGGATAAGCCTATAGAGCTCAAATTCTGGAACCATCCAGGCGCTTATCGCCCTGTTGTCATATTGCAGAATGAGGATCAAAAGGACTTGAAGATCTACACGGATGGTAGTAAGGAGAACAAGCACGTCGGCTGCGCGTTTGCGGTATATATTAATGACTCTGTTCTTGCTGAGAAAAGTTTTCGATTAGCTGAGTATTGTTCTAATAATCAAGCCGAACAGCTAGCTATCTTAAAGGCGTTGGAGTGGCTTAAGGAATCTCCATATAGAAATTACTATATCAGGATTTTTACCGATAGTAAAATTACATTACAATCATTAAGAAACCCTACTAACCATCTTCCCCTCATTGAAGGCATTAGGAATATTCTTTCGGCTCTGACAGAAGTTGCAAATATTTCTTTTTCATGGGTTAAGGCTCATGTGGGTATTGAAGGCAATGAGCAAGCTGATAGTTTGGCTAAGGCTGCTTCGAGGCTAGACCCTGCACTGGCTCATTACCATATGTTTCCTTTAACTTACTTGAAGCAACACGCAATCTTAGACAGCAGAAAGCGTTGGCAGGATCTTTGGAGTATTTCGTCAACCGGAGCTGTTACTAGACAATTTATCCCTTCAGTTGACTTCAGATTCTCTCTCAGATATATGGAAATATCCTACCAGCTCTCCCAGTTCCTGACCGGCCATGGTAAATTCAGGGAATATCTTCACAGGTTCAACATTGAGCCCTCTCCAGCATGTAGCTGTGATGATGTATCACCCCAGTCTGTACATCATGTGCTGTTCAACTGTAGCCTGCTTGATCCTGGAAGAATTGCACTCCTTAGAGCTGCTGTAAGTCTAGGGGAACCGTGGCCGCCACCTCTTCACCACCTTCTGAAAAAACAATTGCTACCATATTTCATTACCTTTGTTCATTTTTCCTTTAATTTATTGTTTCCTTAAGGCCCTTGCGCCAATAATATTAACATAACTTGCCATAATTTTATTTATCTTGAGTATTGCATTAAGCTCATTCATTTGTAAATATGTTGTTTATGTACCAATCTTGTTTGATCATATGGCTTTTGATTAGTTTGTTGTTTAAATCTTTTGTTTTTACTTTCTCATATAAAGAGAAAGTATTGTGATGGCGCGAAAATTCGATTTTGAGATTTTGATGGATTTACACGTTTTGAGGTCCCCTGAGTCCAAAAAAGTGGTTTTTAAAAAATGTCTGTCCGTCGTCTGTCGTCTGTCGTCTGTCGTCTGTCGTCTGTCTGTGCAGACGCCTGGAGCCTAAACTACTGGGCCGATTTTGACGAAAAATTTGGCATACATGTTCAGAAAAATCATACCCCGAGGCGAAATCGAGAAATGAAGTTTAGCTCCAAATTTGGGGGCGCAACCCCCAAAAAACTCTGAAAAAACGTGAAAAAAAATTATTTCTCGAAAACGGTTCCGACGATTTTGATTAAAAAATTCTAAAATGTAGTCCATTTAAATGCGGATCTAACGATATAAGCAGTTTTCCCGGGAAAAATCTAGTTCCTGAGAAAATAGCTAAAAACGTGGACGGAGAGATCCCGGGTTCGATTCCCCGCCCTGGAGAAGTTATTTTTATGGTAAATTTTGATATAACTTTCAATAATAATTAAACGCGCTTACAAAAACTAATAAATGGAAAACATTGGCTAAATAATTATGAACTTGTATATGAGAAAGTTTGTCTGAGTTGTCTCGGACCGATTTTTTGTTATTTGTTATTCATTCTAGTAAGCATTTTATTATAACCCTTTGTTACTTGATTTATTTTAAACTATGCACATCAACATTCTTTTAACTGTGATATTTTTGTGTGTAATTAAGTTTGTACATAAGTGCCTATATTAATTTGAATATTTTTCCGTTCTTGTTATTGTTACTAACTTGTTTTTACTACGCCTACAGCAACTCCCAATTGCTGTAAATTTTATTATTTATCTCTCCGTCATTGTTGTTATCGGTGTGTATTGTCCTACTTAAGCCACTTTTAAATTTTATTGTGACCTTTAACCGCATGTAGTACTAACTGTGGAGCATGCTGTAATTTGATATATAAAAAAAACAAAAAAAAAAAAAAACACACACACACACATACGTATACGTTGACTTTTATATATATAGATAATTAACTACATACATAAAATTTAACATGCAACAATAAGACAAAAATAAATAAAACCAAGATCACTAACAATATAAATAATAATAAATTGACTATCACAGTCCGCACAAATTGTCTTATTGTTGCATGTTAAATTTTATGTATGTAGTTAATTATTAATTATAAAATTCGAATGACAAAAAAAAAAATAAATAAATAAAAAATAAAATTTAAAAAAATAAAATAATAATAATTTATTTAAATGATATTATCTAATTATCTGGCATTCTCTTATGGAGATAAAACGCAAATTTCGACGTAACAAATGCAATTTAGTTACAGTAATTAAAGGACTGAAGATGACCCTAACAGGGTCGAAACGTTTCCTATGAAAACTTGAGTTTTTATTCGTTATTACACCTTCTAGCCATCTTAAACTGCATTGATTGAATATAAATACATTATATTAATAATAATTTGTATATTATTAGTTTATAAACATAAGATGAAATATTATATATTTTTATTTGTTATTACACACAGTTAAAACCATCGAATTTATAGTTGGGGACTCCCTAGATGGCCCTGCTACATCAACGTCCATCTAAAAAAAAAATAAGCAATAATATTAACACTACATAGTAATTAAACTAAATAAATACAATAATTATTCAGCGTGAGATAAAATATTATTTAGTTATTGTCGCAGCGGCCACGTTACAAAAGTAGTCAACACTTCTTTACTGGAAGCTAATTATATAATTAACAATATTATAACAAAACTTTTTGATCTTATATGTTTCCGTAAAGAAAGTAAAATGCCGACTAAACAAATTTTGACAATAATCCAAGACTGGTAAACAAAATACAAGTAATAAAACAAAATTAACTAAACTAAATCGCAGACAGCGACATGGCTCCTCAAAATTTTCAATTTTTTACCCTTGGCTCTTTGGCGGGGCCGTACCCTGGTTGTCATTTGGAATTAACAGCACAAGTTTGTGAATAGGCCTATCCAGGATTTTCTTATCAGCGTACTCAATTTGAACCTTTCGAGTTAATCCATCATCGCCGGGATACGTTTTGCTGATTCTTGCCAAAGGCCATGCGTTTCGTGGTGCAAGTTCATCTCTTACTATTACAATGTCACCTACATTCATGCTTCGCTTCGCATGTTCCCATTTTGATCTTCGTTGTAGATTAAAGAGATACTCTTTTCTCCATCGTGCCCAAAACTCGTTGGCTAGGTGTTGGATGTGTCTCCATCTCTTTCTGGCATAGAGAGAGTCCTTTGTAAATTTTCCCGGAGCTGGCAAGGGCGAGTTAGTTTTACCTGTTAAAAGGCTATTAGGTGATATGGGTTCTGGAAACGAGGGATCATTCATATTGTCCACGCACAGAGGTCGACTATTTATTGTGCACTCGCATTCGGCGAATAGTGTTTGTAAACCATCCTCTGTCAGTAGACCTGGGTGATTGAACATTAGATAGTCTAGAATTCTTCTTACTGTACCAATTTGACGTTCGACAGCTCCGTTCATATGACTAGCTGTTGGAGTGTTAAAGACGAAGTCACAACGTCGTTCTGTCATAATATTTTTTATTTTTATTTCGTCGATTTCATTTAAAGCTTTTTTTAACTCTGCGTTGGCCCCAACGAAGTTGGTGCCCATGTCGGAGCGTAGAAGACGTACCTCTCCGCGACGGCAGATAAATCTTCTCAATGCATTGATAAATGAGTTAGTATCGAGTGAGTCCAGCAAATCTAAATGGACGGCTCGACAGGCTAAACATGTAAAAATTACACCATATCTTTCAACTGATTTTCTTCCTTGCTTGATATGAAAGGGTCCAAAAGCATCAACCGCGCTATTCATAAAAGGAGGTGCTGGTGTAATCCGGTCTTTCGGCAAGTCTCCCATTAGCTGTGTTTCAAAAGGTGCTCTAAGTCTTCTGCATGTTATGCAACCTGCAATGAACTTTGCTACACGAGATGGTCCGTTAATTATCCAAATACCTTTATTTCTTATCTCGTTTGCTGTTACCCCTCTACCTTGATGGTAAACTCGTTCATGGAAGTGTCTGATGATGAGTGTAGTAACGTGTGATGATTTTGGAAGCAATATTGGGTGTTTTTGTTCGGTTGAAAGGAATGAGTGTTTTATGCGACCGCCGACGCGTAGTAACCCGTTCGCGTCAAGGTGTGGGCGAAATGCCGTTAGTTCGTGCTCGCGTTCTCGTGCTACACGTTGCCGCGACTGTGTCGTCCGAGATCGGCTTTCCGAATTATTCTTTTTTACTAGAGCTATTGTTTTTTCAAAATGAATTTCCTGAGTTAATCTAAAATTGGCTACTTCTGCTGCTTCAAGTTCGGCTGTTGTTATGGCTTCCTGGATTAGACTGGATGCCAACGAACCCCCTTTTCTAGCTTTAAGGAAGTTGATAAATCGTTGAATTATAGCTACGCTTCTCCTCAAGTTCGACCATGAACTATACTTTTCAAATCTCTTTTCTATATCAAACGTTGTTGAAGCTTCTGTAAAACGGCAAGAAGCTTCTTTTCGAACCTCTGGGTCGTCATCCTGTACTTCAATTTGTGTACTCTCTGGTCTCCATGATATCTCAGTTGCATGAAGGAACTTTGGCCCTCTTAACCATGATGAAGTTATCAACTCACTTATATTTAGTCCTCTGCTAGCACAATCGGCCGGATTTTCATTCGTTGTAACATGACGCCAATTCTTAGGGTCGGAGCAGTCTCGAATGGTTTGGATTCTATTAGCTACGAATACGTGA
Source organism: Gerris lacustris (assembly GCA_951217055.1). Classification (NCBI taxonomy): domain Eukaryota; kingdom Metazoa; phylum Arthropoda; class Insecta; order Hemiptera; family Gerridae; genus Gerris; species Gerris lacustris. The sequence continues at coordinate 64,718,073 of OX578285.1, forward strand.
AACCTCCTCTTCTCATTTTTCACGTATCCAAGAACGACTTTGCTGTCCGTCCAGAAGAACCTCTCCACCACCGGCAGTTCGAGCTATCGAACTATCATATCGCTTGATTTTGCCATTGATACCGCTGCGGTTAATTCTAGTCGTGGTATCGTCATTTCTTTAAGTGGCCGAACTCTTGCTTTTCCAAAAAAGAAATCAACATGAGGGTGTCCTTCACTATCGATTATTCGTATATAAGTGACGTGTCCATATCCAATCGACGACGCGTCCGAGAAGTGGTGGAGCTCTACTTTGACCTTCGAATAGTCATTAACGGTGTTAGGCTTTAAACATCGCTTTATGTGAGGGGTGTTTTCACTTAACCACTTCAATTCAGCGAGCCACTGCTCCCATTTGTATCTCATGTCCAGAGGGATTTCCTCGTCCCAATTATGATTTTCGGCGGCCCGTTCCGAGTTTCTCCGACACACGTCTTGCAATATAAACTTGCCTCGTATGACGAACGGCGCGAGAAAACCTAACGGATCGTATACGGAACAAACTGTTGACAGTACCCCCCGTCGTGTCATAGGCTTATTCTCTATCACCACCCTAAACTGTAATTCGTCAGATTGAACACACCATGTCACCCCAAGGGCCCGTTCCAAAGGTAAACTACTCATTAAGTCAAATTCTTCTAACCCCGATGCCCTATCTTCTTTTGGAATAGCTAAAATTACCTCGGGACAACTGGACAATAATTTATGAAATCGAAATCCCCCTTTGGCACATAAAGTTTGAATCTCCTTTATAAATTCTATGGCTTCGTTAGGTGTAGCAACCGACCCTAATCCATCATCTACATAGAAATTCCTTTCTATAAACCTTTCTGCTCTATGACTAACCTTAGCGCCGTGGTCTTTGGCTGTTCGTCGAAGTGCATAGTTGGCACATCCAGGAGAAGATGAGGCCCCAAAAAGGTGCACCGTCATACGGTATTCCTTAACTGATTTCGTTGTGTCACCTCCTTCCCACCACAAAAATCGAAGGAAGTTGCGATACTCTTCCGGTACTATAACCTGGTGGAACATACCTTCAATGTCCCCTACAAAAGCTATCGGTTCTTTTCTAAACCTAAAAAGAACACCTAATATAGAATTTGTCAAGTCTGGACTGGATATTAATTTATCATTTAGGGATACACCCTCAAATACAGCAGAGCAATCGAAGACTACCCTGATATTCTTCTTCTTAGGGTGGTAAACGCCATGGTGTGGCAAATACCACAGCTTACCATCTATTATGTCATCCGGATAAGCTTCTTCCGCGTGACCTTTTATAAATATGTCTTCCATAAATTTCACGTAATCCTCTTTATACGTATTATTCAATAATTTACGTTTTAATGATAAAAGTCTACTGTTTACTAATTTCCTATTGTTAGGGAGAGTTGGGTCATCAGCCTTAAACGGTAAAGGCATCTGATAGTGGTGATCTGATCTATGCTTAAGTCCCTTTTCAATCTTTTTAATAAATAATTTATCACTAACCGAAAGCCCAAGCTCGTAACTATTATCTCCCTTAGCGGATTCGGCAAACATATTTAAAATTTCTTTCACTGAAATATGATTAACCCTATGACTATTACTGACTGAGTTTACCCCTGATAACTTTGGTCCTATTATCCCCCATCCTAACTCTGACCTAACACCATAAGCCTCATTACCCTGTCCGCTGACTACCTCAAGCGGACATAGCGCCTTAGGATAGTTATTTCCAATTAACATGCTTATCTCCACATCTTCCATTAAAGGACAAAGCTTGTTCTTAATAGCTTTTAGATGAGGATGCAATTCAGCGACTGAGGGAGTAGGTACTTCATTTAGTGAAGCTGGAATCACCTCTCTAGTATACGTTACTGGTAACTCGATTGCTGACTCACTGTAGAGTCTAGTCACTACTAAGCCTGATACTCTACTAGTCGTAATTGAACTTCTTTGGTGGACTGTGCGTAAATCTAATTTGGTGCTGAGACCATTTACTCCTAGATCTGATTTCAAACTGTCAGTAATAAAGCATGCGTCACTGCCTTCATCTAAGACGGCATACGTAATTATTTTAAATTCAGGCTTACTTATATGATATACCTGAACAGGGACAATAAATGAAGTAGTACCCTCTGAATTTAAAAGGGTTTCAGAATTTACTATTCTAGCTGATGCTTGTTCTGTGCGATCTGTTACTTCCTTTTTATTTACCGTATCTAAATTGGATCGATGTAAACACGTCGGGTGACGTTTACTGCATCCAGTAACTTTACATTGTAATCTATTTTTACAACCTTTAGCAATGTGGAAAGGTTTCAGGCAGGAAAAACATAATTTATTTTTTTCTATTAGTTGTTTTTTATAATCCCAGTTTTGGTTTCCGAATTTCGAGCAATCTTCTAAATTGTGCTTAGATTGACAGAAAAAACAAATATCTGTCATATATGAATTTATTGACTTTTTATCATTGACCGTGGATGCTTCTTCCGACAATACACGGCGGCCTTTAGCCCCATGTGTTTTCTCTGAAGAAGCACACGAGTGCCAGCTATTACGATTTTGAAATCCAGTTTCCATATAACTATACACGGGATGATTATGATTCTTAACCATATCGGAAACGAAACCCGCCAGATCTGCAATGGTTTCGTTGCCATCTTTATTTTTTATGTAAGAGACCCACTTAGGCCTAAATGTTAAGGGCAGCCTACCCATAACCCGTTTTAAACATAACTTGGAACTAACTTCCGAATAACTAGGACCTTTAAGTACTTTACTGGCCGTAGTTATTAAGTCAGAGAACTCACGTAACGCCTCTCCGTCCCTAAGAGTAAAACTAGAACCTTCAGTTAGTTTTTTGATCCAGGCTTCGGTAACCGCTACACGGTTCCCGAACCTTTCTTCTAAACGATCTATTGCTTCTTTATATGACAGGCCGGGATTATTTCGTATAAATTTAAGAGCATCCCCCATTAAGAATTTTGGTAAGAACATCTTTTTAACGCTATTTGAAAGTACGCCGTCCTCTAGATGAGTGCGGACCTCCTCTCGAAAGGTTGGAAAATCTAAACTGTCACCCGAAAATTTAAATGGTTCAAAGGAATTTAAAAGTTGCATTTTTGACATCAAAACAAGCGGCTCAGGTTCCACTTGATTAATTTTAGAAGGATTTTTGTTACTAGAATCGAAATCGTTATTGTTAGTTTTATCATCTTTCTTTTCAATAGGGCCGAGTGATACTGATATGAACTCGGTATCACTTTTTACACTATTTACGCTCTTAGCTCTACTAGACTCTCCTAGGACCTTTTCCACGTCCTTTGGAGAAAACTTTTTGTTTTTTAAGCTCTCAGCTATTATTTTACTTCTATTTAATTCGGATTCAATCCGTAGACGTTCCTCCTCTACACGTCTTTCAAACTCTCGGCGCTGGTTAGCAAGTTCGAAGGCTTTACGTTCATCTTCTCTACGAACTTGCTGAAGTTTTAACTTCATTTCCTTTTTTTCAATCTCTAACTGAGCGCGCAACCTTTGGCTAGCTACGCTTACACTAGATTTGACCGACGTTTTAGAGGAGGTGTGTCCGGAATGAACAGACTTAGACTTAAGGGACTGAGTATCAAAATTTAATATATTGTAAACATTAATTAAACTGTCAAGGTCTTGTAAAAATTTGTTATTCTCATCGATAACGCTGTCATCTATATCTTTAAGACTAGAGAGCTCCCTAATACTACCTCTGAGATCGTCAACTAGAAGTTTTAGCTCGCTTGAGCTAAAAACTTTTAAATTGGCCGCTCTTTCCTTTAATGGGCAGGCACTAACCCTACTGACTAATAGCAACGCCTCCTCTCGCAATTTTACTATGCTTCTCTTTTGCGAGCGGATGTCACGCATTGCTTTATCTAAAGTAGGGGTCTTACCTTCCTCTCTTGGCTCTTCTTCATCCATATCTAGTTGAATGATTTTTGTTTCAATATTTTTCTATTATTTTTGACTTGACAGGTTCTTGATTATGTCACTTCTTCTATCTGACTATAGTTCAGACCCTTTACTTTCTTTACTGTCGCAGCGGCCACGTTACAAAAGTAGTCAACACTTCTTTACTGGAAGCTAATTATATAATTAACAATATTATAACAAAACTTTTTGATCTTATATGTTTCCGTAAAGAAAGTAAAATGCCGACTAAACAAATTTTGACAATAATCCAAGACTGGTAAACAAAATACAAGTAATAAAACAAAATTAACTAAACTAAATCGCAGACAGCGACAGTTATAATTAAAATAATATTATTTAGTTATGTTCGAAATAATTGTTAGTACAGACCGTCAAAGCCACTTTATCCGTATTTGCGGGGGGAGTCTCCCTCGAGCTTCCTGCTACAGCCCAGTCCATCTAAACATATATGTAGGCATTATTAATACTTACTTAAATTCATAAATACATATTTTTAAAAACTTGTAAAAATTATTAAAGTTAATACACACCTCAGGAAATTGTGTATTAGACCAACTATCAGGGGTAAAAGTGCATACATTTTCATGACTGGCCAAGTTTTGCAGGCACTGCAAGCCACAAAAAGTACACACTCCCGCTGTATGTTCCGTGACATCAGTAACTTCCTCAGAGATATCTGATGCAATCTATACAAACATGTACACACAAAATTGTTACTACTTGTTTCCATAATTAATAAATGTATACATTCAGAAATATTTAATACTATCATATTAGTTTTACTTCGTTACACACCTGAGGAAGCTCCATGTCCCTCCAACCGTCAGGATCGAAAGTGCAAAGGTTCTCGGGGTTTTTGAAGACGAGAGAATACCCAAAATATTCACAGCTGAACCGGCACTTTCGAGGACCCTCTGACGGCACCCTCTCGATTTGACTTAAAGTCATTCCTCCTGCAGTGATAGCACCCTTGAATGTCTGACTGCAGGGAATGACTTCACTGGTTGATGACTAAAAACAAATATATAATAGATATTAGATATGTTTTCCTTAACAATTTTTAAATTTAGAACAATAAATATATTAAAAATAAAAAAAATAAACTATTTGATTTAAAAGATAAATCAACAATAATAATTACATACTATAATATATTATTAATTATTTAAAACTTACGTCACTGGAAGAGCTGGCCGAAGACAAAAAGCCGTTTATGTAAGTCACGATGATTCTAAAATCAGAATTAATTTAATTTATTACAAAGTAATTTAAATAGCTTTACTCCAAATATTTCATTTTGTACATAGTATTCATGATTAAATAAATTTAGAATTTATGATAAAATTATTTTAGAATTTATGATTAAATTAATTTATTAATTATGACAATAAGAAACAAAATATAAAATACTGCTCTGCTATTGCTAATCAAAATTAAATAGAGGATAAATTTAATTAATTTATTAAAACTTAAGTAGTTTAAATAGCATTAGACAAAACATTACATTTTGTACATAGTATTTACGACTAAATAAATTTAGAATTTATGAATTAATGAGAGGATAAAGGGATACACTGTCACAGAAATCTGGGATTGTAATTTTAATAATTTTTTAAAACACAATAAACAGGTTGCAGACTGGGTGAACAATTACCCGGTCAATAAATACGAGCCTCTATCTTTGAGAGATGCTTTATACGGAGGCAGAACAGGTAATACTAAGCTTTAATATAAAGCCGACGCATGGGAAAAACTACGATACTATGACGTATGCTCTCTCTATCCTTGGGTGTGTAAATACGGTATTTTCCCTGTAAACGACCCCACTATATATAGGGTAAAGGCACCTAATATGGCACAGGTAGGTAATATGGCATAGTGGGCTTTCTCTTGAACCAAGAGCTAATTTCTGTCAGCGAATGAGTCAACGAAGTAGTTATACAGTAGTGCCGCTAGGGAGATAGTGATATATCTTAAACTCCTCACCGTTTTCTCAATATTCAGCCATTTCCCAAACTTAGTGTCAACAAAAGTTTATAGTGATTCCTTTTGATCGGCCAAAAGTAGTGTAATGTAAGTACTTAACTAATATATGGTTACAGATATACATTCAGTATGTTGTGTAGATTAAGGTGCACCCATCAGTTGTATGTTTTCAACTCATTGTTTATTTTATGGAAGAACTGATGTGAAAAACGTGATTCCCCCAAATATGGCATATGAAATATTCTCAATTTAGACCTATGCCATATTAAGGGTGACTTTTCAACAATGCGATCTAATATTCAGCATTTAATAAATAAACATATTAATTTCTTATAATTATAATAGACTAGCCGAATTGGCACGCTTCGCGTGCCTTATTCGTCTAGAAGTTGGTGCTAGGTGTAAAAAATAATTAAAACAATATAAGTAATATATCTTTTTTATTAAATAATTTTGTATTTTAGTGCAATTAGTTTATATTATTTTTTATTGCTTATTTTTAAACATTTTATCTCAATTAAATATATGACCTGCTTTTTTTTTATATAAAATATATTTTTCATTATAAATTAATTTAACCATAAGTTTTTATATTTCCTACATATTTACTTGGCACTAACTATGTGGATAATGTATTTTGTTTAACAGTGTATTTTTTTTTATTTAATAATATTATTGCATCAGAAATGAAATCTTAACTCATAAAACTGTTGTTGGTAAAAGTTTTGTATGTCTTAGTTTGTTAGTTCACCGCTAGAATGCGTTTGAAGTTTAGTTTCTAAATGAAGTTCCTTAGGGCATGGCACAAACAATATTTTAATGCTTTTAGTAATTTTTCAGCAGAATTTAATTAGTTTTCAGCAAATTTGCTTCATGGAAAAAGTCTGTTCGGAAAAAATCCGCAAGTCATTTTATTTGTTTTGTCATATCCCAAATATTTACAATCCTTCATTTTGACAGATTTCAAATTTAAGATTTTTTATTAAGAGGTAAACAGTGAATGACAGCGAAAAAGAATAAGTAAACCAATTAAACAAAGAAGATAAATAATTGAATATGAAGATAAATTAATTGAATTAAAAAACGTAGTATATATAAAGTTCTTTTTATCTTGTAATTTTATACATATATCTATATTTGATTAATTTATATTTTTATTTTTCTATACACTTTATTCTTTTATTGCCGCGCCGTATCAAAAACTGTCAAAATGTGTCAAAAATAAACAAAACAATGCACCCCCCCCCCCACAAAGACAAACCCAAGCCTTTCTCAAAGTCTTCTCTCATTGGTTGGTCATATTATGTCAAATTAAACACCAGAAAACTGATGTAGAAAGCTTGTCGCCAAGAGTAACGGCTACAATTAGACTAACTCAACCAACAATTCACGGAACTAAAAAAAAAATCAAAACAAATCAAATGCGCAGCAGTCTATCGAATAAAAAATCCTTACTCTGCTGAGCAGCAGCAGTGGTTTATTCATTCATCGAATATTATCAAAATTGGTATTGTTGTAAAGGTCTCGATAAGAGCAGTAAAAAATTATTAATTAGTTTTCCATTTAAATTATAATCTAAAAAACCAATTCGGAAAAACAGATAAATTAACGGTTTTTTATGCTTTACACCCCTTAAAATGTAAAATTTTGAAAAAGTGTACATAACAACAATGAAAGTACTTTTCAAGCACTGTAAAATTATATATAATATGATATATTTCGAGCATTTCGATCATTGTACCCATGTACCTCATATAGGTACCAACATTATATTAAAACAAATTAAATTCACTGAATGGAATAAAGCTTACTAAATAAAATCATTACTAATAACACATTGTTTCACAACATAAAATCTCAAGTTAAAATAACACATTAGGTACCGTATGTACCAAAAGTACACATGTGTACAAATATGTTCAAGTATTAATTTTTTTCCGAGTTCCTAATATTAAATAAGGCATGCATACAAATTTTAAATCAAATCGAATCAATATTTCTCATATTTTTAATTTTTTATTAATTTCCCTATTTTTGGGCCCAGATTTTGAGCCGGAAAATTTGGGCAAAAAAAGTTGTCGACAACCCCATACAAACTATACGTTTTTTTAAAGCCCCCGTCGAGTAGATTACGAATATGCCGTCAGCTTACCATTTAGCACTTTTAAAGCCCAAAAAATGGCCAATCGAAAACCCCAAAAATTGCCAAATATGAACTTTGAGTGGCTTTTTCTCGGAAACTAAGAATCTTGGAAAAAAAAGTCCAAGAGCACTTTCGTCTTGTATTTTTCATTGTTATAAGCGTGACAAATTTCATGAAGATAGTACAAACTTTATTTTTTACCAAAAAATCGTCAAGCCAACACCCCTGTGATTTTTTTACCCTAAAAAGTCAAAATGAAGATAACAAAATAAATGAGGTATATTCGTAAACGTCTCGAAAAGGAGAGTAAAAAATAATAACAATGTTTTAAATTTCAACCAAAACCTAAGGAACCATTGTCAAAAAACAGCTATATAAGGACTTTTTTCAATTTTACCCCCCTAAAAAGTAAAAATATCACAAAACACTACATAACTACATTAAAAGGCCTATTCAAGAGTTTTTCAACGATATACATGAAAGTAGGTTTTGTGTTTAAAAGCATATTTGTACCCGTGTACCCATAGGTACCAAAAATATATTTAAAAATCAAACCATGTATAAGATCATTATTTAGGCTAATGAATTCTAATAAATGTAAAAATAAAATTTAAAAAAATTATTTCACCTTCTTAACCTGAACCAAAAGTACAAATCGGTACAAATGTACCCGTACAAAAAATTTTAAAAATAAATAAATACCACAACATTAAAGTATTAATCAAGGCCTTTAAAACGATATAAGACACATAAAAATATACACGTGTTTTAAAAATCCAATATGGCGGCTATAATTCAATATGGCGGCTATATATCGAAATCAAAACACCTGAACTTTTCTATTTATGGTACACTCTACCTATGTACCAAATTTCAAATCTCTAGGAAGTAGGAGAATTACTGATGAAAAAATCCAAGATGGCGGCTATAATTCAATATGGCGGACACATATCGAAATCAAAATGGCCGCACTTTCCTATTTATGGTACACTCTATCTATCTACCAAATTTCAAATCTCTAGGTCAATGGGAAGTAGGAGAATTTTTGATGATCAGTCACTGTCACTCTTAGTTTTATATATATAGATAACTATTTTACATTAATGTACCGAGATATAAACCAGATCATTGCTGTGATTTCCATGGTATGCCATATTTAGGGGCGACAATTTTTATCATCGTTTTTGGATTTTTTCCTTTTAAAAATTCTCAGAAGTCTTGTGTTAAATATTTAGTCATTGTAGCGTTGGCTCATTATACTTAAGTAGTTAATCTATCACTAGGATTTTTTTGTGCTACAAAATTCGCTATTTGGAGGGGTGAAACCTATTGCTGAAAAACATTATGCCATATTAGGTGCCTTTCCCCTATAGGACATGACAAATGTATCGAATTCATAGGATCCGATACTACGTTATCCAATACATATGGTGTAGTTAAATGTAAAATCTTGCCCCCCACAAATTTGTACCACCCCGTATTACCGTTAAAACAAAACGGGAAACTCTTTTTTACTCTATGTACCACGTATAATTTAATTAATAAATCAGAGGATTGCAATCATTCAGATGACGAAAGGTCTCTTAAGGGGACCTGGGTCTCATTAGAAATCTCTAAGGCTATCGTAATGAGTTATGTACTGACAGAAGTCTACGAAATTTATTCATGGAGGACTGTTCAGTACAACAAATCAACGGGGGTCGATGGTCTATTCACTAAATTTATAAATTAATTCTTAAAAATTAAACAGGAGGCCAGCGGCTTTCCAGCCGATTGCCTTACTTATGACGATAAAGAAAGATACATACAATTTAAATGTCGAAGGAATAAAACTTGATAAACATAAAATAGAAAGAAACCCTGGGTTAAGGTACTTAGCAAAATTAAATTTAAATTCATTTTGGGGAAAACATGCCCATTGATTAAACCAACCGAAAACAACAGTTATCCGGGAACCGAGCGAATTAATCAAATATTTTACAAACCCCAGCATAATAATAAATTATATTCAAACGGTCAATGAAGACATTCTCTACCTTAACTGGGAAAATAGAGATGAGTCTGAAGAAATATTCAAATCTGGATATCCGGCAGCAGCGTTTGTAACTTCCCAAGCGAGGCTTAAATTATAGTTATTTACAGCAGTTAAATTTTAGAGTTTTATATTATGACACCGACTCGGTAATCTATAAAACCAAGGATGGAGAGGTCGACTTTCAGACGGGTAATTATTTAGGAGATCTCACAGACGAACTCACTGAATACGGAGCAGGTAGTTTTATCGATGAGTTTGTGTCATCAGGACCGAAGAGTTACGCTTATAAAGTTTACTCACCGACAACAGACAGTTACCATCAAGTTTGTAAGGTTAAGGGACTGACTTTAAATTACCATAACCATAACACACAAATACTGAATTTTGACAAACTGAAATCTATGATGCTAGGTGACAGAAACGAGACTGTAGTTGTTTCAAACAATTCTATAAAACGCACAAAAACGCACACAATTTACACAGAAATAACCAACAAAAAATTCAAAATTAACTTCAAGAAACGCAAGTTGGTTACGGACTTAGACTCTTTACCATATGGATTCAAACATCACAATAATTAATAACAGTAGCGTACACAGAAAATTTTTTCGGGGGGGGGGGGGGGGGGGGGGGGGGGGCCAAACCTAACCTAACCTAACCTATATGCGGGTTTAGCATACCCCATAATTTATTATAATTGTAATTTCTCCTCTTTCAACACTCTAATTTCAATTTCTAACCACATATTTTAATAAAATTAAAATCCTATGAGGTAACAACTCACTGTGTGGTCGTTCTAAAGAACGAATATTATGTCTCCGATTTCAATAATTCCAAAACAGAAATCTGTTCCAGTTATCAGAGAACATTTTTAATCCCGTTTATGGCTTTCATTCTGTCTCTCGCTCAATTTTTGCGAGCAATTCTTAAAAACTTTCGATTTTAATGAAATTTGGATGGCAGTTAATTAGCATATGTAGTCCATTGTTGGTCCTGTTTAATTCTAATTTATGATTAGAAATATAAGCCAAACTGTGATATCAAAACATAACAAACTTAGTTGTCATAGAAACATAATATAAACTAAATTAAATGACAACACTGATATAAACATCTTCCCCCTTAAGTTCACACTGAGGGTGGTAAAGGTCGGAACCTTTTTCCATACCTTTATCCAGTAACCCCAGTAGGAAATGCTTGAGGCTCAACATCAGATCTAGTGTCGTCAACTAAACCGTCGATGGACTCACCTAGGACCCTAGTATTTTTTCTAAGATGTATAGAACTGCGCCGTAGAGATTTACCGTTATCTAATTTTACAAGGTAAGAACGGGGTGCAGATAGCTTTTCTAATATAATCCCAAAGTTCCAATGTTTAGAATGAGGATCCTGTACCCTTACCCTTTCCTTAGGATAAAAACAACGTTCTTTCACACATTTCTGATCGTAATAATCCTTCTGATGAATCTGATTATCCAACATGGACCTATAAACACTGGTTGGTACCAAGGAGGGATGTAATCGGGATGGATCAACAGGTAACTTTGATCTTAGTACTCTACTCATTAAAAGTTGAGCTGGAGAATACTGTAATCCAGCCACTGATGAATTACGGTAATTTAGGAGATGTAACTCAAAATCACAACCTGACTCTTTGGCTTTGTTAAGCATTTTTTTAACTATGCCTACTGATTTTTCTGCTAGCCCATTACTCTGCGGATAATGGGGACTAGAAGTAGAAATTTTAAAACCATATTGCTTGCCGAATTCTCGGAACTCAAAACTATTAAACGGCATATTATCAGCCACCATCTCGTGAGGAATGCCGAGCCTACCAAATATTTCTTTACATTTAGAAATTATGGACCCACTATTTTTACTGGACAACCTTATAACTTCGATCCACCTTGAAAAATAATCAACAAGGACCAGATAACTCTTTCCAGCCCATTCAGCAATATCTGCTCCTACTTTATAGAAGGGAATGTTAGGGATCTCGTGGCTGAGCATAGGTTCTCTAGAATTAGACTTTTGGTACTTGGCACATAACGAACACGACATTATAAGATTTTGAATATCCGACATGATTGCCGGCCAGTAGAAAAAATTATTAATAATACCGGAAACTTTTTGTAAACCACTATGCGTTTCATGTAAGAGGGTCCTAATAAATTGCCTCTTTGATTTTGGCACTATAAGCCGATTATTATAGTAAAGCAAGTTATTGGAGTATTCGATATCTTTTCTTAATTTGTAGAAATGATAAGTTTCACCCATATCTTTACACTGGTTAGGCCAACCTTCTAGGCAATACCTGACGACCTTACTTAACTCAGGATCAGCAATAGTCGCTTCTTGGAATTCCTTTAACCGTTCCTCGGATAAATTAGCTTGGTTAGCTCCGACACAATGTACAACATCGTTCATAGAAACATCTTTTTGTTCTTCGGTTTTATAACCACAACGGGATAAAAAATCAGCAACGTACATCTTACTTCCAGGTAAGAATTTTAAAGTGAATTGATAAATCAGTAATTTTAGCCTCAATCTCCTAATACGGTTATTTGTAATTTTACATAATGGTTTGTTCATAATTGAAATTAGTGGTAAGTGATCACTGAAAATCGTAACATTTTGATGTCCATAGAGGTAATTGTGAAATTTTTTACAAGAAAAACAAACGGCAAGTAGTTCTTTTTCAATTTGAGCGCATTCAATTTCAGCACTATTCATGGATCGAGACGCAAAGTATACCGGCTTATCATCCTGAAGCAGACAACAACCAATAGCGTTCTTCGATGCATCACACTGTACTGTCACTGGTTTGGATGGATCAAAAGGTGCTAGTACTTGATCACTACTTAATGTATGCTTAATGTCTTTTAAAGCAGTAGAATGTCTTTCTGTCCATGTCCATGCAACATCTTTCTTTAACAACTCACGTAGAGGACCACTCAAATGTGATAGATTGGGTATAAAATATCTCAAGTAATTAACCATTCCAAGTAAACGTTGGAGCTCTTTTTTGTTTTCAGGGTTTTTTAAAGATTGGATCACCTTAATTTTATCTGGGTCCGGTAGCACTCCTTTATCACAGAATACCACTCCGACATACTTTACTTTGTTTAGACAATATTGGAATTTATCAAAATTAAATTTTATGTTAAGTTGTCTGGCTCTTTCGAAAACTTGTTTTAATATCCGGTCATTATCTTCTTTAGAATTTGTAGCTATGCATATATCATCAAAATATACTGTTACACCAGGAATGTCTCCGAAATATTTAGATACTAGTTTGTGGAAGAGTTCAGGTAAATTTGAAAGACCGAATGGCGAACGTAGAAATCTATAAGTCCCAAATACAGTGCTGAATGTGCATAATTTACTGGACATTTCATCTAGGATAACATGGTAAAATCCATCTTTATTATCGAGTACAGAGAAAAATTTTTTATATGCTAACCTCGGAACTAGTTCATCTATAGTGGGTATCGTATGTCTTTCTCTAACTATATATTTGTTTAAGTGCGTAGGATCAATGCAAATTCTCAAGGAACCGTTAGGTTTTTCGACAATGACTACATTCGATACCCAGTCTGAGGGCTCGTTCACTGGCACGATTATTTCTCTTTTAACCAAAGAGTTTAAGGATTCTTTAAATTTATCTTTAATTTTCAAAGGAACTCGGCGGGCTGAACTGGCATAAGGTACAGCATCGGTTTGTAACTTGATACTACAACTATCAGGGAAACATCCTAAACCTGTGAAAACATCCTTGTATTTATTATGCCATGCCTGCCTCGCGTTGTCACTCATACTCACTTCATTCATACTATCAGATAATTTTAGCAAAGAGTCGATTCTTTTAATTATTCCTAATCTTAAACAGGAATCTAATCCTAGTATGGGAACAGAGTTATCTCGTACTACTATAAAATTGACTAGATCTATGCACTTAGAGGTTTCAACCCCAGCAGAGACTACTCCTATCGTATCAATTTTAAAACCCCCATAAGCCTCTAATTTAATATTAGTTTTTCTTACTGGGTTACCTAAACCTGCCTGCTTTACATATTTAATAGGTAATATATTGACGTCAGCCCCACTATCTAATTTAAAATTAACTGGGATACCTTCAACGTTGACTACTTTGTGCCATTTTGTTGTTTGTAGAGTGTTGACAGTGACTGCGTCCACATTGTAATCGTTGCTCTCCAACCCGGGCTCTTCATGTTCTAAATTGTGGCAAGATCTGGATTCGGGCTTAAATCTTCGGCCGTCTTTAGTCCAACAAACATTATAAAAATGATTTTTCCGGCCACATCTTCTACAAACTTTTCCTTGAGCCGGACATCTTTCACTTACTAGGTGTTCTGTTCCACACTGCTGACACACTGATTTATTCTTTGTTTCATTATCTCGAGAATAGTTAGCTCTAGATGTACTGAAACGCTTAAGTCTGACTTCATCTAAGTTCTGAAGATGTTGTCTTTGTTCCTCTGCTATAGCCTGCATATTTTGTTCGGCTAACTCGGTTGACTCACATAAAGATACTACTTGTTCTAACGACACTTCAGTCCTCAGTAATTTCTCTTGAACAGATTTAGACTTAATACCGAGAGCAATTTGTGCCTTTAGCAGTTTGTCTTCTTGGTCGTCAAACTCACAGTCCTGTGCCAGATACCGAAGATCAGCGTAGAACTTGTCAAACGGTTCTTGTTGATTCTGTTTTCTACTGAGGAAACGAAACACTGACATTATCTCGTTTTTCTTTGGAACACAATGACTTTCTAGAACATTTAGAACTGCAAGGACAGTCTCCTTTATTCAAGTTTATTCAAGCTTTTGTAAACCTTCAAAGCATCTCGCCCCATTAAATTCTTTAAGCGAGCAACTTGAGTATAATTTGGCTTTTTATTAGTTTCAGTTGCTAAAAAGTAAATATCAATCTCCTCTTTAAATGTTTTAAAATTTTCGGCTAGATTGCCACTCATTTTTAGCTCACTTGGCTTATTAAATTCCATTTTTCTATTTCTTTAATTACTTAACTTGAATTAATAATCATGTAAATATTACCTTCTTGTTGCTCAAAAGCTGCATTTTAATATCGACTGCGCCATGTTTAATTCTAATTTATGATTAGAAATATAAGTCAAACTGTGATATCAAAACATAACAAACTTAGTTGTCATAGAAACATAATATAAACTAAATTAAATGACAACACTGATATAAACAGGTCCCATATAACTTCCAATCTTTTGGTCTCATTTGTTTCTCATCCACATTTGCGCACACATACATTTATTTACACCTTATCTTCAAAAGTACTCATCTGATTTTTATAATATGTATCTGATAGAAGCTCTCTGATTAAATTTAACTGTCTGTGGTGTTTAAATTTTGCTAAATTGATAATCATGTAAAAATCATACCAATTTTGACACATTTAAAAAGAGAGGGAAATAAAATAAATTTGACATGAATAACATATCAATTTAACAACATTTTAAGACCGCAGACGGATGAAATTAATCTTGGGTTATCTGCGAGCTACTTTAAACAAACCATTGAAATTTCATAAAATTCAGATGAGTACTTTTGAAGATATAGGAGTAAATAAATTTATGTCTGTCCGAATGTGGAAGAGAAATAAATAGGCACAGAAGATTGAAACTTATATGGGACCAACAATGGACTACTTATGCTAATTAACTGCCATCCAAATTTAATTAAAATCGAACAAGTAGTTTTTAAGAATTGTTCGCAAAAATTGAGCGAGAGACAATCCTAATTGAATTCATTGAATTAGGATTCGTAATGAATTGAAGCTGTCTTGTAATGACCTAAGTTATTGAACGGCACGAAAACCACAAAAAAATCATTGAATTCAATCAGCAAAAAATAAGGCCCAGCCGGTAATCGGGCCGAATTAGTTTATGCATCCTAATTTAATTCAATGAATCTAATTCCATCAGCATAAATCCGGGCCCAGCCGACAATCGAGCCAGTATAAGTGTTTAATGAATTTAATTCCATCGGCAAATTCCGGGCCCAGCCGACAATCGGGCCAATATAAGTGTTTAATGAATTTAATTCCATCGGCAAAATCCGGCCCCAGCCAAACATCGGGTCGGTATAGTGTTTAATGAATTTAATTCCATCGGCAAAATCCGGGCCCAGCAGACAATCGGGTCGGTATAATGTTTAATGAATTTAATTCCATCGGCATATCCGGGCCCAGCCGACAATCGAGCCAGTATAAGTGTTTAATGAATTTAATTCCATCGGCAAATTCCGGGCCCAGCCGACAATCGGGCCAATATAAGTGTTTAATGAATTTAATTCCATCGGCAAAATCCGGGCCCAGCCAAACATCGGGTCGGTATAGTGTTTAATGAATTTAATTCCATCGGCAAAATCCGGGCCCAGCCAAACATCGGGTCGGTATAGTGTTTAATGAATTTAATTCCATCGGCAAAATCCGGGCCCAGCCGACAATCGGGTCGGTATAAT
Organism: Gerris lacustris; assembly: GCA_951217055.1. Classification (NCBI taxonomy): domain Eukaryota; kingdom Metazoa; phylum Arthropoda; class Insecta; order Hemiptera; family Gerridae; genus Gerris; species Gerris lacustris. The sequence continues at coordinate 64,734,742 of OX578285.1, forward strand.
GTTTAATGAATTTAATTCCATCGGCATATCCGGGCCCAGCCGACAGTCGGGCCGGTATAGTGTTTAATTAATTTAATTCCATCGGCAAAATCCGGGCCCAGCCGACAGTCGGGCCGGTATAGTGTTTAATGAATTTAATTCCATCGGCAAAATCCGGGCCTAGCCGACAATCGGGCCGGTATAGTGTTTAATGAATTTAATGCCATCGGCAAAATCCAGGCTCAGCCGACAATCGGGCCGGTATAGTGTTTAATGAATTTAATTCCATCGGCAAAATCCGGGCCTAGCCGACAATCGGGCCGGTATAGTGTTTAATGAATTTAATTCCATCGGCAAAATCCGGGCTGTGCGCATTTTGGGTGTTTTAGTTAAGTGTATACACACCATAAGATAATAAATACTAAATTTATTCCTTATATTCGAAAATATTTACAGACAATTCGAATGCATATGTTATTGCTGTGTTTGTTTGGTTTTAAATGTATGGCGGGTCCAAGTTATGTAATCATTTCGGGGGGGGGGGGGGGGGGGGGGGGGGGGGGGGGGGGCAGGGCCCCTTGGGCCCCCCCCCCCCCCCCCCCCACCTGTGTACGCCACTGATTAATAAACATTATTATGGAAATATATGTATATGATGCATATTTTTAATACTGTAAATATTTATCTAATTGTCTTTTTATTTTATCAAAATTTATTCTTATTATAGTTATTAAAATAGTATTATCAATAAAAAAATAATGTTGTTATGTTTATATTTTCAAGATATAATATTTTTTTCAACTACTCTTCACATCGCAATATTATTATTATATTTTTTATATAATATGTATTTTTAATATTGTCAAATTATAATTTATAATATATTTCTATAATTGTTTTGAGCATCAAGAGATTTTTTCTTTATCTTAATTGTTAATATATTAAGTAAAACAAACATCACATGTTTAAAGTATAATAAAATATACTACCGGACAACTGCAATTACTTTCCAAAATCCAGCCATTTTGTAAAACTTCACTTTATTCACATGTAAAAATTAGAATCTATATCATTTATTGTATTCATTAAATATTTGTAAACTTAACTTTATTAACATTATAATATTCGAATAGTTAATAATTAACTTAAATAAATTTCCATGCTCCTTGCATCTGTGCATATTAGAGTCTACTGAAGTTAAGATTGAAGTTTTGCTCAAGTAAGCTAATAGTTAAGTTTGCAGTTTAGTCGGATAAGAATAAGGAGTCTGCCAAGATCTTTAATGGCCGATGATAGGAATGTATATGATCAGCGTTTTTAGATAATTATACCTCTTATTTAGTATTGTTTTTCAACATTTATAAATGTATATCATGTTAAAATTCTATATAGTATGTTTGAGAACTTAAATAACATTAAAATCTTTGTCTTTTTATAACTATTATCTACGTTATTGTAATCATCTACAATTATGATACTTATGAAATATATTTCAAACGTTATAACATTTTTAAATTTTTATTTATTGTGTTAAAGTACGTTATTTCCAACTCGCTTACATCCTCGTGTAAATGTTTAAATTTAAATTTTATAATCTAATTAGGAAAATATTTGTAAATAATTTGAAATTAATACAAGAGACGTTCATACACGCAAGACTCTGCGATGTCGATTCTTTAAATTTTACTGTTGTACTGTAATTATGCGAGATATCTATAAATAATTTTATTTGACAACTATGTACTGTCGATTTTTTAAATTTAAATTTTTTGTGATATAATTATGGGTATATCTATATAATAACTATGTTTTACTTTTCAAATATACATCAAAATTTATAAATATATTTTGTTTTGTTTTTTATTGTGTTTAACTAGATTATTTCCAACTCCTTAACACGATTCTTAAAATTTAAGTGATAAACTATAAAATTTTTATGATAAACTTTTGAATTTTATGTTTTGGAGTTAAAGTTAGGTTTTAATTATGTTTGAATTTTAAGTATAAGTTATTGCTAGTCCTTCATAGGCTGTTTCATTTTTATTTCTGAATACCCCTCATGTGCGTAACCGTTAACATCTTTTAATAAAACACAAGTAAGTATACGATTCGTCTAGTGAAGAAACAGCAAGCATGTTTGCAAGCTAACATGGTTACCCCTTATGTTGTTTATTTATAGGGTAACCTTTAACTTCTACGCGAATTTTTCAAACATAACTGAGTATAGGAGGTATACATTGAGGTGTTATACACTGGGCAACATACCTTAGGGTGTTGATTTTTTATTGTAACCGCAAGAATAAAATGTAAGTTTTTAAAAAAACAACTATGATTTTTTGTATTTTTAATATTTTAGAGTTATCTTTTGACAATATTATATAAAAATATATTATACAGGTAAATTATGTCAAAAGTTAGTAATAATAGTTTCCTGATTTATGATTAAAGTCTGTATAATATAATATAATAAAATGTTTTATAAAAACGTCGAGCAACATGTCCTGCAGTCACTCTCAACCAAATTCCTATTCCTCAGTCAGAGCAGACCCGCTATCTAGGACTACGTTTTGATAGAAGACTGACTTGGGCTACATACACAAAACAAAAACGAAAACAGTACAACTAGTACAAACTAATGACTAGACTTCTAAACAATCAATCTAAACTCTCGTGATCTAATAAACTTCTTATCTATAATTCTATTATTAAACCAATCTGGACGAAAGGACTCGAGTTATGGGGAACAGCAAAGCATTCCAATTTAAAAAGGATCCAAACAGTACAATCCATTATACTCCGCAAAATCGCTAACATTCTTATGTTTCCAACTTAATCTTCCACAATGACTTCAATGTTATCTTTGTTCGAGACCTAGATGTTTCTCGTTATCATACGTTTCATATAGTTCCCTAGCTTCCCATCCCAATCCTTTAGTACAATCCCTCTCTTCCCGCACGATACCAAGTAACCCTCCTCGCCGTCTTAAAAGACTGTGGCCTCGCGATCACCTATGCGATTAGGAAAAAAAAGTATATATATGCAGTACATTACGCGTCTAGTGCAAAAGTGGAGTTTGCACCCGAGCGACATTAAGATTAAATTAATTTAAAGCATAAAATTATTTTCGCTTCAATGTGCGTGTTACCAAAAATAGAGTATAAAATTCAGTAGAAAGTAGAAACAGTATAGAGTATGGAATTCACAAGAGCTTATTGGACCTAATATATTTATTAATTGATGACCTAAATCTACTAAAGATTGGGTGTTGAGAGATTTTTTTATGAAGCATCACAAGGGGCTGTAGGAGAGTGGAGGCGATGCCGCCCCAGACCACCTGTCCGAACTCCAGCACTGATAGTACCAATGCAACAAACACTGTTCTCAGTCCGTCTTTCAGCAATATCGATGTCAGTTGGACAAATTTATAGATTTTTCTCCTAAGTTTACTGATGATATATGATGGTTCCAAAGCAAGTGCTTATCTACTATAGAATCTATGCTTATCTAGCGAGAAAAATCCCCATACATTTTATATTATTATCTAAATTTGAAACTAAAGTTTTACTAACTCGATAAAGTGCGTCCTCAGTATTCCCTAAAACCAAACTGTGACTTGGATAAAATTTTAAATTTTTCTAGGTAATTTATAAGTCCAATTTTTATTAGTTTTTCAAAACTTTTAGATATACTTGAGAGAAGAGAGATGGGACGATAGTTATTCATATCAGTCTTATTTTTTTTTTTTTTTTTTTTTTTTTCCTTGGTTATACCGCTTCGACAGCACGTGGGTCATTAGCGGTTGCTATATTATACTATATAATTAATTATTATTATATTATTTTTCCTGGCATTTATTATTCTTATACTAGTCATAAATCATAGAAAAACAAAACGAGATAAAATCAAAAACATCACAGATTATAATAATAATCACTTTCTTTCAGGAAACTCTTTAGTCTCTCAATCCCCTCTGCGGATGAGAAGAGGTGCGATAGAGGCTCCTGGATTTTGTAACGGGCCCTCGCTACCCGAAGGAAAGGACACTCGTTCACTATGTGCACTATGGTGAGTGGGACTTTTCTACATTTGGGACATCTCGGCCTCGGACCACCCGCGAGCAAGTGGTTGTGCGTCAGAAAAGTATGTCCCGTCGCGATTCTCTGCATTCTCGAAACCTCCTGACGCTTAAAATTGGTTGGCCAGGGGACAGGATCCAAGTGGGGTAGAACACGGCAAAGCTGAGTCTCCCCACCCGCCCATGTCTCCTGCCAGACGCGGCAGATGGCTGCAGCGTCGTCTCGCAATTGATCTTCTATGCGGACCGGTTGGAGGTCGAGGGCAAGAGAGACCGCCTCGCGGGCAGCCTCGTCGGCCTTCTCATTCCCAGAGATACCGACGTGGCTCGGGACCCACATTATTACTACTTTTTTCCCTTGCTGGCGGATACTGGCCAGGCTTTCGAGGAAAGACCTAACCAACGGATCCGAGGCAAAGATGTCCTGAATGGCCACTACACTACTGGCAGAGTCAGTGCACAGCAGCCACCGGTCTCCTTCTTTTAGATTCACCACCAAGTCCAGGGCCTTCTTAAGTGCCCACATCTCAGCTGTAAAGATGCTTGCGCAAAGGGGAAGGCGAAAAAGATGAATTTCATTTCCATATATAACTGAAAAAGCAACTCCTTGGTCCGTTTTGGACCCATCAGTGTATACGTGGTTCCAGCCCGCATACCGAGCATCTCTTTCTAGAAAGAGGCTCTTAAGAACGGAAGGGTCAGTTTCCTTCTTCCCGTGTCTAAGCAGGGAGAGGTCGACCTCCGTTCCTGACAGCGTCCAGGCTGGTATGGCTGGGACCACGTATTCAATGATCGCATGGCGCATCATTCCTAGGTCCGCTCGACGGTTCGCAAGCCGCACACTCAAAGGTCTCGTCCGGGTTGGGAGCCTTCCGTAGTCCTCCAATCTCGTCGGGTTAATCACCAGCCCTTGAGCTGGATGAGATGGGAAGGCTCTCAATCTTTCTCCGTATCTGACCATCACTTGGGTTCTCCTGAGAGATAGTGGTGGAACACCCGCGAGTCTGCATAGCGCAAGACTCGGCGTGGTGAAATGTGCTCCAGTCACTATCCTCAGGCCCTTATTGAAGACAATATCTAATTTTTTAAGGTGCGACTTACGGGCAGAGGAAAAAACCTGGGAGGCGTATTCCAGCCTCGTGCGGACCAGGGCGCAAAGCAATCTTACCAGGAGGTCCTGGTCTGCTCCCCAACGATGCTGGGCAACCACCCTCAGGGCGTTCAGGCTCCTTGTCGCCGTTTCGACCAGATAACCAATGTGTTGAACCCATCTTAGTTCTTGGTCAAGGATCACCCCCAAAAAACGAGCGCTTTCCCTGAGTGGGATGGCCACATTATTCAGAGTTAGTTCTGGCAGGTTCAGGCTCCGCCGCGCCCGCGAAAAGAGCACGCACGCGGTTTTGGTGGCGGAGAAGCGGAAACCCCTCATCTCTGCTTCATCTGCGATTACATTGATCGCGGTTTGGATCAACTCGCCTGTCGAGACAGGATCGCTCCCCCTGAGGAGGATGCTGAGATCATCCACAAAGAGTGATGGAAGAATCTCAGGGGTTAAGCGATCGGCGATGCCGTTGATCGCAACCGCAAAAAGGGTCACGCTAAGTACAGATCCCTGAGGGATCCCGTTCTCCTGAACACGTCTACCGGACAGCGCATCACCCACGCGGACGCGGAAGCACCTGTCCTGAAGGAAGCAGTTTATTAATTTGAGCAGTCGACCCCTTAAACCCCAGGACCTTAATTTTAGGAGAATGCCATGACGCCAAGTGGTGTCATAAGCGCTCTCAAGGTCAAAAAACACCCCGAGCGCGTGCTCTCCGTCAAGGAAAGCGTCCTGGATGAGGTTTTCAAGCCTCACGAGGTGGTCGACTGTCGAAAACTTTTTTCTGAACCCTGCTTGATAAGAGCTAATATGGCCACCGCTCTCAAGGAACCACACCAGCCTGGCATTAATAACAGATTCTAGCACCTTTCCCAAACAGCTGAGTAAGCTGATCGGGCGGTAACTAGAAGAGTGATGGGGGTCCTTGCCTTCCTTTTTAATGGGGATCACGGTAGCTTCTTTCCATGACTGGGGGTAGTTGCCCTGCTCAAGGGAGCAGTTATAAAGCTCAAGGAGTTGCTTTTTCACTCTCATGGGGAGGTTCCTGATGAGGGCATCAGTCTTATTGTTTGATTTATATAGTGGCACGACCACTGCCTGCTAGTTCATTGGGGGAAATGACCCTGTGATAATCACAGCTTTATCACGTGACTAAAAGGTCCAGATATGGCAGAGCTATTCTCTTTTATGCATTTTCACTGCAGATTATCTATTATATGCCAGGCAACACGTTAGATTTTAATTTAAGTATACAATTTTCAATCTCTTTTTCGGTCACAGGTAGCATAAACATAGAATTAGAATAATCTTTTTTGCTCATATTAGCGCTCTAACAAGACGTATTGTTTGGCTGTATTTGACAGGATATTAATCTACCTACATTAATAAAATGTTAGCCATATCTGGCTCTCTATCCCGAGACAACAAAGTGCCGTCGATATCAAAAATCTCTCTGATGAAGTGCTTTTTTGTATTGTTACTACCAATAAATTCATTCATCACCGACCACACCTTCCTGATATCTTTTCCACATTCATCTAATTTATTTTTAAAATTGTTATTTTTTGACATCTTAATAATATTTGTTAGTGTATTTCAGTATTTTTTAAAATGTTGTAGAAGTTGAGGGTTGAACATGTTTGATTATTTTCCGTGCCAGTTTGTCCCTTTTCCTTATGGCTCTAACTATTCCTATACTTATCCAAGGCTTTAACTTCGTTAGTTTTTTTAGGGAATTTTGTTAAATTAGCATATTATATACTTCTAATAAACGATTGTAATAATTCGTAAATGATTTACTACCATCCCCTTCGGTGTAGACTTCAGTCCATTTTTTCTGAGTTTATAAATACTTTTAATTTAGAATAATTTAATCTTTGTTTTTTATTTTCTATATTATCTGTACAATTATGCTTGCTTTAATCCATGCGGTTTTTATCACTTAAAATTAAATTTCCTAAAATCACGAAATGGTCTGTAATATAAGTGTAGTAAATAGCTGATTTAAATTCATATTTACTTCCTTTAAAAAACACGTCACAGGTTAAAACTATACGTCTTGCACGGTCAATGCAAGACTCACGGCAAACAGACATTCTTGTACACCCATATAAGTAGTCGATAAATCCGTATTCCTGTAATACAGCCAAATATTTTTGACCGTTTAAATCTAAATTATTTCCATGATATCAATATTGGTATCTCCGATAACTATTTGATTTTTTATGTGTGTTGAAATTCCCCAAATACATGTCTAAACTGTCAATGAATTGTGTCTCTACAGTATCATTAGGCGATCGATAAATTCCTGAAACGAGTAAATCTTCATTTTTAATTTCAATATTAAGTGAGTTGCAATTATTCATTTCATAGTCTAAAATTGTAACATTATAATACATGGTGCGTAGGCTTCCGCGGGTAGACTCTGTTACGATTTAAGGTTCCCTGCTCAGTCGGTCGCTAGGGGTGGGTGAAAATAATAGTAATATAGGAAAAAGGGGTCCTGGTTAAAAATGAAATAATAACGAACGACTAATTACAAAAGAGAATAACAGTAATATAATTTAAGAAGTTAATACATATAATATACAGGCAGGTATAACTGCAGCGCTGCTCTAATGCTAATTCTTAAAACTAGGGATAACAAGCTAAACTAGAAGGCCCTACGGCGGGGATCCCCAACAATATAAAATATCCCCCAAAACCTGAAGCTGGCGGTGGATGGGCCGGGGAGCATCGGGGTCCAGTGTTGGGGTAAGGTGAAGGTTCGTGCGGCGGGGTCTCTATCCCTCCAAGGGTCTCAGTCACACCTTGGGACGGCTATCCGCGTACCTGGTCCTCTGAATATAGTCACAGGGTTATATCCTGTCCGGGCAGAGGGTCTGGGTCGCACTTCCCTAGACAGGTGCGACACTCGCTGGGGACACGGTCCGTAATCCGACCTGGCGTCGTCGTTTTCTGGGCCCACTATCCACTACTACCTGACGTGCCTTAAAGAAGCGCAGAGGCCAACTGAAGGTCTGTCTCCCAATCAGTTCGACCCTTGAACCACAACATTGACCAGCAGACCTTCTATCTAGGTTGAACCTGGTCACTGTTTTGGATCAAGAGTCAACCTAGCGATAACAACCTTAAGCTGGCTCTGGCTTTCCCTAGTCTTTTTATCTACTAATGGCTATATAAATATACCTAACAACAACAAAACAAATATACCACAAAATAAAAGCGTTTATGAGCGGACATAAATTCCACTCGTAACAGGAGAGTCTCCCCTAAGGGAAAGAGGAGAAAGTACGGTAGGGAAAGGCAAGGGACGGTACGATTAAAGGATTACTGAAGGGAGTTTGAGGGGTAGGGATAACTACTACTCTGGCATATCCTCGTTAGGTGCGTTTTTCAGGTCTTTAATATGCCAAGTGCCTAGGTTGTGTCCGCTGGCATCTTCCAGCTCGTATACCAAGGGTGACACTTTCTTCATAATTCTGCACTCTATATACTTGGGCATGAGCTTGGCAGAGATGAATTGTGCCGCGTCAGACTGGGGGTAGGTTTTCCGCCAGACAACATCTCCTACATTGTAAGATCCCGGGCGGCGCCGGAGGTTGTAGTGATGCTGACTTTGGAGATGGGCCGCTGTCAACCTTCGACTGATATCTTCCCTGACCGTCTTTAATTTATCCAGCTCGGCGTTGTGGTCCTCCCTGTTGTCTTCGTCGGGGAGAGTCAATTTGTGATGGTCGCCTGAACTAACTGGTTGTCTACCGAAGTTCAGGTAAGCAGGAGAGTGACCGGTTGCTTCATGGGTGGCAGAGTTGATTGCAAAACGGATCTCAGCGAGGTGTTTGTCCCAGGAGCGGTGATTATCCCGTACGTACGAACTTATCGCGGTCTTTATCACTCGGTTCACACGCTCCGTGGGGTTGCACTGCGCCGAATAGTACGGCGTGTGGTTTATGGTAACACCATACTCCTCCATTCTTTTCCGGAATTGCGCACTTCGGTACTGGGGACCATTATCGCAAACCAGCGTTTGCGGTACTCCAAATATCAGGAACACTTCCTTCTCGATGGGTTTTAGTATGGTTTGAGTGGTTGCCGTCCTAAGGGGAAAAAGCATTACAAATTTGGAGAAGCAGTCCATGATGACGAGCAAATACTTGTTCTGCTTCGCTGAAGCGGGGAAAGGTCCCATTAAGTCAGTGCATACCGTCTGCCACGGTTTAGTTGGGGTCCGGCAACTTCCCATAAGTCCTTGTGGTTTTCTTTGTTCCGGTTTGGTCGCGAGACACACCTTACACTTAGACACGTAGCGTATGATGTCAGCAGTCATTCCTGGCCAATAGTAAAAGTGGGAGATCCGCTTAATGGTTTTATAACGTCCTAGGTGACCGGCGGTAGGTAGGTCATGGTTTTCATGGAGGACCGTTGGGCGTAATGATTTTGGTACCACCGTTTTCCACGGGTCTCCGGTGTCACTTTTAATCCGCTTATAGAGCTTTTGATTCTCCATCTTCCAAAGGGGATACTTCTGAGGAGTGGATTCCACTTCTCTTACCATCCTCTGATACCAGCGATCCCGATCACCCTCGGCCACCTCTACTATGTTCACATGCTCCACTGGGGCCCTCGAAAGAGCGTCTGCTACCTTGTTCTCCTTGCCCGGTCGATGTACCAGCGTCATCTCATACTGTTGCATTTTTAATGCCCACCTAGCTAACCTTCCCGACGGTTCCTTAAGATTCTGTAGCCAGACTAGGGAGTGGTGGTCGGTTATCACCTTAAACGCTGACCCCTCGATATATGGCCGAAACTTCTCCACAGCCCATACCACCGCGAGACATTCGAGCTCAGTGGCGGAATAATTCCGTTCGCTTTTCGAGAGTGATCGGCTGGCGTAGGCAACTACTCTTTCCCCTTCAGGAAGAAACTGTGAAAGAGTCGCTCCAAGGCCTACTTCCGATGCGTCCGTTTGCACGATAAATGGCTGGTCAAAATCCGGGGCGGTCAATATCGGGGCACTCACTAGTGCATCTTTGAGGTGTTGGAAGGATTTCTGGCATGCGTCACTCCACTCCCACTTGCAGTTCTTCTTAAGAAGGGCCGTGATTGGAGAAACCACCGTGGAAAATTCCGGCACGAAGCGGCGGTACCATGAACAAAGACCAACGAACCTTCGTATTTGCTTGGTGTTCTTGGGTACCGGAAAATGCATAATAGCCGAAACTTTTCCGGGGTCGACTCGCAATCCTCGGGTGTCCACAATGTATCCTAAGTATTGGAGCTCTGATCGGCAGAAACAGCACTTTTCCCTATTCAGCGTTAATCCGGCTGCCGCCAATCTCTTAAATACTTTTTTAAGTATCTCTAGGTGTTCCTCAAACGTACTAGTGCCTATGATGATGTCGTCTAGATAAACATATACAAATGGTTCTAGTTCCGGACCTAAAACGGAGTCTATCAGCCTCTGCCAGGTAGCCGGACTGTTGTGGAGTCCAAACGGTAGGCGTTTAAATTGGAACAATCCCCTTCCAGGAACAGTAAACGCCGTATACTCCCGAGAAGCTTCATCCACGGGAACTTGCCAGTAAGCTGATTTAATGTCCAAACTGGACAGATAGCGAGCGTTCCGAAGCCGGTCCAAAATTTGGCTCACATAAGGTAGCGGGTAAGCGTCCTTCTTTGTTACCTTGTTTAGCTTCCGGTAGTCGATACAGAAGCGGTAGCTGCCATCGGGTTTCTTGATCATCACGACCGGTGATGACCATGGGCTTTTGGACCTTTCCACTATTCCCTCCGCTAACATCTTGTTGAGCTCCTCACTCATCGCCTTCTGTATCGCTGGTGCGACCGGGTAGTAGCGTTGTTTGATTGGTGCGGCTTCTCCTACGTCAATAACATGTGATATTAAGTTGGTTGATCCGAGCTTATTGGATCTGGCTGCAAAGTAGTCCTCCACTATTTCGGTCAACCGTTCCTCCTGTTCCCGCGGAAGTTCTTCTCGTGGGTGTAGCCCATCCGGGATCTCAACAGTTGCCACCTGTTCGCTGAGCGACCATGTCCCCCTTGCGAGGTCTGGGACGAGTTTCATGTTCTTCCAGAAATCCAACCCTAAAATTAATGGGGTAGCTAGGTGAGGAATAATTAAAACGGGCAGGACCGAGACTTGGCCGTTCAATTCAAAGGGAACATCAACCATGCCTAGAACCGAACATTTCCCTCCATCCGCTATCGTGACTGTAACGACCGGACTCTCGTACCGTTTCAGACCTACTTCGGCTAGGAACTTCCATCCTTCCTGGCTGACTAACGTACGAGAAGCTCCAGAGTCCAGTAGGCCATTGATCTTGCGTCCCAGGATGTGAACTTCTAGGTAGGGTCGTCGATCACCTTCCACAGACTTCAAGAGATTCTCCGATGCGGTGGCGATGCGGACAAATGACAACCAGTCTTCCTTCTCTGTATCCTTGGACTTAAGTTGTTCCAAACGAGTCGAAGAAAGACCTAACTTCGACCCGCTTTGGAGTTTAAATTTTTGTATGTTCTGGAGGAACATCTTGCGCATTTTCCATCCCGCAGATCTGAATTTCCGCATCGGGTACAGAATCCAATTTTCAACGCCGGACAATCCTGGAATCTGTGTCCCTCTTTCTTGCAGTGCCAACATTCTGGAGTCCTATACCTACTTCTACTAGGACCTGCCTGGTAGTAATCCGGTTCTGACCGCCGGGTGGGAGGTACTGAGACGGAGTCCTTTTCTTTCGGTTCTTCGGCCGCCGCAACTTGAATATCACTCAGCTTTTCTTTCCTGGGGCCATAGTAAGCTAAGTCCGGCTCTAGGAGAGTCTTACGCGGTGGTGGAGGGGGTTTATACGTCTCCATGTGTTCCCGGTCACGTTGAATGCGGCGTCCGATTTGGAGAAACTCCTCGACCGTGGAGATATGCGATCCCCTAAGTCTGTCATAGAAGTAGGGAGTTACATTCTTCCGGAGTATCTTCACTTTCCTCTCTTCCGACAGTGGGGAAGGCAACCGGGCAAAGTACGTTTTCATGATGGCTAAGTATGTACTGATCTTTTCCTCCGTCCCTTGAGTCCTGGCTAAGATCTCTTTTAGCAGCTCTTCCGCGTACTCTTCGTCCTCGAATTCCTCCTTAAGGAGTACTACGAGTTCTTTCCAGGACCGGATGTCACGTCGTATAGATTTAAACCATATCAGGGCCGGACCGGTAAAAAAATCGACCGCCCCATGGAAAAGATCAGTACAGGTCGCATTACGTGCGAGACGGTAATGTTCCACATCATCAAGGAAACTGTGGAGACTAGCTCCGGCACCATCTCCCGAAAACGTAACTCCCCAATTCTTCACTGGGACCTGCTTCTTGAGCAGGCGGATTGGCTCTCCCCGGGAGTCACCTATGTCTTCTCCCGAAGCTAGAAGTCGTCTACTAGGCCTTATGGAGGGTTTTAAGGAGACAGCGGGTGCTGGGTGCGGTGGTTCGGCTTCCTCTTCTTCACTCAGGTCGAAGTCAAGCAAGGATATCGTGGCAGCTTCCGGAGCAGGTTCCTTACTACTAGTACCTGTACTCTGATCACCTCCGATCTTCTCCCACAGGTCAAGGATTTTAGAGAGAAGTTCTGCCTTGAGCGAGGATGTCTCTTCGTCCGTGCCTTCAATCCATGAAAGCCGGCCCATAAGATGGGTCAGCATGGTATCCAGCTTCTTCCTAGCAGCTCCTCCTTCCATATACGCGAGGAAATCCTCCAACTTCTTCTGGATTACCTCAAGTTCCTCCGCTACGTTTAACTTGGTAGGAGACCGCACTACAAATTTACCCTCCTTCTCGAGCTTCAAAATCCTCCTTAAGGCTACCCGCATCTCGGCTACGGTCCCGCGCTCCCTCATTCCCCGAATGGTGAGTTCATACACAAGCTCATCTTTAGCTAGTCGGTCCACATCCATGACGAAAAAGGTTGTAAGAACGGTCGAAACAAAAAAAAATATATATATATAATGATTCCAAAACTAAATCAAAACTAATCAATAGATAAACGAGTCCCTAGAATAAATAAATAAATAAATTGGTTAAGACTAACTAATTAAATAAATACCTATAATAAATAATACACAAGCAAGCAATAGAAATCTGAATAATTTATAAAAATCCTATTCTTACTAAATAGGTTCCTAAAATAAATAAACTAATTAATTACAATAAATAATTAAATAAATCCCTAAAGTGAATACGTAAATAAATTAACTTGAATACAAAAATAATTTTACAAAGACAAAATTTAAATTAACAACCCGAAAAATTAAAGTCCCAACAAAATTTAATAAACAAACAGCACAATAAATTAAATGAAAGTTCCTAATTAACAATAAATCTATTTAAATAACCTAACAAAACAACTAAAAATCATTCATTCCCTAATAAAATATATAAATAGATAACAATTTAAATAAAATATGTGGAAGTAAAAGTAACAATAAAAGGTATGAATTCAAAATTTAAAATAAAGAAAAATATTAAGTTGACAATTTGTTAACTCTAGAATTCCCTAGAAAACATTGACACTAATTTAAAACAAAACAAATTTAATACATAAAACATTAACAACAGCTAAATCTAATTTAATTTAATAAATAAGACAAGCTTGACTAGAAATAATAAACTAATAAATAATAACCTAACAAGATAATTAAATTAATAAAAATAAATAAATAAATAAATAACAGATAAAAAAGGAAAATATATTCGGCCAGAATCTACAACTAAATTAACAATCCTATAAAATAAATACTTCCACATACGATTATGAAATACGAAACCTAATACCTATTTTAAATTCACCTACCAAAAATATAAACTGCACAATACTAGATTAATAAACTAAAAAAAAACTGGATATCCGTAAATAGACGATCAATCTTCTCTTTGTCGATACCTTGATTCAATAATCCTGCCGCACAGAAGAGAAGATAACCAAACAAATCTAGTTAAGATAATTCTTAATTTCACTTTACTTTTCTTAGGCGCCACCTCGTCTTTAATAATACGTGAATGCAAGGAGACGAGGAAATCTTGCAGAACAAGTTATAACGGAAAAGAGTTAGTAGAAGCTTAAAGGTGATGAGATGAGAGGAATAAAAATGTTTATGTGGTATCCTGGAATTGAACGGTTGCTAGGAGTCTCGGGAATACACGTAATGAATGGAATAGAATTAACGGAGATTGTGTAGGTGCAAGTGAGTGAGTGATAGAAGGGTAGGGTAGGAGAGAGTGCGGAGATGCCGGGGTGTAGCGGAATAACGGGAGTGACTAGGTGACAGCGAGCTAGAGGTGGGGATAGACAGAGAAACTGCTATACGGGATATTACTGGAGGGACAGAGTGAGGGTTTTGATATGGGGTGGGGAGACTGATTGACAAAACAGCTGTTTAGTTTGGCCGTAAACTCGGCCCAAACTAGTTGATACGAATGTGTACATTAAATGATCTAAATAAATTAATAAACATCGCAACAACTAATAAAATTACGTAAAATTTCAATAAGAAAATTAAATATTTATAAAAACACAATGACATAAAATAATTAAACATTAAGTAACAAATAAATAATTCCCTACAAAATTAAATAAAAAATAAATAATTAAATAACAAACAAATAATTAATAAATATATCCCTAATAATTAATAAAACAACCACTTAAGACAAAAATTAATGAAAAAAAAATAACCAATAAATAAGTTCCCTAATAATTATTAAATAAGAATTAACCTTTACGACAAAAGAATTAACAATAACTAACCAATAAATAAATTCCCTAATAACCAGGTACCCAACATAAAAATTAAATGACATACAATTAAAAAAACAAAATAAAATTCAATTAAGAACAAGTTCTTAAGCCCCACGTTGGGCGCCACTGTTACGATTTAAGGTTCCCTGCTCAGTCGGTCGCTAGGGGTGGGTGAAAATAATAGTAATATAGGAAAAAGGGGTCCTGGTTAAAAATGAAATAATAACGAACGACTAATTACAAAAGAGAATAACAGTAATATAATTTAAGAAGTTAATACATATAATATACAGGCAGGTATAACTGCAGCGCTGCTCTAATGCTAATTCTTAAAACTAGGGATAACAAGCTAAACTAGAAGGCCCTACGGCGGGGATCCCCAACAATATAAAATATCCCCCAAAACCTGAAGCTGGCGGTGGATGGGCCGGGGAGCATCGGGGTCCAGTGTTGGGGTAAGGTGAAGGTTCGTGCGGCGGGGTCTCTATCCCTCCAAGGGTCTCAGTCACACCTTGGGACGGCTATCCGCGTACCTGGTCCTCTGAATATAGTCACAGGGTTATATCCTGTCCGGGCAGAGGGTCTGGGTCGCACTTCCCTAGACAGGTGCGACACTCGCTGGGGACACGGTCCGTAATCCGACCTGGCGTCGTCGTTTTCTGGGCCCACTATCCACTACTACCTGACGTGCCTTAAAGAAGCGCAGAGGCCAACTGAAGGTCTGTCTCCCAATCAGTTCGACCCTTGAACCACAACATTGACCAGCAGACCTTCTATCTAGGTTGAACCTGGTCACTGTTTTGGATCAAGAGTCAACCTAGCGATAACAACCTTAAGCTGGCTCTGGCTTTCCCTAGTCTTTTTATCTACTAATGGCTATATAAATATACCTAACAACAACAAAACAAATATACCACAAAATAAAAGCGTTTATGAGCGGACATAAATTCCACTCGTAACAACTCGTAATACACAGCTTGGTTTTCCGGTGGAATCCGCGTCACGAAGGGGGTGAAGTCCGACGTTTCACTTCCTCTGCTGGAAGCATCTTCAGGGGTGTGGTGCATCGTGGTGTTGACTCGAAGTGAACACAGGATGTACATCCTGTGTTGGTACAATATGGGGTAGCCATATTGGCTTTGTAGTATTCGTATCGTGCTCCGTTATTTTTTCATTTTTCGGTGTGTTATAGCTGGCTTTCGGTCGTGTAACTGTGCAGAAGTGGATATTATCTAAAGTTTAATATAAAAATATCTGTTATAGAGAAAAATCAATATTGGATATTTGTAAAACTACAATATGGAAGCTTAAACATTATTCTTGGGAATGCCTATTTTAAACCGGATTTAGATATGGAACACGTAAACGATACATTAAGCACTAGCTTGTCTAATATAATTAGGAATGAGGAGGACGAGATATTTATTTTAGGAGGGGACTTCAATATGAGAGTCGGAGGGTTAAACCACGAAATCTCTGATTGCGATAACATAGGAAATTTAAGTAAAACAAGAACTTATTTAGATGTTACGGTGAATAAGCGCGGGAGGGAAATGTGTGAACTACTTGAAGGTTACGGCTTTGTACTACTAAACGGAAGGTCATTTTCGGACAGGCCGGGCGGCTACACCTGTATGATGTGGAATGGACAGAGTACAGTAGATCTTGTATGGTGTAGGCTCCCAGGCTTGACCGAAATTATAGATATGAAAATATTAGAATATTACGAATTATCGGACCACTTCCCTCTCTCGCTCACCCTTGATAAAAGTTTATTTGATTCGCCTTTGTACCAAAATAGGCCATTACTGAAAATTGATAAATATAATTGGGATGTAAATCTACGCTCACAGTATGCAACCAGTATGAAATCAGCTTTATCAGAAGATCTGATGGTAAAAATGCAATCCGTGCCCTTAAACATTATAAATATTTCTTTTATAAATACCATAAAAAATGTAGCCGACGATCTGGGTATGAAAAAACATATTGAAATCAAACACAGTACACGGGGAGAAACACCTAAAAAACACAACAAGCCGTGGTTTGACAATGAATGTAACTCTCTAAACAAAGCTGCAAGAAAGGCGGCTAGAATATGTAAAAAAGCTTGTTTTCAAGAACCGTTTAAATCACAAGTTAAAAAATGTATCAATGAATATAGAAAAACACTCCGATTAAAAAAGAAATCTTACAAATTAGAAATAATAAATAAACTCTCAAATATTAAAGATAACAAGGAATTCTGGAAAACAATAAATAAATATAAACAAACCAAACAAAACAAAGGCGGCTCAATAAGATTAGATGAATGGGAAGACTTTTACTCACACCTGTACTCTGCTACTGATAACAAACAAAAACTGACCGACAATAACATTACAGAGTTGACTGACCCTGACCTTGACACACCCATTACAAATAAAGAAATGACACTGGCTATCAATGCATGTAAGAGTGGTACAACTCCCAGTCCTGACTCTATTAGCTACGACTTTTTCAAATATCTCCCCCAAGAATGGCTGCAACACCTTAACTTATTTTATAATAAAATCCTAGAACTGGAAAGTACTCCTAGTGATTGGTCCCAGATATGTACTGTAATATTATACAAGAAGGGAGAAAAAACCGATTTAAATAATTACAGAGGAATAGCACTCATTAACTGCATTACAAAAATATTCACATCCATCCTCAATAACCGGCTCCGACTCTGGTCAGAAAAACATAAGTTGATCCCTGATACTCAATCAGGGTTTAAAAAGAATAAAAGCTGTTGCGATAACATCTTTATATTAAATTCATTGATACAAAATCATATCCGACTACCGAAAAGAAAACTATTTGTCGCTTTTGTTGACTTTAAAAAGGCATTCGATAGCCTTGATCATCACCTACTAATAAAAAAACTACAGGGAGTAAACTTGAGCTCAAAATTTCTACGGGTATTAATCAGTTTATACAATCAAGCCAAAACCAAAATTCTTTATAAAAACGAAAAATCGAACGAAATATCTATATTAAAAGGCGTGCTTCAAGGTGAAATATTATCACCTCTTTTGTTCAACCTTTTCATTAGCGATATCGACGCGTTCTTTAAAGCAAGAGGATACGAGGGTGTAAGCATCAACGGTGAAACAAACATTAGTCTGTTAGCCTACGCAGATGATCTCACTATAATGTCAGACTCGGCAATCCAGCTAAATTCAGCTTTGAAAATTCTCGATGAATACTGTCGAGACAACGGTTTGACAGTGAATACAAATAAAACTAAAGTCATGATAGTATCAAAGGGCAATCTTTCCCAAAATCGCCCCAAGTGCTACTATAATAATCAAATTCTTGAGGAAGTGACTAGTTTTAATTACCTTGGAGTATATTTTACCAAAAGAGGGTTATTCGAAGAAAATACTAAATATACAGTAGCACGCTGCAGGGCGATATCTGGTGCAGTTAAAGAAACTCTTGCTAAAGCATCCAATCGCACCTTTAAAGCTGTCAAGCAAGTATATAACGCATCCGTGCTTGGAACTCTCTTGTATGCCTCTCCGATATGGTCTCTTCGATACCTTAAGCAATTAGAAGCTCTACAAAACTACTTCTTTAAACATTATTTCTCGTTAAACGTCAATACTCCGCATTATATTGTGAGGCAAGAGTTCGACGTTCAACATGTCTCAATTAAAATCCTCGGTCAAGTGTTAAAGTTAATAAACAGAATACATTGCTTGGAGGACGATAGTCTGGTGAAGCAGTGCTTTAATCGTCTAATATACTTAGATTCGGTTCAAGGTAATACTGTAAAATATAACTGGGTTTCTCAAGTAAAGCAGTTACTAGCCACAATAGACGTCGACCCCAACTTAGTACTAACAGCACCGTTCTCTTCGACATTTATACAAAACACACAGACAGCATACGGATTAAAACTTAGACAAAAAGACTTGGACAGAATACAAACCTCATCTTACTCCAGTTTATACAGAATATTAACAAGCTGCAATAGCCCCGACTATCATTACCTAAACACATCATTATTTCTACCTTACTCAGTACAACGTATTCTTGCACAGGTTAGAACAGCGGGTTTCGATAGTTTAAAATTAACAATTAGAGGGATGCTCCACAAAATAAAAACAAATGAAATCTGCCCGATATGTAATCTTGGGGAGCAAGAAAATATAGGTCATATTTTTTTACGATGCCCAATATATGAGCTCCAAAGAAAATCCTTTCTTCCAATGCACGTAGTTAGTGAGGAATGGGCAGACACGACTAATGTTTCTTCCATATTAACTTACCAAAACAAAAACAATTGTAAAAACATATTTTATTATGTATTAAATATTCTCAAAACTAGATCTTTTATCCTGGAGGAGTAATTGTTAATCCAATTTTTGTCGTTAATGCTCTTTATTATTTCTTGGTTATTTATAATTTGATGTAATTTGGCTACACCCCTTTGTATAAGGCTTATTTGCTTTAAATACAAATATTTTTCTATTCTATTCTATTCTATTCTATTTATATATATACATACATACACACACACACATACATACATATATTATACATATACATATGTATACATACATATACAATACAAACATACTATATAATGTACTTATTTGATTATTTTTTACATCTATATATTTTTTTTTCTTTTATTTGAGTGTTAAATTCTCACATGACAGTTGTTTCTTAATTAACATTAATAAAAATTAAAGTTCTAGTTACTGTACTATTTGTAATTATCTCTAAATTATACGCAGCATAAATATATTTTGAGAAATTTGACCAGTCAACTCCATTGATAAAGCTTTTGATTTCGGTTGTAGTTAAAATTGGCTTCAATAGGAATTGCTCTCTGTACTTTTTCAACGCCGGGCAAAATGCTAGAAAATGTTCTATACTTTCTTTTTCTCCTAAGCCACACATATCACACATTATATCCCTGTCGTCCTTCATCCATGGCTTGTATTTGAGCGGTAGCACGGACCCCCGTGCTTTGAAAATCAAGGTGATTTGTTTAAAACACAGATTTGTCTGGTCAATATATGTATTATTCATATAAAATTGAATATACTTATATGTTTCATGAAATTTTGATTGAGAAACTCTTGAATGTAGTTCAGCTCTTACGCCTGACTTAACATTTTCTAAAAAGGAGTTCATAGCACTCAGAGCTAATTTCATGTCTCCAAGCCATTGTTCTACCCCACTTGAATTGAAATTAAAATTATATCTCTCTGCTAAATCTTTCCAATCCTTGATCCAAAAGTCTTTTTCTTTAACCAGCTGTTTTGTAAGAATTTTTGGGAGCCTCTCATCAGGCATTTCAACAATTTTTTTAATGTAATTAATTTGTTGGTGCAAATAAAATATAAACAGAGGATCTCTTCCAGTTTCGAGGAGCAAAAAGTAGCCAGGTGTATTTCTGGGTAGCCAAAACATTTTTTTCAAAAAGTAGTGCTGTAATCGCTCCACCGTTTCATAGTATTTCCCAGCCCAGATTGGTGCACCATAGCCCATTATTGCTCTTGCTACAGCTTCAAACAACTTATACTTAGCGTTCAACGGTATTTCACTTTGGGAAACGACATTTCTCCACGTATGGTTTATAGCGAATTTAGCTGCTGAAAGTTTCTCCATAAAATGATTTTCGAAGCTGAGTTTGGAAGATAAGTTTAATCCTAGATATTTATAACTAATATGACAACATCGATTGCTTTGTTTTCATAAAGCCATTTTTCATTTGTTCCCATTTTGCCACCGTTTTTAAAGATAACGATTTTAGATTTCCCCAGATTTAATTTAAGGTTCCACTCAGAGCAATATTTTTCCAACCTATTGATCATTAGCTGGAGTGTCTTTGGCTTATTGGCTAAAATAACAACATCATCAGCATATAACAAGATTCTTATTCATTTGTTTGCAATTATACAGCCTCCACCCAGTTCTTCATCCAGGTCGTTAATAAAAATGGAAAAGAGTGCTGGTGATAACAAACACCCTTGTCTTAAGCCGATATTTGTGTCAAAACTTTCAGTCACACCTCCTCACGGTCCCCACACACCTGACTTAGTACCTTCATATAACTCCATCACTGCCTTTATAAACTTGTTACTTAATTTAATTTTTGCCATTTTGTGCCATAGCGCTGCTCTATCTACTCTATCGAAGGCTGCTGCTAGATCTACAAAGAATGCATATAACTTGCCTCTTTTTTTATTAGTCGTTAATTTAATAATGGCGGTGAGATTATATAAGTTATCTATTGTACTGTAACCTTTTCTGAACCCCGCCTGAGACTCTGATATTATTTTTTCTTCATACATCCATTTTTCTAGTCTTAAGAGAAGTAATCCAGTATACAACTTTGAGACTGCATCCAAAAAGCTAATTCCACGATAGTTCCACGATTAGCGTCGTTTGGGTTACCTTTTTTGTGTATCGGAAATATTATAGATTGTTTAAATGACTCAGGAACACGTCCTCCTTTATATATCCGGTTAAAAATGTTTAGGATGGCATTAAGGGCGGCAAAAGGTAAATTTTTATAAAATTCAAACGGTATACGATCGTATCCCGGGGCCTTATTATTTTTTGATTTTTTTAATACTTGCTTAAGTTCTTCCACGGTAAAATCTGCGTCAATATAATCTATTGATAAATATATTTCATTATTCATTACATACAAGGTACTTGCATGGTCTAAAGGGGGGTTAAGCAGATTTTTAAAATAATTAATCCATGAATTCGGAGATATATCTACATTCCTCAAGTAGTCTTTATTTTTAAATATCTTAAGAATATCCCAAAATTTTTTGGAATCTTTAACTTCTGAAAACATAGACATTATGTTTGAATAATACTGTTTTTTTTTTCAATTTTATTGTTTTCTGGTAGACCTTGATCGCACTAATATAGTAATTTCGGGATAGATCTGATCCTAGTTTACGAAAAATATTCAGAAGTCTTAACATTTTTTTCCTTTTTGAGGCACATTCCCAGTCAAACCATTCACTCTTGGCAACTTTACATTTAGTAATGTTAAATATACCGTTATTATGTCTTAATACTGCTTTTTCATTAGCTGATGTAACAATAATTTCCTTGATGCCGCCTAAATCATTTTGTATAGAGTTACTACTAACATATTTATTCATATACTTATTAACGTTGTCAACATAATGGATGCTAGTTCTATCCGTCCATTGGAGTTTAGGCAGAAGAGGTAAGTAAAAACATGGGCGTCGTCAGCAGTACAATATTGGGGGGGACACATTCCGGCGGGGGGTCCTCCCCCGGAAAATTTTGAAAATATGACCTCTCAAAACAGCGTTTTTATGCTTCTCTTATGTGAAATTTGATTTTAACTTTGTCATAAAATAAAGTAAACCTAAAGTGTAGTTCCTTGACAAAACTATGAACACAAGTATTTTTATAAAAATAGCAAACTGATAACTTAACAGTAGTAAATGTAATATAATAAAAGTTGTCCTCCTAATTATTGTAGATTAAATAGATATTTCCGAAATAGATTTAAATAGATATGTTCCAGGTTCAAGATATTTCCAGGAGTTAATACAGGGTGCTACCGACCTAAACCGATTTATTGAAACTAGATCCGAAATGGAGTCAAACGCCACCAAGCGCACTTTTCTATCTCAATCCGTTGCCGAGATATGATTTTTTGAAGTTTATTTTTTAAAAACACGTTATTTGCTAATAAAACCGATTTTTGAACTTTTGACCATGTTTTCGAAATCAGCGTTAAATTTCCTATAAAACTAGAGCATTTTTATTATTGGTAATTATTAACTAAACACCGAAATAACAGTTCAAACGTTCAAAAATTAGAAAAAATAAAATTGCTGAAATTCTTTGAACGCTCACTATTTTCCTTGAAAAACTCTTGAAGACTGTCAAATCTCACAAAAACTTCCTCATCTAATAATCTTTTGAAGGGTATAAATAACATAGCGATTCCGTATCGATTTCATGGAGAAATTCAAGTTTGAATGCAAAAAAACGTCACCTACAAAACTTTTAGCAGGTGCGGTACGTACCAAATTGCTTGGATGGAACGAGAAAAATCCACAGCAATTTTTTCAAATGGAAATTTATTTCATAAAACATTTCAATAGAAAACCACTTTTGGATACGAACAATTAGATTAAGACATTTAGATTATAAATTCTAAAAAAAACACTCTCGGATACGAAAAGTTAAGTTCAAAGTTTATGTTTTAAATTGTGTGCTCAAAGTGGTTTCCTCCGTTGCAAATGCAGGCTTGCAGGCTCTTGCATTTTTTTAACCTACCGACTACCGACCCAACCGTTACACGCATAGAAAAAATATCGCTGAGTGTTACTTAAGGACGGATTGCATCCCTATTACTTCAAAGCTGTACAAGGTTTGGAAAAATGATCCTGCACTACGTATCGAATTTTGCAGGTGGTTGTAAATACCGATATGGAACAGTATCATTTCCTAAGAAAAATTCTGTGGACAGATGAATCAACATTCACGTGTGAGTGTGTGTTCAACACACATAATCGTCACCATTGGACCCATGAAAGGACTCATAGTTCATCATTCCAAACTAGATTCACTGTCAACGTATGGGCGGGTGCTATTGGTAATATTGTGATCGTGCCATGGGGTTGTTCATGGGTTGTTCCTTTGAGGTATTTATCAACCACCTGCAAAATTCGATACGATGAGCAGGATCATTTTTCTCCAAACTTTATACAGCTGTGAAATAATAGGGATGCAATCCGTCCTTATTTAAAGTAACACTGCGCGATATTTTTTCTATGCGTGTGACGGTTGGGTCGGTAGTCGGTAGGTTCAAATAAGGGCAAGAGCCTGCATTCGCAACGGAGAAAACCACTTTGAGCACACAATTTAAAACATAAACTTCGATCTTAACTTTTCGTATCCGAGAGTGTTTTCTTTTTTAGAATTTATAATCTAAATGTCTTAATCTAATTGCTCGTATCCAAAAGTGGTTTTCTATTGAAATGTTTTATGAAATAAATTTCCTTTTGAAAAAATTGCTGTGGATTTTTCTCGTTCCATCCAAGCATTTTGGTACGTACCGCACCTGGTAAAAGTTTTGTAGGTGACGTTTTTTTTACAACTTGAATTTCTCCATGAAATCGATACGGAATCGCTGTTATTTATACCGTTCGAAAGAGTATTAGATGAGGAAGTTTTTGTGAGATTTGACAGTCTTCAAGAGTTTCTCTAGGAAAATAGTGAGTGTTTTATTTTTAGTTAGAACTTTTATTTTTTCTAATTTTTGAACGTTTGAACTGTTATTTCGGAGTTTAGTTAATAATTTCCAAAAATAAAAATGCTCTAGTTTAATAGGAAATTTAACGCTGATTTCGAAAATATTAAGTTGGAGTGGAGAAATTGCGGTTTTATTAGCAAAAAAACTTTTCTTTTTTTTTAAATAAAAACTTCAAAAATCATATCTCGGTAACGGATTGAGATAGAAAAGTGCCCTTGGTGGCGTTTTGCTCCATCTTGGATCTAGTGTCATCCAAAAAAAAATTTCGGTTTAGGTCGGGTAACACCCTTTATAAAAAAGCCAAATTTTAGAAATTTTAGGCGGCCGTAACTGTGGTGACCAAAAATATGTATTTTTTGTCATTTTTGAGTGGGGTATTATATTAAAGATATTGACATGTAAATGATAAATATATATAGTTTGTGGCGACCATTTTACCCACGAAATTACCAAATAAGTGCATACCTAAGATGCTAAAGGATAATATACAAAAACAGAACTTGTTCCTCTTAAGTGCAACTTTTTATACATATTTTAGTAGAAATATAGGGAAATATGAATTTTTATGATCGAAGAAACCCTTTTAGTAGCTTGCTGGCAAGTACATGTCGGGATGTTCAACTGTAAAAAGGAACAATTTGAAAAAGCCGAATTTAACGGATGTTTAGAAATACGTGGGGCGGGTATGCAGATTTACCGCACACAATAAATAACATGTTCGTCATCATTTTGAAAGGGGGGGGGGGGACACTAGGTCTTCACACAAAGTATTTGTAATAACTGATAACAGGTTTTTAACTGAATCTGAAGATTCTATATTAGTTTTTCACTGTTAACAGTAACATGGTATCGAAGTGACATACGGTGGATAATATATTATTAATGATAAAATATATGTAGAAAAGTAAAAACGGGTTAGATATTTTAAACTTTTTTAAAAACGTGTTAGATATTTTATACTTTTTTTTAGGTTAAATTCTTTATTCTTTATTCCATCTCAAACACTGGGGGGACGTGTCCCCCCTGTCCCCCCCGGCGACGACGCCCGTGAGTAAAAACAACCATCTTTGACCTTCTTACCGATACTTATTTTTAATTTTAGTTGTAATGGTAGGTGCCCCGAGAATGGTTGAGGCAACACAGAAAGGGATTCTACAAGGTCTTGAGCCTCAGTTGAGGCACAAACTAAATCAATAACAGAGCTACCATTGGCACTTATGAAAGTCATTTCACCTTCCATATCACCATTGGTTCTACCATTTAAAACAACAAGGCTGTAATCATCACATAAACTAAGAAACTGTTTACCTCGTGAGTTCACAATTATATCTTTTGATATTCTCTGTTCCGACAGGTTACAATTTGTTCTGGTTAGTAGGGACTCATGATTCTTTTATTAATAGACACGAATAATGGATTTTTTTCGGGCACAAAGAACATTCATGAATGTCTTGTTCTGTAATACTAATATTACACTTTGGACACAACATCTCAATCTATTGCACTAAAATAAATTATACGGTAAATAGAGTAGAAAACAAATTGTACGGTAAATAGAGTAGATAAGAAATTTTACGGCAGATAAAGTAGATTGTACGGTAAGTAGAAGTAGAAAAAATATTTTACAGTAAAAATAGTAGATTGAACGGTAAATATAGAAGAAAAAAAATGTACGATAAATAGAGTAGAAAGGATATTATACGTTAAATAGAAACGAGATCGATACAATATAAACAAAAACACCAATGCGCACAGTACAACTGCCTGAACAAGACTGTGTATTATATCAGACAAATATTTAGCAATATAATTTGCAACCTCTTCCGCGTGTGTCAAATATGTTGTTTTGTCAGAGCTATGTGTTGAAGTGGAATTAAAAACTATAGACGACTCCTGACTTTTGCTTGTTTATGGTGCCAGCTTTAATTGACTCCTAGGCGTTCTGTATATGATATGGAGCAAATTTAATTTTATTGTCTAGGAAAATATTTTACACCTCAAAACGAGCTTCTTGCGGACAGCTTTCATTTTGTCATAGGAAGTTTTAACATCAATTTAACTGATATGCTGAGAATACTCACACAGCCCTGGCTAGGTGACGAACGAGATAATTGAATCTAGGAAGAGACTGAAGACTGGCCACGTTAAAGCACTATTGAAATATTTCAAAGAAGGCTCTAAATGTTAGTTCTCCTGACAGAGGGAGCAAGACTTAACTCCAGACATAGGACTTTAAAAGGTGATTAAAATATGCAATATTGTTATTCGAAAAACGACAGATTGCCACATATTTTGGTTTAGAGGAAGGGGATAAAATTGTATGAGCAGGGTATGGAAGATGGAGAATTTCAGACAAATGGTCTGAAAGGTCATTATGATCTACAGACACTTTGTAACTGGACTCGAGACCAGTGGACTGCAGAATATAATCATGCCCTATCCCTACCTCGAGCATTGAGACGAGTTGTTTCTCTGATAATAGAAAAAACGCTGAAGAAGTCTAACAGATCAAATAATATTAACTTCTTATTTGACGAGTTCTACGCGTCAACCTTGAGATCCCTCCTAAAGACGAATTCATGATTTGAAGTTGAAGTTAAATATTCAAGAAGAGTTGTCAATTTATTGATTAGATAAGGATATCAAATGTACCTGTAGGTGTGGGTGGTGTATATATAGTGCCTAATTAATATAAAACATTTTACCATATTCTGCATGAGAGGGACTAGATAACATAAAAAAGAGATATTGATATTAATTATAGGGTAAAATCTTTATTTGACTCAAATTTAGCAAATTTTTCCGTACTTATTAATTTTCTTAAAATTTAGTAATGTCTTTCCTCACTTTTATGGACTGAAGATGAAGCCTCCGTCACTAATTTAATGCTTTTTTCAACAGCTTGACTGTGACTAGAATAATTAGTAAATAATTAGGTGACGAAAAGGTAGTTCATTGCTGTGGAGCAGACAAACTGACCACTGAAGTGGTTTACCAAATTTATATTCAAGCAGTCTTATTTCACCTCCTCTGATTCCAGTATTTACAGCCGTTCCGTCGCATCCAACTACAACAAGTTCAGAAGAATCAAGATTATTTTCTTTAAGAAACTTCCAAATTGAATAAGTAATATTGATGGCAGAACCAGATAATGGAGACACATAATATCCTATAAATTCTGAACCCGGTTCCTGAATAAGTACAATATGCTTCCCCTCATAGAGCAGTTATTATTAGGTTACATTTATTTTAAACTTATTAAGTCAAGTCGATTTAAAAAAAAATGTTGACCCATTTATAAAAAAAAAAAAAATTTCTTTGTTCGATCAGAAAACTTAATGCTGGCTGCCATTCATGATGATGCTGATGATTTATAGTTGAAGCGTGGAATAAGACCTTGCTATGTCGAGAAAAGTTGAACAAAAAAATAAAAAAATGTTCGGCCTTTTAAAATTCCCAATAATAATTTCAACCCAAAAGGATACTTCAATCTTATAAATTTGGACTGCGAAAAAATTACTGAACCAACTTTAACAAAGCATTAATTCAAGCAACGTAAAGTTAAAAGATGCAGCTGCGAATAGAAGTAAACCAACATTATGTACTAATTATCCTAGTCACTGTCAAGCTTTTTAAAAGAAACATTAAACTAGTGACGGAGGGTTCATCTTCAGTGTAAAAGTGAGAAAAACATTATTAAATTTTAAGCAAATTAAAAAGTAGGGAAAAAATCAACAGTAGGTGATTTGGTCTTGATAGTCCACGACAAGACTAAACCACTTCACTGGAAACCAAGAAGAGTCGAAAAAATGAACCCAGGAAAAGATGGTATTGGGTTGCAACCATCTATACTTCACAGGGGACACTTCTTCGACCTTTAGGTAAACTTTCTCCCCTTACTTCCCAGTAACATTTTTCTTTAAGTGAAACTTCTTTAGCAGCGGCAGAGTGAATTTGCTCACCGTGCAACGAAGGACTCGTCCAAGTGAAATATTTTTGAAGTGAAATTAACGCAATTGCAAGTACATATGTATTTGTTTTGAGACTCGTCTGTGATAGATTTAGCTGTAACAAATCTTATTCATGGGCGACTCTCGAACCACTGGCCCCTGAGTTATTAGTCGGACGCGCTATCCAATGCACCACGGGAGTCAACAATTTTCTCAATACACAGAATTGGTATATAACCGTATTATTGAATACATTGTAATAATTAATAATATATAAATGTTGTTTTCATGTTTTTTCTTCATTATACGCTAACATTTTATGAAAATACTTTAAAATTGAAATTGTGTTTCTTTGAGAAGTTATATGACTGTGGCGGCATTGTAAACCCTTGTTTATAAATATATATGTTGCATATTTAATAAATGATTTATATCATATACATTACTTAAATCAGCCTGTTATCACCCATTGTAGATCTGACCCATGTTTTCACCCGCCTCAGGGTGCTAAATGATTTTTCAATTGTACTTGTACATGCGGCAGAGCAATCAAGATAGATTAAGCATTGTTAATATTTAGGGGGAAAAAGCTTTAGCTTCTTTAATAAAAGCCACTACTTCCATGTTTTCCAGTCTGCTTGTCAAGTTATTTATCGGTTACATATGAAACCACTATTCCACTCACACACAGAATTAATATCATTTAAATTGTAAAAATTTGCTACAGAATGGGCCCTTTCTTTTAGCTCTAAGCCTATGTCCTTCATAATGAATGGATGAAATTATTGTAAGAGGTATCCTGGGAGGTTGTCCTCTTAAAATCTACACTCAAGTGATGAAATCCTAGAATCGAGATATGGTATAAGTACTGCCCTCCTCCAATACTCAGCCGAGGAATCTGCTGGAGTGTTAGACCGGTGTTTCTGTTTTTTAATTGTTTTAGGAGTCTAGGAGGTTGAAGATCAATATTTAACTCATCAGCTATCATATCTGAAGAAGCAAGAATTCATTCCAAATTGTTTTAAATCAGCTGTTTCGCGGTGTCCTTTAATTACATTTAAAATCTTGTTAAAATGCTTATTACTCTGAAGAATATCCAAACATTTTGATTGAAATATATTGGCCACTGGCTCTAATATGAAATAATATTTTGCTATTATTGGTGTAGCCAGTAGCCAAAAAAAGGGTCAACTGGCAAATAAACTAACCCGAGAACAAGATCAGAGGAAGTGTGGCCCAAAATCCACAGCAAGAACAAAACTGTAAAATTGCCAACTATTGTGTCATATCTCGGACCCTGTTAGACGTACAGAGTTGCCGTTGGACTTAAATTTTTGTTAATTTATTTAACTGTAGAAATAGTGAAAACAACTAACGCATAGTTTACGAGGTAAACAGGTAAGGTAGTTTACAGCAAGAACTAAAAATAGTTATTTTTTTCAGTTTTTCACGTACTTAGCCAGCTCAGGTTTTTCGAAGCTACAAACTTAAGATCACACTACCCTACCTGGTCCGAACTACATATCATAAAATCAGAACTACATCAAGCTTTGCGAAATTAAGGTCTAATTTGACTGGCCTAATATTCTGTTTTTGTGGTTTTTTTTTACAATTGCAGCAGAACTACTGGGCCTACAGACTTTGTCTTGTACTTAAATAGAAGCCAATTAAATTTACTACAACTTAATTTTTATGACTTCTCTCGTAGGTGAACGGTTTTATGCTGATATTCGGCTCGAAACGAGAGCAATTCTTAAATTTTCCATTTTTTCGGGCCCCCATGGCTACGCCTATGTCTTGACTCGTGCGATAAGGAAGGTTGATGTCGTCGGAGAAGTGATAGTCCTGAAAAGAACCGTTTAACATCCTTGGTGTTTGCGGTGGTGGTCCAAAAAAGGACCGTATTGTTGTAATTCTTCGATTCTCGTGGTTAGGAACGTAAGGGTAGTTCGGCCTTGTGATAGTTGAATTGGGCTTCTCTTTTTTGAACTTGCGTCTCGAAGAGGCGGCTGTGAGGTTTTCGTCAGCGGCTAGTTCGAAGCGGCGTAGTTGCGTAAAGTTGGCTTTCGAGGGATCGGTGGCAAAAGCGGGTACCGTCGGGGTCGTCCTGTTCCGAGGGAGTCTGTCCTATCTCTGCTTTCTTCCCGTTGTCTTGTCTTCTTCTTGATGGTTCTTGAGGTCAGGATCGAAGTAAGAAAATTATCAGGTCCGAGAATCAGATATCCGATGCGAGATGAACATCGGTGGATTTGGTGCCTACCTGTAGAGTCCTACGGCCCTTACCCCCCTCTTTTAAGATTTATAATTTTTTAAATGCATTTCCTTACGATGTTTTTTTTCCTTTCTGACTGCTAGGATGGTGCTACGGCGATGTTCTTGGTATCAAATTGTTCGTCTCGAAGAGCTCTATCGGGCAGTAGAAGGTTGAATGTCGAAAGATTGTACGTAAGCGAGAAAATGACCACCTAAGTGCTAGAGACTCAGAACCACGCGAGTTTACCTTCATATGTCCCTTCGGGGTATTATGTCTAAAATTGAATTAGAAGGGGAGTTAACGGTATTAATATCCTTGTATTAATTGGTGAATGTGAGAGACACCATTAGATAAACAGTTATATAAAACGCAAAAGAGAAGCTATATTAAAGACTAAAGTTTCTGTTAAGTCGAACATTTAAACTAATGTGCAAGTTTCGGGGAATCTCCCCAATTCCGACGCCCTAAGCCGTCATTTTAAAACTTTAATTTTGAACACAGTCTGTATGATTGCCGCTTAAGTTAATAAACAAAGCCACTCACGACTTCACAATACATTTGTAAATGTAAAGATATGTCACAACAAATATGAAGCAGATATTAAATATATATTTGTACCTATACATGATTTAGATAAATACTAATCATGGTAAAACTGAGAATGACGATAACGGTAGCTAGAGACAAATATAGACAATTCTTTTAGAGTGCAAAAAAGTGATAGAATAATAGACAGTATTCTAGGCTGGCCACTACAACCTGTTTATATTTTTATTATTTCTTAAATTCGAATTACCTATTTTATTTACACTTCATTTTTATTTTTGAACTATGTACTTCTATTTTGAGTTCTTCTGTTATTCTTAACTATTCTAATAAATAACGGTTATTGTAACATTATCTGAATGTTATACGTATATTATAAATTTTTCTTTGAAATTTATAAATTATTTTTATCATGCAAAATTATATATATATATATATATATTTATATATATATATATATATATATATATATATATATATATATATATATATATATATATATATATATATATATATATATATAAATCATTAATAATTACTTATCGACAATAATTACACCCTATAATTACCCAGGTTAATAAAAAGAGACGAGTAGGATTACGGAGTTAATATTTGTATTTATTCATATCTACTAAAAATCTAAATTTTTAATATGGAAAACCTTTAATTTACGGGTTATGCTTTTTTTGAACGGTGGCCAAATTTAAGTTTTTATTCATAATATACAAAGGAAATATGTCCTCTAGAACAGTGGTTCTCAACCTTTTTTGAACGCGGACCGGTAAAAAACTTAGATTCATTCTGCGGACCGGTTGACAAAAATCAGCGGGAATTTCTTCTTTTCCATTAATACTTAATTTACATGCATTAACTTCATTGAAGGTTTCATATGGGTTGGTTACCCATAGGTTTATATTTCTGGGGTCTTCATTCTTTGGATATACTATTGGTAAAAGCTAAAGGTGAATTTAAATGAGTTCTCTATTTTATTAAATTTTTTGATGGATTTTTTAGGTGTATTTAAAAATAAAAAAAACTAGTTGATTTCCATTTCTTTAATCAACTAGTTTTTTTTTATTTTTTAAATACACCTAAAAAATCCATCAAAAAATTTAATAAAATATACAATTTAAAAAGGAGTTTAAGTTTAACAACGTTTGTTGAAGAAAAAAATTAAATGAGTTCTTACAAATTCTAAATTAATATTATTAATAAAATAGAGGCATAGAGTGAATATATTTTTTATATTCCCTTGAAGAGTTAAAATAATTTAAAATGGTAAATATGTCAGCTAAATAAGCTAACTTAGCTATCCATTCTTCATCAGCCAACTTCTCTGCAAAGGATAATTTTGATCTCTGAGGAACATAATTATTTCCTCTCTGAGTAAAATAAACGACTTTTTTATTTTTAAAATAAAATTAAGATAATTTTCCAAAATAGTACAGTAAAAACGGAACAATCCAATGGTTTTTATTACAAATCAATCAAATCACTTCGCGAGTCATACGAAATTGTCTTTCTAAATTAATGAACACTGCAAATACATAAGGAAATATTACTGTGCAATTACACTCATGACGATATTAATACAGCAAATAATATCCACACCAGATGAAATCAAACGGGGTACCGACTCTCTCATAATAATTGAGTAAATATGGAATAAGAAAAAATTGTCTGTATTTCAACCATAAAAACATTCAGAGAACTCCTATACAAATAGATAAGAAATTCTAAATATCTTAATTTCTTAAATTATTCAGATATAATTTAAAATAATTTATAGCCATCTTTCACTGCATTTAAAGAAATTCTAAGTAAATTTGTAGTTATATCCTTCTTCTTTAATGCTATTCATTCAATGTATAATAATTCCATTATTTATATAACCTTGTGTTATAAGAATTAATATTTCTTGATAATTTGTAATAAGAAAGAATATTGAACTCTTGTAAAATAAAGGTAGTTTTTCAGTTTTACAGTTTCATAATAATGCTTTTCTATTTATTTATTTTTCTTTTTATTTCGTTTTATTTTTTAAGTTTAATAATTTATTATTCTTTTCTCTAACAGCCCAAACTTTTCCGCGGACGGGTCAAAATTTTTCACGGACCGGTACCGGTCCGTGGACCGGCGGTTGAGAAACACTGCTCTAGAAGAACGTGGCGTGGTCTTACTATATCTATAATACATTAGTATTAAAGGGTCCGTTAATTTAAACAGCAAATCAATTGTAGATGTGTATTGTCCAAAGTAAGTCGGTTTGAGTAATGTCTAAATCACTTGGGTGCAAACAACCCAAACCGTGGATTAATCGGTTATAAGAGAGCGATTTTAAGGCGACGCTCGATTCACCGATTGCTGGGACATGTTTAAACGCCGTGAAACATGGACTGGTCCATGTCTGCATCCGGAACATGTAATATTAAAGTCCTGACATCTACGCGTTTACTTTTTCTTAAGAACATGCTTAGCACACTTTCTGAGTTTAATTTGTAAGGCGAGTCGAACAGCCAATCCTTGACTTATTATTAGCGAGAATACGCGGCTATTCGCTTCTACCAAGCCATCGGTATACTCTTCTCAATGGGATTTCATTTATCTGGTAGAAACCGTGCCTGCAGTACCTGTTGCGCGTAAACGAGTTAAAACCCGATACGATAAGAAAAGAGCGGCCGAGTACGGTTCAAGTGCACAGCTCGTCTGATTCTTTGTTGATGAGTATAACAGTTACTTTACTACAACATTTTCATAATATCCTCAATCCTCACGTTTGTCATATCGAATCTGCCTTCACTGCGAGTTATGTTTTGTATTTGTCAATCGACGAAATAAACAAGTTGTATTTTAAAATGCTCACTAACCCCAACCCGTTTCAATAGGTAAATATATAAATTCCGTAAAGCATTCTAATACCAGTGGGACGAAATCGACTGAGGCGAACATTTTATAACATGTTCCAGAGGGACGGAGCTCAGTGACACGAAGAGAACATACCGGCACTTATCGATAAACTTAACCTACAAAAGAGCGGTCCGTATCCGCTTTTTGTCTAGAATCTACAATATTATAATTTAAAACGTTTTAAACAACCAATAGCAATCCTAGTAAATATATCTTTAAACGCAGTACGTACGAGATTACATAACTGGCTAATACTATTATCGATCCTTATTTTAAATTTGATTAGTTACAGTATTATAGGTGTGGCTTGAGACTCGCGACTTATTTTATTTAGTAAACGCTAATATCTAACTTGGATTATGCTGGATCCGAGCCTGCGACCAAGTTTATTGTCGCGGTTCTAAAAAAGGAAATTCAAAAGGGAACTGGAGTGAGTTTAAAAGACTGTAGACGCGGTCCTATTAGAATCAGTTTCATATACTCGTGACGATGATTGCTCCTGAATAGAGGGGAAGGAGGGGGAGGGGGGAGGCTGGAGAGGGAGGGTGCAAGGTGTCAGTAGCAGGGACGGGAGCCGAATATGTTCACTTCCGCCGGAACCTCGTCTAACCGGGTTATATATTACATCCTCCCCCGGGCTCACTAACGGCCGCCAATTAGTCCCATCCAACCAATTGACGCGGGAACCTCTCTCTTATATTTGCGCACTCCCTCCACCAGCCATAGCCATCCTCGCTAAAACACTCCAACCCCCCACCGCCATATTTAACATTGTTCATTGTGGGTCTTATTCCTGTTTAAAGCGCGGATCTCAGAGAAATACCAGTGTTCGTTTAGAAATATAGACAGGCACTCTGAGATAAAATAAAATTGATACCACCCCCTTCCCCCCGGAAGAATTTAAAGTATAAAATAAAGAAGGAAGTGGTTCTCAGTATGTTAATACATGGAAACTTGTAACTTGGATTTCCCCTCTTCTTCAGGAAAATTCTAGAATCGAACAAATGTACCTTCTTAAAAAGAGAAGATTCATGAAAACCTTATTACATGGTGTCAACCCGTCTATCACGGCCGTTTTTAAAACTAAAATTATAAAAACTGCGTACAGTTTTTGTAGTATAGTGGGCTTATCACTAAAACAATAAATCAGGTCCGTTATGATTGGTTGTTATGATCTCCTGCCTTTATTCCTCCTCCTACAAACACCACTGACTTCACTGCTACCTTACAAGTAACCCTCAACTCCTTTATAACCGAACTTAAAGCTGTTATTGAACCTCTCCTCACCATCCTTCAAACCCTCTCATCACTAGCATCTGTCCTTCCCGTCTTTTCCCAAAAATGATCTCTCCAAACCAAACTTCTCTTACCATCCTTCTCTGGAACGCTAATGGGGTAACCCAGCATAAACAAGAACTTGATACTCTCCTACATGATAAAAGGATCGACATTGCCCTCATAAATGAAACACACTTCACAACACGTTCACACTTTCACATACGAGACTACCAAACGTACAGAACTGACCATCCAAATAACACTGCACAGGGGGGTAGTGCGATCCTTATTAGAAATTCCCTTTCCCACTTTCTGCATCCTTCTAACCCCACAGAATCTATTCAATCCACAACCATAACCCTAAATTCCTTACCATTTGACTACACAATATCCTCTGTTTATTGTCCTCCTAGCAAACCTGTTACCCATCAAGATTTTGTAACCTTATTCCGATCCTTTGGTCCAAGGTTTATAGCCGGAGGAGATTATAATGCTAAACATCCCCACTGGGGATGCAGAACCCGTAATCCACGTGGCACAAATTCCCTGCTTCCTCTGATTCTTTCTTCCAGATACCAAGTCCTTTCCCCTCCTGACTATACTTATTGGCCTTCTGATCCGAACAAACTACCAGACCTATTAGATTATTTCGTCACCTCCCCATTCACCAATCTCCACCCAACTATTTTGAACCTTCACGATCTCTCCTCTGACCACAGTGCTGTTCTTTTGATCCTAGACCTTTGTCCTACTCCCACCCCTAACAAACCTACCTTAATAAATGGACATGTAGACTGGACTATGTTTCAACAGTTAATAGAGAACAAACTTGACCTTAAAGTACCACTAAAGACATCTAATGACATAGACACAGCAGTACAGACACTAACTGAGACAATACAAACATGTGTATGGGACAGTACAAGACCTTACAAACAACACAGAACGACTAATTATTACTTACCTTTGACTATACGAACCTTAATTAGCGAAAAACGACGAGCTAGGGCAAAATGGCAACGGACTCGACTACCTACTGACAAACTGACCTTTAACAGACTTACAAGACAACTGACCACTGCATTGACAACATACAGATCAGAACAATTCTCAGACTATACTAGAAACTTGACGACGGAAGACAAATCCCTTTGGCAAGCTACCCGAAAAATCCTTAAACAAAAGATTATTCCTTCACCCCTCCAAAGATTAGATCAATCCTGGGCTAAAAGTGATGCCGATAAAGCAGAGCTTTTTGCCCATTTCCTCTCCGAACAGTTTACTCCTAATCCTGATATTTATGACCAAATCCATTCCAATAATATATTAAACGATCTGTTTGTGCCTCTTCAACTTTCTCCTCCCCCAAAGGCATTTAACCCATCCGATATTTCCTACATTATAAAACATCTTCCCAAAAACAAAGCTCCTGGCTATGACCTTATTACCTCCCATATCCTTAAAAACCTTCCCAAAAAAGGAATCGTCTACCTTACTTCCATCTACAACTCAGTCCTCCGAGTAACCCACTTTCCTTCACTTTGGAAATTTGCCAAAATCATAATGATCCACAAACCCTCCAAACCTTCCCACTTACCTAACTCCTATCGTCCTATCAGTCTTCTTCCACTGATGGGGAAAATCTTAGAAAAACTTCTCCTCCGACGAATTAATCCTATAATAGCATCCTTACAAACACTTCCAAATCACCAGTTAGGTTTTCGATCCCTTCACTCCACAGTCCAACAGTGTCACAGAGTTGTAGATATAATAGCCTCCTCCCTTGAACAGAAAATGTACTGCTCGGCGGTCTTCCTGGATGAAGCGCAAGCTTTTGACAGGGTTTGGCACGCTGGCTTGCTTTGGAAGCTTAAGGGCATCCTTCCTTTCACTTACTATCTGATCCTAAAATCCTTTCTAGCAAATCGTTTTTATCAAGTGTCCTACAACCTTTCCACTTCCTCAATTTATCCTATAAAAGCAGGTGTACCCCAAGGAAGCATCCTAGGTCCAATCCTGTATACCATTTTCACTTCCGACATGCCTGAACATCCTGCCACCACTTTAGCATCCTTTGCAGATGATAAATGTATTCTATCATCTAACATATCTCCTAGAATAGCATCTGATCAAGTTCAGCAACACCTCTTACTTCTGGAAACTTGGCTCAAGAAGTGGAGAATCAAAATTAATGAAAACAAAAGTGTCCATGTGACGTTTAGTTTGCGACATGGCATATGTGAACCGCTAACCCTAAACCAAATTCCCATCTCTCACTCTAGTTCCGTCCGCTACCTTGGTTTACATCTGGACCGTCGTTTGACCTGGGCACACCACACAAAACTTAAACGACAAGACTGCAACAGACGCTACAGAATTTTACACAGACTTTTACACCATACATCTAAGCTCAGCACACATAACAAATTACTCATTTATAACACCATAATTAAGCCCATATGGTCATACGGTATCGAACTCTGGGGTTCCACCAAGCGTTCCAACTCCTATCGAATCCAGTCCCTACAGTCCAAAATCCTAAGAAGAATAGTCCACGCTCCTTTCTACGTTTCTAACTTTACCCTTCACAACGACCTTAAAGTCCCCTTCGTCCATGACCTAGCCAAATCTCGTTACAAATCCTTCCATGACTCCATATCCCAACACCCTAATCCATTAATCCACAACCTATCATTGCCATCCATTCCCGGAAATCCTCCTCGACGTCTAAAGAGGCAGTGGCCACGTGATTTATTAAGCGATGTATAACTTCTAAATATATGTAATAATTCATGCTAGTATCTGTGAGTACTGTTAATGGACAGTTCCTCACCTCAAGTCAACATCATGTCATTCTAATAACATACATCATTATTGCTTATAACATGTAATTATGTAGTTGCAATATTCTAATAAAAATTTAAAAAAAAAAAAAACCGTTATGATTATTATTATTATTATAATTATGATTATTATTATTATTTAGTAA
This sequence comes from Gerris lacustris, assembly GCA_951217055.1. Taxonomy (NCBI): domain Eukaryota; kingdom Metazoa; phylum Arthropoda; class Insecta; order Hemiptera; family Gerridae; genus Gerris; species Gerris lacustris. The sequence goes on from OX578285.1 coordinate 64,772,926, forward strand.
ATATTAAAAAACAAATTTAATTTCCAATGAAATTAAGCAAAATATGTTTTAATATTGTAGAGTTATGCTGGTCTATCTCTATCTTTTTCTTTTTGTATATGTGCTGAGGGTTCGAGTTGGAACCAATTGGTGTCCCCTTTGTTAGATAAGCATAACCTTAAAAAAACATCTAAAACCAGCCACGAACATATTTGCAGTTCATCGTGACCTTCCAAACAGTATTCGTAAAAAGAGTTTTAAATTAATATTACTAATTCATATTTTACGATTTTGGTAGTATTCATACTACGGAACGATTAAATTTTAATTTAAATCAAATTATAATTATTATTAACTACGGGAAACAGACAGAGAAAAATAGACTCCAGCGCGGGGATTTGAACCACCGGCCTCTATATTTCCAGTATAGATATAGTATAATATAGAGGCCGGTGGTTCAAATCCCCGCGCTGGAGTCTATTTTTCTCTGTCTGTTTCCCGTAGTTAATAATAATTATAATTTGATTTAAATGAATATTACTAAGAAAAATGTATATGTTAAATTCCCACCTAAAGATTACTGTGGAATCTAACTTTCTGCAATATCAAAGCAACATTTTTTATTGGGGTTCGACGACGGGCCCTATTTTAGACGGAAAAAGAAGGACATGTGAAATTGAAAAAATAGTGGGAGGACAACAACTGTCGCAGTTGATTGAAACACTGTTGAACGACAGTCCACCGATTGACTACTTGTCATCGCAGAGTAGGCAGGCGGCCCTCAATCAACAACAGCCACGATTGTTGAACTTATCTCCAAATGCGTCTACATCAAAATGTACATTTTACATAGGTAAAAGTTGTTTTTCGGCACCAATTTATTAAGAAATGTATAAATATTTTATCTTACAATATTTGTGGTTTAAAAAGTAAAGTAGACAACATTTTTCTTTTATTAATTACTAGCTGGGTACCCGTGCTTCGCTACGGAGTGTTATTATAATTAGATAAGTTTATAAACAACTATAATGAAACATATCAATTATTTTACTACGCAAGAATATCTAGATTCTATCTCTCCCACCTATTTCTATACCACTTCCCCTTTGATAAGCTAATTTTAAAGATCCTAAATTCCCCCCCCCCCCCCCCTAAAGTAAAATATGACAATACAATACATAAAAACTATTACTCTACTCTTAAAGAGCTTTTGACTCATCAATGGTATTCATTACATTGACCCCGTACTCATTACTTGTACCATACCCCTGTGTACCAAATTTAAATTTCCAAAATTCATGTAGGCTGTCATTTTCCCCTTGCTTTGAAGTTCAAGTGGGCAAATTTTTATCGACATCGAACTAAAACTGTAGATTTGTATAAAGAACATACACCCACATACCTTGATTTTTATATATATAGCTATAAATTTCCATTTTACCCCCACCAAAATAAAATTGTACATAACAACAATTACTTTTCTCTTAAAGTGCTTTTCAACAATATGCATGATATGAAGGGAATCCATTACTTTGACATTTTTACACCGTACCCCTTTGTACCAAAATTTAAATTTCGAAAATTCATGTAGACAGTGACCTCCCCCTTGCTTTGAAGGGAAAGTGAGTAAATATTCATCAAATTGGGATAAAACTGTAGATTTGTATAAAAGACATACCCTCATACAGGCACTCTTCTTTTTTTTATAAGATATGGCTATATTTTTCCATTTTACCCCCTCCTAAATGAAAATACATATGACAAAACTGTATACATAACAACAATTAATGTAATCTTAAAGAGCTTTTCAACGATAATATCCATCATAAAGGGTATTCAGTCCTTTGACCCCGTATTCATTATTGTACCCTGTTTCCTGTGTACCAAAATTTAAATTTCGAAAATTGTTTTTTCTTCCTTTGAAGGTCAAGTGTGCATTTTTTGATCGAGATCGGACTAAAACTATGGATTTGTATAAAGAACATACACACATACGTTGACTTTTAGATATATTTTTCCATTTACCCCCCTAAATGCACGTAAAAACAATTACTGTACTCTTAAAGAGCTTTTCAACAGTATGCATCATGAAGGGTTTTCAAATTTGTACCCCGTACCCCTGTGTACCAAAAATTTAATTTTGAACATTCATGTAGACAGAGATCTTCCCCTTGCTTTGAAGGTCAAGTGAGCAAATTTTCATCGAGATCGAATTAAAACTGTTGAATTGTATAAAGAACATAAACACATGGTATCCATTACTTTGTCATTTGTACCCCGTACCTCTGTGTACCAAAATTTTAATTTCGGAAAATCATGTAGGCAGTCCCTTCACCTTGTTTGGAAGAAAAAGAGTGTAAAAATGCATCAAATTGGGATAAAACTGTAGATTTGTATATAAGACATTCTCTCATATAGATACTCTTCTTTTTATATATAGATATAGTTATATTTTCCATTTTACCCCCCTCCTAAATGAAAATATGACAAAACTACACATAACAACAATTACTGTACTCTTAAAGAGCTTTTCAACGATATGCATCACGAAGGCTATTCATTACGTTGACCCCGTATTCATTACTTGTACCCCGTACCCCTGTGTACCAAAATTTATATTTCGAACATTCATGTAGACCTTGATTTTCCCCTTGCTTTGAAGATCAAGTGTGCAAATTTTCATCGAGATCGGACTAAAACTGTAGATTTGTATAAAGAACAAATAAGGTATAGCTATATTTTTCCATTTTACCCCCCCTCCTAAATGAAAATATGACAAAAGTGTACATAACAACAATTGCTGCACTCTTAAAGAGCTTTTCAACGATATGCATCACGAAGAGTATTCATTACTTTGACCCCGTATTCATTACTTGTACCCCGTACCCCTGTGTACCAAAATTTAAATTTCAAAAATTCATGTAGACCTTGATTATTTCCTTGCTTTGATGGTCAAGTGTGCAAATTTGCATCAAAATCGGGCTAAAACTGTAGATTTGTATAAAGAACAAACACACACACACACACACACACACACACACATACGTTGACTTTTATATATATACTAGCTGAGTACCCGTGCTTCGCTACGGAGTGTTATTATAATTAGATAAGTTTATAAACAACTATAATGAAACATATCAATTATTTTACTACGCAAGAATATCTAGATTCTATCTCTCCCACCTATTTCTATACCACTTCCCCTTTGATAAGCTAATTTTAAAGATCCTAAATTCCCCCCCCCCCCTAAAGTAAAATATGACAATACAATACATAAAAACTATTACTCTACTCTTAAAGAGCTTTTGACTCATCAATGGTATTCATTACATTGACCCCGTACTCATTACTTGTACCATACCCCTGTGTACCAAATTTAAATTTCCAAAATTCATGTAGGCTGTCATTTTCCCCTTGCTTTGAAGTTTATTCAAGTTTATTCAAGTTTATTCAAGTTTATCCAAATTTATTCAAGTGGGCAAATTTTTATCGACATCGAACTAAAACTGTAGATTTGTATAAAGAACATACACCCACATACGTTGATTTTTATATATATAGCTATAAATTTCCATTTTACCCCCTCCTAAATAAAATTGTACATAACAACAATACTACCCGCCCTGGCAGTCGACGTAGGAAAAAAAAGAAAAAAAAAAAAAAAGAACTTTTCTCTTAAAGTGCTTTTCAACGATATGCATGATATGAAGGGAATCCATTACTTTGACATTTTTACACGGTACCCCTTTGTACCAAAATTAAAATTTCGAAAATTCATGTAGACAGTGACCTCCCCCTTGCTTTGAAGGGAAAGTGAGTAAATATTCATCAAATTGGGATAAAACTGTAGATTTGTATAAAAGACATACAGACACTCTTCTTTTTTTATTAGATATAGCTATATTTTTCCATTTTACCCCCTCCTAAATGAAAATACATATGACAAAACTGTACATAACAACAATTAATGTAATCTTAAAGAGCTTTTCAACGATATCCATCATAAAGGGTATTCAGTCCTTTGACCCCGTATTCATTATTGTACCCTCTTCCCTGTGTACCAAAATTTAAATTTTGAAAATTCATGTAGACACTGATTTTTTCTTCCTTTGAAGGTCAAGTGTGCATTTTTTGATCGAGATCGGACTAAAACTATGGATTTGTATAAAGAACATGCACACATACGTTGACTTTTAGACATATTTTTCCATTTACCCCCCTAAATGCACTTAAAAACAATTACTGTACTCTTAAAGAGCTTTTCAACAGTATGCATCATGAAGGATTTTCAACTTTGACATTTGTACCCCGTACCCCTGTGTACCAAAAATTTAATTTCGACAATTCATGTAGACAGAGATCTTCCCCTTGCTTTGAAGGTCAAGTGAGCAAATTTTCATCGAGATCGAATTAAAACTGTTGATTTGTATAAAGAACATAAACACATTCACACATACGTTGACTTTTATAGATATAGATATACATTTCCATTTTACCCCCCTCCTAAATGAAAATATGACAAAAGCGTACTTAACAACAATTAATGTACTCTTAAAGAGCTTTCCAACGATATATGCATCATGAAGAGTATCCATTACTTTGACATTTGTACCCCGTATCTCTGTGTACCAAAATTGTAATTTCGGAAAATCATGTAGGCAGTGACCTTCACCTTGTTTGGAAGAAAAAGAGTGTAAAATTGCATCAAATTGGGATAAAACTGTAGATTTGTATATAAGACATTCTCTCATATAGATACTCTTCTTTTTATATATAGATATAGTTATATTTTCCATTTTACCCCCCTCCTCATATAGATACTCTTCTTTTTATATAAAGATATAGTTTTATTTTCCATTTTACCCCCCTCCTAAATGAAAATATGACAAAACTACACATAACAACAATTACTGTACTCTTAAAGAGCTTTTCAACGATATGCATCACGAAGGGTATTCATTACTTTGACCCCGTATTCATTACTTGTACCCCGTACCCCTGTGTACAAAAATTTATATTTCGAAAATTCATGTAGACCTTGATTTTCCCCTTGCGTTGAAGATCAAGTGTGCAAATTTTCATCGAGATCGGACTAAAACTGTAGATTTGTATAAAGAACAAATATGATATAGCTATATTTTTCCATTTTACCCCCCTCCTAAATGAAAATATGACAAAAGTGTACATAACAACAATTACTGTACACTTAAAGAGCTTTTCAACGATATGCATCACGAAGGGTATTCATTACTTTGACCCCGTATTCATTACTTGTACCCCGTACCCCTGTGTACCAAAATTTAAATTTCGAAAATTCATGTAGACCTTGATTTTTTCCTTGCTTTGAAGGTCAAGTGTGCAAATTTTCATCAATATCGGGCTAAAACTGTAGATTTGTATAAAGAACAAACACACACACACACACACACACATACGTTGACTTTTATATATATAGATACTAGCTGGGTACCCGTGCTTCGCTACGGAGTGTTATTATAATTAGATAAGTTTATAAACAACCATAATGAAACATATAAATTATTTTACTATGCAAGAATATCTAGATTCTATCTCTCCCACCTATTTCTATACCCCCTCCTCTCCTCTTTGATAAGCTAATTACAAATATCCTAAATTCGCCCCCCCCTAAATTAAAATATGACTAAACTGTACATAAAAACTATTACTGTACTCTTAAAGAGCTTTTGCATCATGAAGGGTATTCATTACATTGACCCCGTATTCATTACTTGTACCATACCTCTGTGTACCAAACTTAAATTTCGAAAATTCATGTAGGCTGCAATTTTCCCCTTGCTTTGAAGGACAAGTAGGAAAATTTTTATTGACATCGAACTACTAACTGTAGATTTGTATAAAGAACATACTCACACATACGTTGATTTTTATATATATAGCTATAAATTTCCATTTTACCCCCTCCTAAATAAAATTGTACATAACAACAATTACTTTTCTCTTAAAGTGCTTTTCAACGATATGCATAATATGAAGGGAATCCATTACTTTGACACTTTTACACCGTACCCCTTTGTACCAAAATTAAAATTACGAAAATTCATGTAGACAGTGACCTCCCCCTTGCTTTGAAGGGAAAGTGAGTAAATATTCATCAAATTGGGATAAAACTGTAGATTTGTATAAAAGACATACCCTCATACAGACACTCTTCTTTTTATATAAGATATAGCTATATTTTTCCATTTTACCCCCTCCTAAATGAAAACACATATGACAAAACTGTACATAACAACAATTAATGTAATCTTAAAGAGCTTTTCAACGATAATATCCATCATAAAGGGTATTCAGTCCTTTGACCCCGTATTCATTATTGTACCCTGTTTCCTGTGTACCAAAATTTAAATTTCGAAAATTCATGTAGACACTGATTTTTTCTTCCTTTGAAGGTCAAGTGTGCATTTTTTGATCGAGATCGGACTAAAACTATGAATTTGTATAAATACACACATACGTTGACTTTTAGACATATTTTTCCATTTACCCCCCTAAATGCACTTAAAAACAATTACTGTACTCTTAAAGAGCTTTTCAACAGTATGCATCATGAAGGGATTTCAACTTTGACATTTGTACCCCGTACCCCTGTGTACCAAAACTTAAATTTCGAACATTTATGTAGACAGAGATCTTCCCCTTGCTTTGAAGGTCAAGTGAGCAAATTTTCATCGAGATCGAATTAAAACTGTTGATTTGTATAAAGAACATAAACACACTCACACATACGTTGACTTTTATAGATATAGATTTCCATTTTACCCCCCTCCTAAATAAAAATATGACAAAAACGTACATAACAACAATTACTGTACTCTTAAAAAGCTTTTCAACGATATGCATCATGAAGGGTATCCATTACTTTGACATTTGTACCCCGTACCTCTGTGTACCAAAATTTTAATTTCGGAAAATGATGTAGGCAGTGACCTTCACCTTGTTTGGAAGAAAAAGAGTGTAAATATTCATCAAATTGGGATAAAACTGTAGATTTGTATAAAATACCTTCTCTTACACACTCTTTCAATACACTTCTTTCTATATATAGATATAGTTATATTTTCCATTTTACCCCCCTCCTAAATGAAAATATGACAAAACTATACATAACAACAATTACTGTACCCTTAAAGAGCTTTTCAACGATATGCATCACGAAGGGTATTCATTATTTTGATCCCGTATTCATTACTTGTACCCCGTACCCCTGTGTACCAAAATTGAAATTTCGAAAATTCATATAGACCTTGATTGTTTCCTTGCTTTGAAGGTCAAGTGTGCAAATTTTCATCGAGATCGGACTAAAACTGTAGATTTGTATAAAGAACAAACACACACACACACACACACACACACACACATACGTTGACTTTTATATATATACTAGCTGAGTACCCGTGCTTCGCTACGGAGTGTTATTATAATTAGATAAGTTTATAAACAACTATAATGAAACATATCAATTATTTTACTACGCAAGAATATCTAGATTCTATCTCTCCCACCTATTTCTATACCACTTCCCCTTTGATAAGCTAATTTTAAAGATCCTAAATTCCCCCCCCCCCCCCTTAAGTAAAATATGACAATACAATACATAAAAACTATTACTCTACTCTTAAAGAGCTTTTGACTCATCAATGGTATTCATTACATTGACCCCGTACTCATTACTTGTACCATACCCCTGTGTACCAAATTTAAATTTCCAAAATTCATGTAGGCTGTCATTTTCCCCTTGCTTTGAAGTTCAAGTGGGCAAATCTTTATCGACATCGAACTAAAACTGTAGATTTGTATAAAGAACATACACCCACATACGTTGATTTTTATATATATAGCTATAAATTTCCATTTTACCCCCTCCTAAATAAAATTGTACATAACAACAATACTACCCGCCCTGGCAGTCGACGTAGGAAAAAAAAGAAAAAAAAAAAAAAAGAAATTTTCTCTTAAAGTGCTTTTCAACGATATGCATGATATGAAGGGAATCCATTACTTTGACATTTTTACACGGTACCCCTTTGTACCAAAATTAAAATTTCGAAAATTCATGTAGACAGTGACCTCCCCCTTGCTTTGAAGGGAAAGTGAGTAAATATTCATCAAATTGGGATAAAACTGTAGATTTGTATAAAAGACATACAGACACTCTTCTTTTTTTATTAGATATAGCTATATTTTTCCATTTTACCCCCTCCTAAATGAAAATACATATGACAAAACTGTACATAACAACAATTAATGTAATCTTAAAGAGCTTTTCAACGATATCCATCATAAAGGGTATTCAGTCCTTTGACCCCGTATTCATTATTGTACCCTCTTCCCTGTGTACCAAAATTTAAATTTTGAAAATTCATGTAGACACTGATTTTTTCTTCCTTTGAAGGTCAAGTGTGCATTTTTTGATCGAGATCGGACTAAAACTATGGATTTGTATAAAGAACATGCACACATACGTTGACTTTTAGACATATTTTTCCATTTACCCCCCTAAATGCACTTAAAAACAATTACTGTACTCTTAAAGAGCTTTTCAACAGTATGCATCATGAAGGATTTTCAACTTTGACATTTGTACCCCGTACCCCTGTGTACCAAAAATTTAATTTCGACAATTCATGTAGACAGAGATCTTCCCCTTGCTTTGAAGGTCAAGTGAGCAAATTTTCATCGAGATCGAATTAAAACTGTTGATTTGTATAAAGAACATAAACACATTCACACATACGTTGACTTTTATAGATATAGATATACATTTCCATTTTACCCCCCTCCTAAATGAAAATATGACAAAAGCGTACTTAACAACAATTAATGTACTCTTAAAGAGCTTTCCAACGATATATGCATCATGAAGAGTATCCATTACTTTGACATTTGTACCCCGTATCTCTGTGTACCAAAATTGTAATTTCGGAAAATCATGTAGGCAGTGACCTTCACCTTGTTTGGAAGAAAAAGAGTGTAAAATTGCATCAAATTGGGATAAAACTGTAGATTTGTATATAAGACATTCTCTCATATAGATACTCTTCTTTTTATATATAGATATAGTTATATTTTCCATTTTACCCCCCTCCTCATATAGATACTCTTCTTTTTATATAAAGATATAGTTTTATTTTCCATTTTACCCCCCTCCTAAATGAAAATATGACAAAACTACACATAACAACAATTACTGTACTCTTAAAGAGCTTTTCAACGATATGCATCACGAAGGGTATTCATTACTTTGACCCCGTATTCATTACTTGTACCCCGTACCCCTGTGTACAAAAATTTATATTTCGAAAATTCATGTAGACCTTGATTTTCCCCTTGCGTTGAAGATCAAGTGTGCAAATTTTCATCGAGATCGGACTAAAACTGTAGATTTGTATAAAGAACAAATATGATATAGCTATATTTTTCCATTTTACCCCCCTCCTAAATGAAAATATGACAAAAGTGTACATAACAACAATTACTGTACACTTAAAGAGCTTTTCAACGATATGCATCACGAAGGGTATTCATTACTTTGACCCCGTATTCATTACTTGTACCCCGTACCCCTGTGTACCAAAATTTAAATTTCGAAAATTCATGTAGACCTTGATTTTTTCCTTGCTTTGAAGGTCAAGTGTGCAAATTTTCATCAATATCGGGCTAAAACTGTAGATTTGTATAAAGAACAAACACACACACACACACACACACATACGTTGACTTTTATATATATAGATACTAGCTGGGTACCCGTGCTTCGCTACGGAGTGTTATTATAATTAGATAAGTTTATAAACAACCATAATGAAACATATAAATTATTTTACTATGCAAGAATATCTAGATTCTATCTCTCCCACCTATTTCTATACCCCCTCCTCTCCTCTTTGATAAGCTAATTACAAATATCCTAAATTCGCCCCCCCCTAAATTAAAATATGACTAAACTGTACATAAAAACTATTACTGTACTCTTAAAGAGCTTTTGCATCATGAAGGGTATTCATTACATTGACCCCGTATTCATTACTTGTACCATACCTCTGTGTACCAAACTTAAATTTCGAAAATTCATGTAGGCTGCAATTTTCCCCTTGCTTTGAAGGACAAGTAGGAAAATTTTTATTGACATCGAACTACTAACTGTAGATTTGTATAAAGAACATACTCACACATACGTTGATTTTTATATATATAGCTATAAATTTCCATTTTACCCCCTCCTAAATAAAATTGTACATAACAACAATTACTTTTCTCTTAAAGTGCTTTTCAACGATATGCATAATATGAAGGGAATCCATTACTTTGACACTTTTACACCGTACCCCTTTGTACCAAAATTAAAATTACGAAAATTCATGTAGACAGTGACCTCCCCCTTGCTTTGAAGGGAAAGTGAGTAAATATTCATCAAATTGGGATAAAACTGTAGATTTGTATAAAAGACATACCCTCATACAGACACTCTTCTTTTTATATAAGATATAGCTATATTTTTCCATTTTACCCCCTCCTAAATGAAAACACATATGACAAAACTGTACATAACAACAATTAATGTAACCTTAAAGAGCTTTTCAACGATAATATCCATCATAAAGGGTATTCAGTCCTTTGACCCCGTATTCATTATTGTACCCTGTTTCCTGTGTACCAAAATTTAAATTTCGAAAATTCATGTAGACACTGATTTTTTCTTCCTTTGAAGGTCAAGTGTGCATTTTTTGATCGAGATCGGACTAAAACTATGAATTTGTATAAATACACACATACGTTGACTTTTAGACATATTTTTCCATTTACCCCCCTAAATGCACTTAAAAACAATTACTGTACTCTTAAAGAGCTTTTCAACAGTATGCATCATGAAGGGATTTCAACTTTGACATTTGTACCCCGTACCCCTGTGTACCAAAACTTAAATTTCGAACATTTATGTAGACAGAGATCTTCCCCTTGCTTTGAAGGTAAAGTGAGCAAATTTTCATCGAGATCGAATTAAAACTGTTGATTTGTATAAAGAACATAAACACACTCACACATACGTTGACTTTTATAGATATAGATTTCCATTTTACCCCCCTCCTAAATAAAAATATGACAAAAACGTACATAACAACAATTACTGTACTCTTAAAAAGCTTTTCAACGATATGCATCATGAAGGGTATCCATTACTTTGACATTTGTACCCCGTACCTCTGTGTACCAAAATTTTAATTTCGGAAAATGATGTAGGCAGTGACCTTCACCTTGTTTGGAAGAAAAAGAGTGTAAATATTCATCAAATTGGGATAAAACTGTAGATTTGTATAAAATACCTTCTCTTACACACTCTTTCAATACACTTCTTTCTATATATAGATATAGTTATATTTTCCATTTTACCCCCCTCCTAAATGAAAATATGACAAAACTATACATAACAACAATTACTGTACCCTTAAAGAGCTTTTCAACGATATGCATCACGAAGGGTATTCATTATTTTGATCCCGTATTCATTACTTGTACCCCGTACCCCTGTGTACCAAAATTGAAATTTCGAAAATTCATGTAGACCTTGATTGTTTCCTTGCTTTGAAGGTCAAGTGTGCAAATTTTCATCGAGATCGGACTAAAACTGTAGATTTGTATAAAGAACAAACACACACACACACACACACACACACACACATACGTTGACTTTTATATATATAGATATATGTCCTTCTGACATTTTCATATTATTAACAACATTTATTTTTTTAAAGGTTAAATAGGACTATTTGATACATTTTTCCTCGACTTTAAACTTAGTTGGGTGTCAGCAGGCAAGTCACATATCAAGGGATGGGCCAGTGGTGGCATGCTCCTTGGTATAAAGTCCCATTTGCATCATGATAAATGCCGATATTCCATATTCGGCAATAGTATTTTGATAATAGTTAAAGAAAACTCTTATTGAAGCGAGCGTAAGCGAGCTTCTTACATTCAACAAACTATGCATCTTGTCTGTCTGTCTGTCTGTCTGTCTGTCTGTCAGTAACGTTTACGCGTGGGACGATAACTTGAGTAAAAGTAGACCGATTTAGTTGAAATTTGGTATACATGTTCCTCTTACTAATACTCAGGCTAAGTTCATTGGACAGCACGATCCGTCCAAGAGTTCGCGCGCAACGCTCGCGTAAACGAGAGGTTCAAAAATTAAATTGGAATTTCAGGACGGGAAAAGATTCTATCATCATCTATTCGATGAGACGAACATTTATTACAAATAATATTTTTTAGTAAAACCAACAGCGACACTGCTATGAATTAATAAAGATCGCTAAAACTATTAAAGCGGACCTAAACGTTTATAATAGAGAAAACAACCTTTTCACCGATAACTTACGTTCTAACCTAACGATTTTAATAAAATGTCATATGCACCATCTAATGCACAATTGAAACACGCATGCAAAATTTCAATTTGATACATGCAGTAGTTTTTTTGTAGCAAAGAAATAAATTTTATAATAATTGAAAAAGAGATGTTTGGTTAGAGGAATAGTAAGAATGCGGGGTGGTTCCCTTACTAATAGCCGCTGTACTACTATCATACCCTATTTCTATCAACTCATCATGATTCATGATTATCTATTTTTTCGATATTCAATACATATTTATTACTATACGCTCGCTTCAATGATAGAGCCACGCGATGCCTAGTTATAGGTTTATAAATACAAAAACCATATTAAAAAAAAATCCCTTTCATTCTGTGCTACACATCGCAGAGCGAAATTAGTTTTTTCTACACCTGTTAACGCAATATAGTTGATAGGTTCTCTACAATAAGGTTGATGTAATTGAAGCGAGCGTAAGCGAGCTTCTTACATTCAACAAACTATGCATCTTGTCTGTCTGTCTGTCTGTCTGTCTGTCTGTCTGTCTGTCTGTCTGTCTGTCAGTAACGTTCACGCGTGTGACGATAACTTGAGTAAAAGTTGACCGATTTAGTTGAAATTTGGTGTACATGATCCTCTTACTAATACTCAGGCTAAGTTCGTTGGACAGCGTGATCCGTCCAAGAGTTCGCGCGCAACGCTCGCGTAAACGAGAGGTTCAAAAATTAAATTGGAATTTCAGGACGGGAAAAGATTCTATTATCATCTATTCGATGAGACGAACATTTTTTTCAAATAATTTTTTTTAGTAAAACCAACAGCGACACCGCTATGAATTAATAAAGATCGCTAAAACTATTAAAACGGGCCTAAACGTTTAAAATAGAGAAAACAACCATTTTACCGATATCTTACGTTTTAACGTAACGATTTTAATAAAACTTCATAGACACCATCAGATGCACAATTGAAACAGTCATGCAAAATTTCAATTTGATACATGCAGTAGTTTGTTTGTAGCAAAGAGATACAAATTATAAATATTGAAATGGAGATGTGTGGTTAGAGGAATAGTAAGAATGCGGGGTGGTTCCCTTACTACTAGCCGCTGTACTACTACCAGACCCATTATCTATCAACCCATAATGATTCACGATAATCTATTTTTTCAATATTCAATACATATTTATTACTATACGCTCGCTTCAATGATAGAGCCACGCGATGCCTAGTAATAATTGAAGCGAGCGTAAGCGAGCTTCTTACATTCAACAAAATATGCATCTTGTCTGTCTGTCTGTCTGTCTGTCTGTCAGTAACGTTTACGCGTGTGACGATAACTTGAGTAAAAGTTGACCGATTTAGTTGAAATTTGGTATACATGATCTTCTTACTAATACTCAGGCTATGTTCGTTGGACAGCGTGATCCGTCCAAGAGTTCGCGCGCAATGCTCGCGTTAACGTGAGCTTCAAATTTAAAATTGGAATTTCAGGACGGGAAAAAATTCTATCATCACCTACTCGATGAGACGAACATTTTTTTCAAATAACATTTTTCAGTAAAACCAACAACGACACTGCTATGATTTAATAAAGATCGCTAAAACTATTAAAGCGGACCTAAACGTTTAAAATAGAGAAAACAACCTTTTTACCGATATCTTACGTTCTAACGTAACGATCTTAATAAAACTTCATGTACATCGTCTAAAGTACAATTGAAACAAGTATGTGAAATTTCAACTTGATACATGCAGTAGTATTTGAGCAGTGGCGGATTAAGGGTGTCATCTAGGGGGTGGCGATCTGACCCTCCAAGGGGTTTCGGGAGTATGGAAAGCCCTAAGGAAAGGGGGGGGGGGAGTTCTCAGGATTTCCCCCCCCCCCCTGCAGTCCAATATCTTAAACGTAAGTCATAGGTTTCGTTAGTAGTTAATTATTGTAGGGTGCATATAGCGGGGGGTCCGGGGGTCCTCCCCCGGAAAAATTTGAAAATATGAGCTCTCAAAACAGCGCTTAAATGCATTTCTGAGGTAAAATTTGATTTTAATACTTAGTCACAAAAGGGGCATTTTTGGCTCGATTATATGGTGTAGTTTGTTGGAAAAAAAGGATGAACATGAACACAAGTACATTTTTTTTAAAAAAAATATAATACAAACTTAAAAGTATAGTTATTGTAACACAATAAAAGTTGTGCACCTAATCCCTTTGTCTAAATTACCTAAAAAAAATTCGTTCTTGAGAACGAAAATTTATCACAGTTTGTTACCTTCGGTAAGCTCGGAAGTAAAAGGGGGATTTTTAATATTTTCGTTTTATATATCTACGAGCCGTTAAGCCCATGACAACGGACCAAATTTTATATATAGAAAAAAATAGTTAAATTAAGTAAATTAATTTAGATAAGTTATTATATCTATTTGATGACCATCGAATCAAAGCAAATTCTCGTACTTATTTTTATTGGAATAAATGCGGTTAATTCAGATTGGCAATAAACATTTTGCTAAAACTACACATCTATAAATTATTTTATAAAATAAATTATCAGAATTTGTGGATTTGTTTAAACGAATTAATCTATTATCGGCGTCTCTATTGAAAACTAGGACATTTTGGCGACCCGAAAAGTGTTTTCGTGAGACAAGTTCGGGATTTAAAGTCCAAAACCGGGACAACTCCGGGACGCCTGGCGTCGTCAGAAGTTTATTATTGGGGGGAGGGGGGGAGGATATATTGCGGGGCCGGGGGTCCTCCAACCACCTCTAACCACCTCTATTGAAAACTAGGACATTTTGGCGACCCGAAAAGTGTTTTCGTGAGACAAGTTCGGGATTTAAAGTCCAAAACCGGGACAACTCCGGCACGCCTGGCGTCGTCAGAAGTTTATTATTGGGGGGAGGGGGGGAGGATATATTGCGGGGCCGGGGGTCCTCCAACCACTGTGCCCCTGCCAAGGCAGCAGCACTATAAAAATTAATATGATATCAAAGATATCATAGACCAGGTAGATGTACAGCTCTGAGAAGAGTCCCACTGCTCTGTTCAAGACGAGAAACTTCACCAAGGTGAATAAATTAAGAGTGTTGGTAGGAAGTAGGTAGACATACAGAATAAAAGATAAGTTTAGTGAATGATGGACAATGTCCAATAAATAATAGTATAATTAAATGAAATTTGATTTCTGGTATGGTATGACATAATACATTAAAGGGTGAAGATTGACTCAAACCGTGAGTGGCCAACAACACGGGAGAGTCAACTCAAAATAATACGGTTGACTGAATTTAAACAAAATAAAAAAAGAAAACTGGTAGACAGGCCCCGCCCTAACTGCCCTAGCGCCGCGTAACACCAAAACGGCTAGCCTTATCTCCGTCTCAGCTGGTAACGCAAAGGGGCTAGTCAACCAGAGTGAAAAGTAAAATAATAAATAAAATAAGAAAAAGAAAGTAAAAATATACTTCACGTTAGAGGGCACTCCCTACTCTGAACTAACACCGCGTCGAACAAAGTAACGGCTACGCTATCCTCACGTACACTGGGTCACGGTGAGTGGGTCCTCTAAACAAAAAAAAGAAAGAATTAAAACAAGGTTATAATAGTGAACAATACTCAGCAGTACTCGTAGTTGTAGCTACCAGTATAAAAGAAAAACACAGTGGCTACATTGACCTGTTGCCCTCAGGTCACCACTGGAGACTTAAACGGCAAATACAACCTGAAGGGTAAAGAAACAAAAAAATAAATTACTTTTAAAACATAAATAAAACAGAAAAATTCTTAAAAATACTTCCAAGAAGTAAAAGGGTTAAGACCTGTCCATGATTCAAAGTGAATGTCCGGAACAGATCACACAATTAAAGAGTAACATAGCCGGACCTGGCTATCCGGATTACTCAAAGTTAAATGCCAGTTAAAAGGTAACACGTACCCAAAGGTAAGTAAATTGTGAAATAAACGGAAAGATAAGGGGGGGGGGGGGGGGGGGACATAAGATTAATTAAGTGAAGTTAAAATTTAGATACGGGAAAGTGAATTAAATAAAATGATTCTGAATTAAGGGACACTAACCTAACCTAACCTGGCCTAACCTCAGGATGTCACATCTCGCACGCTACGAGAAGTGATACGTATCATCACCGGATAGGCCCAGATTGATTTAGTATACTAAGTTACACAGAAAAGGGACGGGACTATAAACTAAAACGTTATTACAGTTTATAAACGATACGGTAGGTATGATTCATAGGTGAGACGGTCAACGTAGTCTTCAAGTAAGTCGGGTCCACATGTCGTCCAAAGGTGAAACTAGCGCAGGTTTTCCCACGTAGATCTTGGCTGGCTAAGAGTCATGCCCCGATACTTGAAACGGTACGATAAGATACGAAAGCTCCAAAGAAGTTTACGTTAGAAAAAGGTCGTGAAGCACATCACCCGGTCAGCGTCTCTACTGGTTTACTAAACGACAAACACAGTTGTCAGAAGGTTAGAGAAGTTTTCCTCGAAGCGTCCAAGCAACAGGTTGTTCCAAGATTATCCAAGTCCATCACAAACAGGGAAAACTTAATCTCAACGGGAATGAATTCATACGGTAAAACAGATTCCGGAGAATCAGAATAAATCACTGAATATTAAAATAAAAGCTGGCATTTCCAAAGAAACTTGGAAGGATGCCCGGAAAAAAAACTAAGCGTTCATAATGGAGAACCGGTAAACAAGAGAATGCGAGAGAGTCGCGTCTCCCCGACTCTTTAACATAAATGATGGCATAGAAAAGCTAAAATAATGGTTGAAAACAAATGAAACGGAAAAGGTCTAGAAAATTAAAGAACGAGAAGATAAGAATTTAGATGCAAACGGGAATTTCCTAGCTGAAATATAAGAAAAGATATGAGGGAAAGAAAATAAAATATATACGACCTGGTAAAGAAGAATAAAACTGAATGTGTCGGACCTGTTCGAAGTAGTTCGTCGGATATTCCGCTAGGTGGCAGCAGGTGATGGGCCCTGAAAAAACTAATCTCACAGAGATCCGAGAGGTGGCGCCAGCCTACGGAAGTCGTTCAAACGCGAAAAACAAACTCCAAAAACTTACCACGGTACACCACCTCTAACCACCTCTATTGAAAACTAGGACATTTTGGCGACCCGAAAAGTGTTTTCGTGAGACAAGTTCGGGATTTAAAGTCCAAAACCGGGACAACTCCGGGACGCCTGGCGTCGTCAGAAGTTTATTATTGGGGGGAGGGGGGGAGGATATATTGCGGGGCCGGGGGTCCTCCCTCGGAAAATTTTGAAAATATTACCTCTCAAAACAGCGCTTTTATGCATTTCAGATATGAAATTTGGTAGTCGTTGGAAAAAAGTATAATCAAGGGGGGGGGGCGGTCGCCACCCCCGCCCCCCCCCTTTAATCCGCCACTGTATTTGAGTAATGAAGTGATACATTTATAATATTAGTTTAAAAGCTATTCCGGGTGGTTAAGATTCTTATAGTCGTTTTGTGTGTAGGTTTGTTATGAAGTAAAGCTTTGTACCGAGTACCCCCACTCTACCCCTTAGTACCCTCTTCCACTTATCTTGAACTATGAAATTCATCATGATTAACAAATTTCAATATTCAGTATTTTATTGCAATACGCTCGCTTCAATGATAGAGCCACGCGATGCCTAGTTTATATCGAACCCATATGTCTAAGGGTGCGTTCGGCAACACTAACCGGTCAACCTCTCGGTCGACCGGCGGTTTGTTGTGGTTAGTGTCATGGCGGCATGAAATCATTTTTGTTTCCGAACGGGCAGCGGTCGACCGAAAAGGATATAAACAAAGAGAGGTTACAAATATGAATTCGTTTTTCTTTGGTGTGAGATAGAAGTGAAGCTGTGACGATTCCTCAAGTGAATAAACTATTGCAGCGGCACCCCTTTAGGTTAAATCTGTATATAGCAATCATCCCTTTCCTTTTTCCTTCTACTAAATTCTCAGATTACACGACGTTCAGCAGCATCTTCCTCCTGAAACCTTGAACTTCACTGCTTACATCGATAATATCAACTCTTCTGTGTACAAATGATACATTTATAATCTCTTAAATGTATAAAATATGCGAACGGACATGTTTAGAGTTTGATGCTATCTGTCGGTAGCCTGGTGAACCTTTCTCTAGTTCGCTAGTTGTTCCGGTAGATGGCGTTAGTGTTTGTCTCCCACCCTGAGGAATTCCCCTCCTTGGGGTCTTCAGCCCCTGTCTTTTCTACATTCAGTCGTAGTCGTTTTCTGCTCACTGACAATTATACCTTTTCTAAACCGTATCTAGTTCGTTTTATTTATTTAGGAACGCAGCAGCGTTCCGCCCCGCCAAGTCAAAAAGTTTAAATTTCACAAAAGCTGCCAGTGTATATATACTGTAGGTGACGAACTAGGGTTTTTGAGGGTCTGCAGCGTGGAATACATACAAGCTACCTAAATATTTTTTTAATATCTTTGAAGGCCGTGTCCTGTAGATCAAAATTAAAAAAAAATATCGAAATCGGTCTAGTAGAAGTAGAGAAAAATAGGTTTGAAAATGGTAGTTTTGATGACTTCTTATTCTTATTCTTCCTTCATTTTACGTTGACGCACCTACAGCCTAAACTACTGAACCGATTTTAATAAATGAGGGCTTTTTGGATTTGTCTAGAGCCCTAGTGCATTCCCCCCCCCCCCCCCTACAATCAATCAACTTATTCCTATGCTGAATGTGGAGCGAGAATCCAAGTAAGCGTCATGCGAAGTAGTGAGCCTATATTATATTATAACATATAAAAAATAATTATTACATATATATATATATATATATATATATATATATATATAATGATAAAAATAATAATCAACAATATATGTAATATAATAATAATATATATTATTGTAATTATACTATTAGTTACTTTTAACATATATACTTTATAATTAAGGTATATAATTAAGACAATATTAAGGGACTTACTTATATAAGGTCAGGATCCAGCTGGATATGCGCTAATGATAGCAACGTTAGTGTATCTAGGTGGCCAAATGCCGCTAAAAATCGTTATATTATGCTGCTACTATAAAAATGTTAAGTTCTTTTAATGTCATAGGTCTCGTAGTTCTCCAATCTCCATAGGCCTTGTCCAGCTCTTAACTTCACTTTTATTTGACTCTAATGTGTGGGAATAAACAGGTTAGAGAATCCTTCCTTAGGGGCCGTACAAAAAGTCATGAAATCTGACCAAAAACCACTTGTGTGGTAAAAAAACACCCCGCCAAGTCTGTGGTCCAAAAAAGTTGTGAAATCAACTTTCTGTCCCGCCAAGTGATGTTGGCAATTTCTCCTGACCCAACACTGTCAACTTAGATATTTATCAGCTTCTTCTCCTTGGCGGTGTGAGGAAAGCCGTTTAACAGTGTTGTTGAAGGCTCTTCTCGATGCCACAATAATCATTGCTGTAAATCTTTCCCATTATCAAAAAGCAAATAAAATAGAAATAAGTAATATACAAATTAAGCTTTCAAGGAATGACCGCATGCAACTACTACTTTCTTTGCAGAGGATGCGTGGGGTACAACCAGTTAACTTTGGGAAGTACTGCAGGAACACCGCCAAGGAGAAGAAGCTGATAAATATCTAAGTTGACAGTGTTGGGTCAGGAGAAAGTGCCAACATCACTTGGCGGGACAGAAAGTTGATTTCACAACTTTTTTGGACCACAGACTTGGCGGGGTGTTTTTTTACCACACAAGTGGTTTTTGGTCAGATTTAAACCTCCGTAGAACCCTAACATTTTTGGTCACTTCGGGCCTGGATTAGCCTATGGACATACATCAATTAATCGTTAATCGTTCTTTATAATCGTTAATCGTCAATCGTTTTTTATAATCGTTAATCTTCAATCGTAAATCGTTAATCGTCAATTCGGGCATATGCCCTGGTCCTTTGTTAATCGTATTCTAGTTATTATCAATTGTTTTTTATTCGTAGGTTTATACTTGTGATTTGTGAGTTCAATTATAAATATTATATTTTAATCGCCTTTAATCGTGGAATTAAAATTAATCGAAATATATATTGGTAAACACATTTTAAGATTTGTATCAAATAATCGTTGGACTAAAATATATCGAAATATCTTCGGTAAAAACATTTCAAGATTTGTTTAGCTTAAAGACAGTGAAGTTATTTGTTAACGCTCTAGTTTATAAGTGTATGATAGACGCAGTGAAGAGTGGACCCCCTTGTAGAGTGGAAGGGCTTGCTTACTTCAGCCAGTGCAGGTGTCTCTACGTCTCTACTACCGCTCAGCTAAGTGATAACACCGTATCTCTCCTTTCACTATCCGATCCCATTCCTTATCTCTAACAACCATTTCTCTGTTAGTCTTATCTAATCTCTATTTTTTCCTTTTCATTCCATCTAATTTTTATCTTTATCTCTCTAACTTTGTCAAGATTTTTTATCTATTTGTTTTTTTTTTAATATTTAATAACTTTTTTGTTAAACTTTCTGATAATACTTTTTGTTACGGTAAATATATTTTTTAAATACCTTTAATTGTCAAATTAACATTTTATTGCGTAATATAAAACCTTTTGTTAATAAATTAATCCTTAAAATTGATTTAAAATCGATAATTGTTATACTTAGTTTAAATATAATTTAATTTTTTATAGTTTAAATTCGATATTTTAAATATAATCCTTTATATTTAGTCATTTAATTATAAGTAATTCTAGTAATATATTTTTCGATCAATTTTAATTTGATATTAATCTTGTATCTTTCTTTTCAATTAAGATTGTTTATTTGCGCTTATTGTTTCTTCGATTATTTAATTTTACTATTTCAATTTCAATATGGTTAAATCGCCTACTCCTTTTACAAATAAAAGGAAAATTATACATTCCAGGATCGAAAGAATCCAAATCTTTGTTGCTGAATTTAATAAGGATGAAGCTAAGGTAACCGACTTTGACGAACTACGTGCTCGATTAGAAACGGTCTTAGATTGTTGGAAACAATATGACAATTTCAAAGATTACTCGGAGGAGGATGTGACTTCTCGAATAACCTTCGAAACTACCTACTATCAACTCACTGTATTCTTAAACAGCTATTCAGTCCTTATAGTAAGTCTAGAGAAGAATCTACTATCAAAAATCTAGGGAGCAGTTTCAAACGTCTTTATTAACTCGACTGACAATTTAATACAAAACAATAACAAACGAATCGGTGACATTAATATACCCAGGTTTAATCGTGTATTTCCAACATTCTCCCACCTGAGGCATCTATCTGAACCTTCAGATAGATGTCTAAAACCCGATAACATAAAAGGAGAGAGGCATAAGTATAACATTATTACTAGAATAGAAACATTATGATATTATTCCATAAACAAAACTTGAAAAACAATACTAATTATAAAACGTAAAACATTGGTCAAACCATAACAATAATCCCAAAATTAAAACATCCAATGTTCCAAATTACGTTAAATTCCCAGCCTCTCTACTTTTTTTTTTTGCTAATTCGCCCACTGCCAGTAGTGACTAAAGGTGGATTGTTGACAGACTTTGAGTCTACTGGGTAGATATGCTTCGTGTTTTCTTGTTGTAGCTTGTCGCGGATCACTTTCAGTTTCCTATGCTTGTATACAGTTGCACGAAGTGCAAGTTGACCTAAATATTCATCACGGAAACGTTGTCGCGAGGCTTCCCTTACTTGGTTCCTATATGATAATCTTCGATTAAGGGCAGTTTCATCTACTTGATCTGGATCAGGCACTCTGTCCACTTTACTTAACATCGATGTTACAATCATAGTAGAACTCCTTTCTGAAGAACTCTCCTCTGGTACTCGGCCCATAAGGGTCCATCCGAGCTTGGTCTCCATCGCAACTAACCCAGAACTTAAACTATGTTTTCCTCCTGTTATCAGTTTACCTGCAATATCAGCGCCTATAAGGATTTCTACAGGTCTCTCCTTTACATCTTGTATACTGATGCCTTGCAATTGTAATTCTTTCAGCCAAGGTCCTTTCTGTACAGGTGCAATTCTACCACATATTACCGTTTGGTCTAAGACCTCAAAATTACACTTGTAACTATCATCGGGACTAGACAAATAAACTTTAAATACTCCATGATTAATTTCTCCAGTACTCGATCCACCAAACAAAGAATGCCGAATCCTTTCAGATCGTAAAGGTTTGTAGAGCATTTCCTGTAGAGTCGATTTTAACACATAGGAACGCTGCGAGCCGGTGTCAATAATTGCTCTTGCAATACGTTCTTTATTGTTTCCTCTAACTTTAACTAAAAGGGTCTGTAACTGTACTTGAGGACAACTCGCGAGGTTTGATAAGACCTCATCAGTCTGCGAACCCTGGCCTACATTTTGCTTCCCCACACTCACTCTTACACCAGTATCTTTGTTATTTGATGAAAGTGGTAAGCTTTCACACATAAGAACATTGTGTTTCCTCTGACATACAATACAGGTAGGCTTGTTCTTACAATATTTCACAGTATGTTTGGGTTTAAAACACGCGAAGCAGCACTGATTTCTTCTTAAAATTTTTTTTCTCTCTTCAAGTGTCATTTTCTGCGCCTTTATACAGTTAACCGGCTTATGTTGTTTCCCGCAAAAAACACAACCTAAATTCTCTTGCTTTGTGGGAGTGGTCAGTAAATTTGCGGTGGAGGGCGTAATAGTAGATGTAGACGGCTTAACAACAACTGAATTATTCTTTAAAACAGCAGGATTGGCGTAGTCTAGAGAACCGAACCCTGACATGGCTAAACTTACTTTTTGTTCTCCCTCCACTTCCGCTCTGATAAATTTCATCAAATTGTCTAATTTGTCCTTAGTCGTTTTTAAAGTACCTCCTTGAGCCAGAAGTGACGCTGAGGCACGCTGCCATACCCTCAATAATTCCTCAGGTAGGCATGACTCTACCAGAGGTAGCAACATAGAAGCACACTTGTCTGACGTAACGCCTAAAGTTTCTAAAGCTCTCATATGACACTCTAATTTATCATAAAGAGACGAAAGTGGTACTTTATTAGCCTCTACAGCGTTCTTTAACACCAAACCTAAAAGTTCTCTGACGTAAACTTCTACTAGCAGATCGTCCCTGCCAAACCTATTCTTTAAACAATCTATTATCTTTCCGTAATTTTCCCCTACGGCCGGAAAACTCAGAACTAACTCCCTAGCTCTAGACTCTGGTTCAGTAGCAAGGATTAAATACTGAATTTTATCTTCATTCGGAATACTAGAATCATTATGAACTTTACTAAATTGACCCCAAAAATTTAACCAATTTTTAATTTCCCCTTCAAAACAAACAAATTTTATATGCGGAAGCTTAAATTTACGTTTCTTCAAGACACTTTTCTGAGTTGAGATTGATGACTCGCTATTCTTATCAGCTATCTCCTTCGTTACCTTGTACTTAGCCTTCAGGAACTTCGAAGTGTAACCATCACTCTCCTCCGACTCCTTAGTAAGATCTACCTCAGAAACTTCTGCCTCTAACATAGCTTGGAAGATCTTATTATCAAGTGATTCGATAGTTTCCCGTTTTTTCTCAATAAGAGAAAAAACTTCATGCATATCTTCCACATTGACAGGAGATTGGGCCAAAATATCATCTAATTTAGTGCATAGTTTCGTAAGTGAAGTTCTATAAACTCCCCTTGCTCTCCTATCACTATTGTCCATAATAAATCAAAATATTCTCACCAAAACTGCAGATATGAAAAATCTTGAGTTCGTGTCACGGTCGCCACAATATTCTTAAACAGCTATTCAGTCCTTATAGTAAGTCTAGAGAAGAATCTACTATCAAAAATCTAGGGAGCAGTTTCAAACGTCTTTATTAACTCGACTGACAATTTAATACAAAACAATAACAAACGAATCGGTGACATAAATATACCCAGGTTTAATCCGTGTATTTCCAACACACTGCAAAAATCAAAGAGATTCTAGCTCTGAACCCTGGACAAGGAAGTTCTAAAGACAACGATCGGCTATCGCAAAATAACACCGTGCAAGTTGGTTTCAGCACATTTAGACTTCCACCTATCGATATTGCTAAGTTTTCAGGTGATTATGAAAAATGGTTTACTTTTAGCGACACCTTTAAGGCTTTAGTACATACCAACGAAAAACTTTCGATAATCGAAAAGTTCCATCTTTTACGATCGTATCTTTTAGGCCCCGCTGCTGAACTTATACAGAATTTGGAAACTTCCTGCAGTAACTACGCTGTAGCCTGGGATCTTCTAAACAAACGCTATGATAACAAACGTATAATAATATCCAAACATACCCGTGCGTTATTAGATATCGAAAAAATCGAGAAACCGTCAGCGCAATCTATCAGATCTTTAGTCGACCATGTTGCTAAACACTTAAATGCATTAAAAGCTCTCAAGCAACCCACAGACCATTGGGATACCCTTATGATACAAATTATATCTACCAAACTGGATTTTGTAACACTGCGTGATTGGGAGAATACCTTGACGAGTGAGGACCTCCCAACTATGAAACAACGTATCGAATATTTAAACCACAGGGTTCTAGTTCTGGAATCAGTTGATGCGAACCGTGGTAGTCAGTCTCAACCGTCAAAACCCACAATTAATTCTAAGCGATATGTAAATACAATTTCCAAGAGCACTTTGTGTTACACGACTGAAAAGCGTGCTTGCTACTATTGTTCTTCCTCTGAGCATCCAATTTTTCACTGCGGTCAATTCAAAAATTTAAGTCAAGGGGAAAGGTTCAAGGCAGTCAAGCGCCTTCAATTATGCGTTAACTGTCTGCTTCGCCACGGCAACCGCCCATGCAGTGCATCTGCTTGCAAACGGTGCTCACAACGCCATAGCACAATGCTATGCTCACAGAATGGACCGTCTAGTTCCGGAAATAGACAAGGTTCTGAAAATCGAACAAGCAACCAACCTCCAATCGTTACTCCAAAAAATAACGGTCCTGACAAACAATCGCCTACACTGTCTCATATTTCACAATCCAACTCAATTGTGCTTCTGTCAACAGCTCTCATCGAGGTTGTTGATAACCGTGGAACAAGAATCATCGGGAGAGCGCTACTTGAGGTGGTTAGAGGTGATTAGAGGTGGGTAGAGGTGATTAGAGGTGGGTGGAGGTGATTAGAGGTGGTTAGAGGTGATTAGAGGTGATTAGAGGTGGGTAGAGGTGATTAGAGGTGATTAGAGGTGGGTAGAGGTGATTAGAGGTGATTAGAGGTGGGTAGAGGTGATTAGAGGTGATTAGAGGTGTGTAGAGGTGATTAGAGGTGGGTAGAGGAGATTAGAGGTGGGTAGAGGTGATTAGAGGTGGGTAGAGGTGATTAGAGGTGGGTAGAGGTGATTAGAGGTGGGTAGAGGTGATTAGAGGTGGGTAGAGGTGATTAGAGGTGGGTAGAGGAGATTAGAGGTGGGTAGAGGTGATTAGAGGTGGGTAGAGGTGATTAGAGGTGGGTAGAGGTGATTAGAGGTGGGTAGAGGTGATTAGAGATGGTTAGAGGTGATTAGAGGTGGTTAGAGGTGATTAGAGGTGGGTAGAGGTGATTAGAGGTGGGTAGAGGTGATTAGAGGTGGGTAGAGGTGATTAGAGGTGGTTAGAGGAGATTAGAGGTGGGTAGAGGTGATTAGAGGTGGGTGGAGGTGATTAGAGGTGATTAGAGGTGATTAGAGGTGTGTAGAGGTGATTAGAGGTGGGTAGAGGTGATTAGAGGTGGGTAGAGGAGATTAGAGGTGGGTAGAGGTGATTAGAGGTGGGTAGAGGTGATTAGAGGTGGGTAGAGGTGATTAGAGGTGGGTAGAGGTGATTAGAGGTGGGTAGAGGTGATTAGAGGTGGTTAGAGGTGATTAGAGGTGGGTAGAGGTGATTAGAGGTGGGTAGAGGTGATTAGAGGTGGGTAGAGGTGATTAGAGGTGGGTAGAGGAGATTAGAGGTGGGTAGAGGTGATTAGAGGTGGGTGGAGGTGATTAGAGGTGATTAGAGGTGATTAGAGGTGTGTAGAGGTGATTAGAGGTGGGTAGAGGAGATTAGAGGTGGGTAGAGGTGATTAGAGGTGGGTAGAGGTGATTAGAGGTGGGTAGAGGAGATTAGAGGTGGGTAGAGGTGATTAGAGGTGGGTAGAGGTGATTAGAGGTGGGTAGAGGAGATTAGAGGTGGGTAGAGGTGATTAGAGGTGGGTAGAGGTGATTCGGGTTCCCAGTCAAATTTTATAAGCGAGAATTTTGCACAATTAATTCGACTTAAACGCAATCGAATCAATTCCAGCGTTTCAGCCATCGGCCAATCGTCCGCTAAAATTTCACATTCAATTAACGCTACTGTGTGCTCACGTATTAATGAGTTCAGTGCAACTCTAGACTTCCTGGTCGTAAAATCAGTTACTAAAGATATTCCTCAAGTGCCTTTGGAGATATCTTCATTCCAAATCCCATCGTCAATTAAACTTGCTGACCCTCAATTTCATCGACCGGCTAGGATAGATCTGCTAATAGGCGCAGAACTCTTCTACAACGTGCTTCAGCAAGGTCAGATTCGAGTTCCCAAGTGTTCGTCGATATTTCAGGAGACATCCTTCGGATGGATAGTCGCTGGAAGAACTTCTCAACAGGAACATATCTTACGTGATAGCCGCTGTCATCTAAATATAATCGAAGCCGAGTCGCTAAATCAACAAATCGAACGCTTTTGGAAAATTGAAGAATGTCCTCCCGCAGATGTTTTTACTCCTGAAAAAAGGGCCTGCGAGGAACATTTTGTCCAAACCTTACAAAGCGATAAAAACGGTCGCTTAATCGTTACCCTTCCGTTCAAGCGATCCCTTGAAGATCTTGGTTCTACTAGGGCCATGGCATTAAGACGATTTCACTTGTTAGCCAGAAAATTAAATCGAAACCCTTCTTTAAAGGAAGGCTATGTAAAATTTATGGAGGAATACCAGAGTCTCGGCCACATGAGACGGGCCCCAACTCTTGACGAAACTGAATCGAACAAAGCTTATTATATACCGCATCACGCCGTTCATAAGGCGGATAGCTCAACTACCAAACTCCGCTTGGTCTTCGACGCATCTGCTAAAAGTTCTAGCGGTGTATCATTGAACGACGTTCTTCAAGTCGGTCCAGTAATTCAACCTGATTTGTTTACCATTATTCTTCGCTTCAGAGAGCACAACTTTGTGGTAACATCTGATATTTCCAAAATGTATCGTCAAATCGCTTTAAACCCCAGCCAATATGATTTACACAGAATTTTTTGGTGTGAGGATAGCAAATTTGAGGAAGTTGCCGAATTTCAATTAACAACTCTTACTTACGGTACATCTCCTGCATCCTTTTTGGCAACACGGTGCTTAAAAAAGATTGGGGATGACGTTCAGGATGAATATCCGGTCGCATCAAATGTAATCAGGGAAGATTTCTACATGGATGACTTGTTAACAGGTTTTAATTCAATTGAAGAAGGAATTACGGTCATCAACCAAATCATCAAGATCCTTAAGAACTCAGGAATGGAACTTAGGAAGTGGTGTGCCAATAATCCTGAGCTTCTCGTTAATATTCCTTTATCACATAGGGAGGAAATGAAAGAACTTTCCTGTGACTCAGGCGGTGTTCTTAAAATGCTCGGTCTTACTTGGAATCCTAAACGTGATTGCTTTCTGTATACTTTACCTACCGAATTCGACCCTTTAGAAAAAATAACCAAACGCACAGTTCTTCGTGACATTGCTCGAATATTTGACCCTTTAGGGCTAATCGCGCCTATTATAGTTCAGTCAAAAATCTTTATGCAAAGACTTTGGGAACTCAAGGCTGGTTGGGACGAGTCCCTTCCTCCAGACATGTGTAATACCTGGAACCAATTTCGTAAGGATTTTTCCTCTATACATTTAATCAAGATTCCTAGGCACCTCTATTCGTTTAATGTTCATGTCACTGAGATCCACGGGTTCAGTGATGCCTCAGAGTCGGCTTACGGTGCGTGCCTCTATATGAGAACCGTTCATAAGAATGGTGAGATATCCACAGTTCTGATTGGAGCAAAATCGAAGGTAGCTCCTATAAAGCAAATAACTCTTCCTCGTTTAGAGCTTTGTGGTGCCCTTTTGCTCGCTACTCTATACAATAAAATCGAATCGTGTTTACGTCATCAAATTGATCATTATGTCTTGTGGACCGATTCAACAATAGTGCTTAGTTGGTTGCAAACGTCATCTCGTCTTAAAACCTTTGCAGGTAATCGCATATCTCAAATTCAGACTCTTACTAATCCGAGCTGTTGGAGACACGTTCGCAGCGAAGATAATCCTGCAGACCTCGTATCTAGCGGTGTATCAGCTTCAAATCTTACCAATCAACGTCTTTGGTGGCAAGGACCTCATTGGTTGTCTCTTCCAGAAGATTCTTGGCCAGAATCAATTACAATTTCGTCAAGCATTGCGTTACCTGAAACTAAAAACAAAGAAAATAAATCGGATTTTATTACCTTATTATCTATTGACAACGTTAACGTCGTTTTCCGTTATTCTTCATTGAATCTCTTACTTCGCGTTACCGCGCGTTGTCTAAGATTTATAAATAATGCTCGCAAAATCAATATTCGAAGCGGAAAAGATCTGCAACCCAAAGAAATCGATGACGCATTAATCTTCTTAATCAAACAAACCCAATTGGAAGTCTTCAAAAAAGATATCGTCGAAGTAAAGAAAAACGCTGTCGTCAAACCGAAGAGTAATTTAAGGCAGCTCTGTCCCTTCCTCGACGAATCTGGTTGCCTCAGGGTGGGTGGCAGGCTGGAACTGAATGAAATGCTACCTTTTTCTCAAAGACATCCAATTCTTTTACCATCGAAGCACGCCTTGACTACGCTCATTGTAAGAGATGAGCATGAAAGGTTATTACACGCCGGTCCTCAAGCGCTGTTAGCATCTGTCCGAACTAAATTTTGGCCGCTGCGTGGTAAGGATGTTACTAAAAGTATTTGTAACAAGTGTATAACTTGCTATCGTTGTAAACCAAAGCCCTGTACGCAGATTATGGGCAACCTCCCTTCTAATCGGATTGAACCTTCCTTACCTTTTCTTCGTTGCGGTGTTGATTATTGCGGACCCTTCCTTATACGTATCGGACCTCGTAGAAATTCAAAATCAGTCAAAGCTTACGTCGCCGTTTTTGTGTGCTTTAGCACAAAGGCTATACACTTAGAGCTAGTAACAGACCTAACCAGTGAATCTTTCCTAGCTGCCCTAACTCGATTTTTTGGACACTGGGGTACATGTCACACACCTATTCAGATAATGCAACTACGTTCACCGGAGCTCATAAGGAGCTTGAAGAAATCAGACAATTCCTTGAGAGTGAATGTAATAAAACCAAGTTAAATCGTTTTCTTGTTGATAAGGGCATTCGTTGGCATTTCATTCCTCCTAGATCACCCAGTTTTGGCGGTCTGGTGGAGGCAGCCGTTAAATCTTTTAAATTCCACTATAAACGAATCGTAGGAAATAGTTTGTTAACCTATGATGAATTTAATACCTTATTAGTTAGTGTTCAAGCTTGCCTCAATTCCCGTCCCCTTACCTCTTTGTCTTCCAATCCTAATGACCTTTTACCTTTAACACCTGGCCACCTTACCATCGGCCGAGCTTTAACATCACCTGCGGAGTTAGATCTTCGTTCAGACAAGGAAAACACCTTGTCCCGTTGGCAAAGAGTCACCAAACTGAGACAGCACTTCTGGGACCGTTGGAACAAAGAGTATCTTGCGAGTCTACAGACACGAGTCAAGTGGACCTCTGGCTCGCCTAATCTGCATATCGACGCATTAGTTGTTTTGAAGGAAGACAATATTCCCCCTTGTAGATGGTCTCTAGGGAGAATAGTGGAGCTTCATCCGGGACCAGACAAAAGGGTTCGAGTCGCCTCTGTCCTCACCAATTCTGGTGTCAAGAAAAGGGCAATTAGTCGAATTTGCCCCCTTCCTATAGAAACCTCCGAGTCATGAATTATATAACTTTTTTTTATATTATGTTTAACTTTATTGTTTGTTTTAATGTTAATTTTTGTAATTCTTTTATTTTGAAAGGGGTTCTTTCAAGGTGGGCGGCATGTTTAGAGTTTGATGCTATCTGTCGGTAGCCTGGTGAACCTTTCTCTAGTTCGCTAGTTGTTCCGGTAGATGGCGTTAGTGTTTGTCTCCCACCCTGAGGAATTCCCCTCCTTGGGGTCTTCAGCCCCTGTCTTTTCTACATTCAGTCGTAGTCGTTTTCTGCTCACTGACAATTATACCTTTTCTAAACCGTATCTAGTTCGTTTTATTTATTTAAACCTCCGTAGAACCCTAACAGGACAGTTTAACAAATGTATATAATCTCTCATGAATGAATCAAGCAAAATTATGCCACCAAGCGATCCTCGACCGCACAGTCTCCTTCAACTCAGGCAGGGGTTCTATTTTAGATTGTCTAATAAAATAATAACTATATCGGTATCCATAAAATGTTGAAAACTAGGATTGGTAACAAAGTAAATAATTATTAGGACAAAAGTAGGTCTATAATGACCTGTGGTACAAAGCAATATCACACTTTTCATCTTTCAGTTTTGATATATTGTTATTATTAGTCAAAAAAATTACCCACCAAATTCATTTTTATTTTAAAATAAAAAAGGTGAATAACAAAGTAAAAGAATGCCGAAAAAGGTCCATGTGTCACAAAAACTAAATATTAATAAAGAATTTTAAAAATTAGCAAAAAAAGACGACAATGTATTCAATGTTTAATAAAAACGTATTCAAATGTTTACAAAATAACAATGACATTTCGCTAAAAAGGTAACATGATGGTTACTAACCGGACTCACCGTATTTCGATTTCGGTCGAAGCGGTCGCGACCGAAGTGGTCGACCGCTAAAACAACCGGAGCTTTACGAACGCGGTCGGTTGTTTAGGTTGGTGTTTCCGGACACACCGGTTACTTCTCGGTCGACCTGGTTAGTGTTTCCGAACGCACCCTTATTGGTGGCTCACAGACTCAGTGGGATTAGGGGTTTGCTTCTCTTGGTAAATTTCTGGAATTGAACGCTGTCAAAAAATTCTTATTGATCGGCGACTTAGATTGATAGATAGATAGAAAAATATTGTATTTAAAGCAAATAAGCTTTGTACAA
Source organism: Gerris lacustris (assembly GCA_951217055.1). Lineage (NCBI taxonomy): Eukaryota > Metazoa > Arthropoda > Insecta > Hemiptera > Gerridae > Gerris > Gerris lacustris. The sequence goes on from OX578285.1 coordinate 64,804,578, forward strand.
AGGGGTTTACCATAATCACATTAAATTATAAATATACTATGAAATAAACATAAAGAGAATCAATTACATTAATTAATTGAACAATTACTCCTCGAGGATAAATGATCTAACTTTTAGTCCAGGAGTTAGCGTGCAAAAAAGTGTCTAACTAACATCAAGCTAGAATTTTGTATACAAGTCAATCTTTTAGCGCCAATTAAGAATATGTGGTCGGCTATGTTCGTCTGTGGGACATAGCTTGGCAATAGGCGTTTGAAAAAAACAAACCGGTGGAGAGCGGCCATGTCTCACCAATTATGGTGAACATTGTGATTTTCATGATCCTGAATACAGAATTAGTTAGTAGACCGAAAATCAAGTTGATGTTAGTTTGTCCCTTGACAGGTGACCACGTTGAATAACTAACCTATTAAGTGTGAAAATAACATCGACTTGATTTTAGGTATACTAACTAATTCTGTACTCAGGACCATTAAAATCACACTGTCCCCCATAATGGGCGGGACATGGCCGCTCTCCACCATTTTGTTCTTTTTAAATGCCTATTGCCAAGCTATGTCCCGCAGACAAATCTAGCCGACCACATATTCTTAAAAGTCACTAAAAGAATAACTTGTATACAAAATTCTAGTTTGATGTTAGTCAGACACTTTTTTGCACGCTATCTCCTGGACTATTTAAGAATATTTAATACATCATAAAAAAATGTTTTTACTGTTGTTGTTGTTTTTATTTGTTAATATTGAAGCAGAGGCAATTTTGGGGGTTCATATATTGGGCATTGTAAAAAAAAATATGGCCTATTTTCTTGCTCCCCAAGATTGCAAATCGGGCAAATTTCATTTGTTTTTATTTTGCGGAGGATCCCTCTGATTGTTAATTTAATACTGTCGAAACCTGCTGATCTAACCTGTGCAAGGGTAGGTTGTACTGAAAAAGGTAGAAATAATGGCGTGTTTAAGTTAAGATAGTTGGGGCTATTGCAGCTCAATAATATTGGGTATAAACTGGAGTAAGATGAGGTTTGTATTTTGTCCAAGTCTTGCTGTCTTAGTTTTAATCTGCATGCTGTCTGTGTGTTTTGTATAAATGTCGAAGAGAACGGTGCTGTCAGTACTAAGTTAGGGTCCACGTCTACTTTGGCTAGCAACTGTTTTACTTGAGAAACCCAGTTCCAGTTATATTTTATTGTATTACCTTGAACCGAAAAGTATATTAGACGATTAAAACACTGCATCACCAAACTATCGTCCTCCGAGGATTTTAATTGAGACATGTTCAACGTCGAACTCTAGTCTCACAATGTAATGGGGTATTGACGTATAATGAAAAATAATTTTTAAAAAAGTAATTCTGTAGAGCTTCTAATTGCTTAAGATATCGAAGAGTCCATATCGGAGAGGCATACAAGAGAGTTTCAAGCACGGTTGCGTTATATACTTGCTTGACAGCGTCAAAGGAGCGGTTGGATGCTTTAGAAAGAGTTTCATTAACTGCACCAGAAATCGCTCTGCAGCGTGCTACTGCATACATAGTATGTTCTTCAAATATTCCTCTTTTGGTAAAATTGACTCCCAAGTAATTAAAACTAGGCACTTCCTCGAGAATTTGATTATTATAATAGCACTTAGGGCGATTTTGGGACAGATTGCCCTTTGATACTACTATCAACTATCATAACTTTAGTTTTATTTATATTCACTGTCAAACCGTGGTGTCGACAGTATTCATCGAACATTTTCCTAGCTGAATTTAGCTGGATTACCGAGTCTGACATTATAGTGAGATCATCTGCGTAGGCTAACAGACTAATGGTTGTTTACCGTTGATGCTCACACCCTCGAACCCTCTTGCTTGAAAGAACGTGTCGATGTCGCTTATGAAAAGGTTGAACAAAAGATGTGATAATATTTCACCTTGAAGCACGCCTTTTAATAAAGATATTTCGTTCGATTTTTCGTTTTTATAAAGAATTTTGGTTTTAGCTTGATTGTATAAACTAATTAATACCCGTAGAAATTTTAAACTCAAATTTACTCCCTCTAATTTGTTTCTTAGTAGATGATGATCAAGGCTATCGAAGGCTCTTTTAAAGTCAACAAAAGCGACAAATAGTTCTCTTTTTGGTAGTCTGATATGATTTTGTATCAATGAATTTAATATGAAGATGTTATCGCAACAGAATTTATTCTTAACTTATGTTTTTCTGACCAAAGTCGGATCCGGTTATTGAGGATCGAAGTGAATATTTTTGCAATACAGTTAATGACTGCTATTCCTCTGTAGTTATTTAAGTCAGTTTTTCTCCCTTCTCGTTTAATATTACAGTACAGACCTGGGATCAATCACTAGGAGTACTTTCCAGTTTTAGGATTTTGTCATAAAATAAGTTAAGGTATTGTAGCCATTCTTGGGGGAGAAATTTATAAAAATCGTAGCTAATAGAGTCAGGACCGGGAGCTGTTCCGCTCTTACATGCATTGATAGCCAGAGTGTCATATCTTTATTTGTAATGGGTGTGTCGAGGTCAGTGTCAGTCAACTCTGTAATGTTATTGCGGTCAGTTTCTGTTTTTTATCAGTAGCAGAGTACAGTTGTGAGTAAAAGTCTTCCCATTCATATTATCTTATCGAGCCGCCTTTGTTTGGTTTGGTTTGTTTATTGTTTTCCAGAATTTCTTGTTATCTTTAATATTTGAGAGTTTATTTATTATTTCTAATTTGTAAGATTTTTTTTTAATCGGAATGTTTTTCTATATTCATTGATACATTTTTTAACTTGTGATTTAAACGGTTCTTGAAAACAAGCTTTTTTACATATTCTAGCCGCCCTTCTTGCAGTTTTTTTTAGAGAGTTACACTCATTGTCAAACCACAGCTTGTTGGTTTTTCTAGGTGTTTTTCCCAGGGTACTGTGTTTGATTTCAATATGATTTTTATACCCAGATCATCGGCTACATTTTTTTATGGTATTTATAAGAACTATTTATAGTGTTTAAGGGCGCGGATTGCATTTTTACCATCAGATCTTCTGAAAAAGCTTCTTTCTTACTAGTTGCGTACTGTGAACGTAGATTTACATCCCAATTATATTCATCGATTTTCACTAGGAACCTATTTTGGTACAAAGGCGAGTCAAAAAAAACTTTTTTCAAGGATGAGCGTGAGAGGAAAGTGGTCCGATAATTCTTAATATTCTAATATTTTCATATCTATCATTTCGGACAAGCCAGGTAGTCAACACCATACGATATCTACAGTACTCTGTCCATTCCAATTCATTCAGGTGTAGCAGCCCGATCGGAAAATGACTTTCCGTTCAGTACTACAAAGCCGTAACCTTCAAGGAGTTCACACATTTCCCTCCCGCGCTTATTCATGTTCTTGTTTTACTTAAATTTGCTATGTTATTGCAATCAGGGATCTCGTGGTTTAAACCTCCAACTCTCATATTGAAGTCCCCTCCTAAAATAAATATCTCGTCTTCCTCATTCCTAATTATATTAGATAAACTAGTGCTTAATATATCGTTTTCGTGTTCCATATCTAAACCCGGTTTAAAATAGGCATTCCCAAGAATAATGTTTAAGCTTCCATATTGTAGTTTGACAAATATCCAATATTGATTTTTCTCTATAACATATATTTTTATATTAGGATTAAATAGAACAAGTCCTCCGCTGGAGCGGACTCTGCTCTTCTCCTTAGTTGCTGGTGTTGAGACGACCTGATAGTTGGACCTCTGTCAGGTGTCCAGTGCCTTCACTTCATTTGTCCTCCACGTCTCACTTAGACACATCACACTGAGTAAATTCCTCACAGTTCTCCAAAAAGTTCTCATAGCCTCGACAGTTCCAAAATAATATAGTAAAACGATGCCTCCTTCCTTTGACATCTTTGTAGTTTTGGTTTTTGTTACCTATTACTAGATCATTACTATCCTTCTTCGTTTTTTTTGGCTTTTGTTGTTGTCATTTCTTATTAGCTATTTTTCTTTCAAAATTGTGTAAGATAAGGCATGCATCTAGGCCAGTTATAGAGTTAAATTTTTCAATGCCACGCTTGTTTCTGTAAACTATGCCATCTAAAGTTTCCGTCATCGAGAATCTATTTCCTTCTAGTAAGAGATAATCCGTATTTATTTTTACTCTGCAGTTAGTGTTGTGCTTAATCTCTTTTTGTAATGCCAAGAGTCTTCCGCTCTTTTTCTACTAATGTCGAAAAATCGCGTTGAACGCTGTAATTTGTCCGATGCAATGGAAGTTTGCAGTTCTAAGCTGTGAAATTTCTTCTTTTAAATGCTTGTTTTGTTTAACGACGTCCGCTATAATTTGTTTATCTGGTCTAAGTCTTCTTTTGAGGCTAGTGGTTTATTTTATCTAATAACGCTTTAAAAGCTGAGAGATCAATGATTGGTTTTTTCTTAGGCGGATGGTTGGGACAGGTGTTTTGAGGGGGACTAACTTCTGATCTCACTCGTTTCGACGATTCTGTTATTAACTCCTTAACCAGCGGCTTCATTAAACGCAAAAAATAAATAAACAATATCGTTTATTAATAGCGATATAGTGGAAAAGAGCGTTCGGGGCGGATCAATGCAAATTAGAATACAGAGTATCGATGATTTGATTACCTAATATCGATACAGTGGCGGCTACGTCAGTGGCCGAAACAATGCTGCACTCGTAGGTAGTGTCGTCTATCGGAAGCCCGTTCAAGGACAAGTTGAAGCCTGGTCTTACAATAAAGCTAATGGCTGTTTTTCACAATTTTTACTATATCTTTGACTTATTATTTTTGAAGTTAAACTTACTGTTCATGCAGATACGACAATCAAAATCGAAGAAACTTGAGATAATATCCACTTCTGCACAGTTACACAACAGAAAACCAGCTATAGCAACACACAGAAAACTGGAAAAATAACGGAGCACGATACGAACACAGCAAGGCCAATATGGCTACCCCCGATCGGCGACTTTTTTTTTCTCGCTGAGTAACAGACTTTTCTCGAGGATATGCATTTCAATAACAGTAAAAGCTCAAGTACACGGGGCGAGTTTACAAGCTACAAGCCAGCGAGTCGGAGAGTGCGCTAGTTGTTGAGCCACACGAAACATTCCACTCGCTCAGGAGCCAAGTAGCTGGCGTGTAGAAGCCTTGTGGTGCTGTGACATTTTCCTGTTTGTGTTGTGAAAAGCTGGCGAGTGGCGTGTAAAGTCGCCGGTAGAGTCAACTTTTCCAGAGCTTTTTTAGTAGCAGCTAATGGAGCGAGTGCAGTAGACTGGGCTAGTTTACGAGCTGCTTGTAAAAAAGCTGGCTTGTATCTTGTAAACTCGACCCGTATACTTGAGCCTTAACTATTCGTCTAGGTCAGTGATTCTCAACCTGTGGTCCGCGGACCACATCGATGGTGTTTAGCCGAAAGGGCCAATCTGCATTTTGTATTTGAATTCTACAACTTAAAAAGCTATAATGAAAAATTGATATTTGAATGCCTTATTTATATTTTTATTCATTTAAAATATACTTGGATAACTAATTAATAAGTCAAAATAACCAAATTTATTTTATTCATTATAAATAAAAATACAAACGTGATATGAGTTGCAGATTGGCCCTTGTGGATTTTTTCAGATTGGCCCTTTTGGCGCAACACCATCGACATGTGGTCCGCGGAACTGTTCCAAGTGGTTTCGCGGAAAGAGTGAGAAAACACCCAAAAAACAAATTAATTAAATGCATCGAGTCAAATATCTACTGCCAATAGAATTAAATTTCGAATAAAATAAGACAGGGCCAGTCTGCATCGTAATAAGGCATCACAGAGTATCGGAAATCAAGAGGCGGTGTACAGTACAGGGCATTCTTTTCTACATTGCAGCTGATATTAATCTTAATCTAGTAAAATTTCACTATAAAAATATATCCGAATTTTGGGTACCACTACTTCATGAATATCCTCAATTGAGTGTAAAAGCAATGAAATTGACCCTGCCCTTCTACTCGACATATTTATGTGATGCTTCTTTATCTACCCTCAGTCTTATCAAGAATAAGCAAAGAAACAGATTATCCCATTTGGATGCTCCAATGAGAATGGATGGCATTGACTACTTTTAAGCCAATATTAAGAATTTGTGCAATGGCATGCCGCATGCCGGATCAAGGTTGCAATTGTTATATAATTTTTCATTTTTTTAAATGACATAATAGTCATAACTTTTAAGAACTTGAAACACAACCCAAGTTATAAATTATTGACCTAGCGTAGCGAGGTCTCCGTTTTAACTCGACCGTTTGGCATTTCGTCTGTGTGTCTGTCTCTCTCTTAATTTTTGTAAATCGACTGTCTTTGCGAGGGAGGCCGCAGGCCGACCGAGCTGTGATGTGGGGCGGGGGGACGCAACTTCATTGCCCGTCGAATGGGGGAGGGGGGGGGGGGGGGTAAAAATTTACTTTATTTTAAGGCGCCACGGCAAAAAACAAAAAAATAATTATACCCCGACTCTTGATTATCGGAAAAATGTTGAGTTGGTAATGTCAAAATCGGTTAGGAACCTTAAAAATCGCTTGACCAAACATGGGGTCTGGGCAGTTTTAAACAACTCCTTAAGGGTGAAAATCGGCCTTAAAGGGCGAAATAGGGTGTTTTTTGGATTTTTGTACTGATGGGTGTGTTTGTCGTAGAGACATGCAGTTTTCTGGGAATTGTTAACGTTATAGAGTATTTTTAAGGAAAAATTCTATCTGCCGGGAAATATTCCGGGAAATGGGTTTATTTCCAATGGGAAATCGTCTACGGTCAAAATGGGCATTTTTTTAACACGTTTTTTCGTATAACTTTTGAAATAATTGAAAAATTTAATTTTTTTTTAAAGGTTTTTGTAGATCCCGCAGAGGTCCATAACCGGTAACGAGAACTTTTTTTTTACGTGCACCCCCGCTTAGGGGCGACATCGGGAAATTTGTTTTTCGCCGATCAGAAAACAGGAGATATTTGGTATGGGTTGTTGTATATCGTTGGAAAGCCCTTGAGAAGAGTACAAAAGTGATGCAAAAACATTTTAAACATTTTCACGTTTCAGGCCCTTTAAAGCGAAAAAACACTTTTTACCACTTTTTTTCAAACGGTTTTCTACATGGTTCACGTATCTCCTCCTAGGCCATTTATACGACGCTATTGGGCTTTTGAGCCTTAAAAGCCTATGAAATGCTGCTCCTGGCGTTTTACTTTTAAACTCGATGGTACTTTTACTTTTTGAGATATGGTATCTTAAATTCAGAGGTATAAGATGGTACTTTGGAGGTACGTACAGAGAAAACAAAAGTACTCTTCTACTCTGATTCGTATGCTCTAAAAATGTGTTTTTCAAGGGGTAAGTGCAATCCCCTTTTTTTAGTACCTTCGAGGGGGGGAAGTCGAGTACCTCGGCGAAATACTCACGAATAACGTGTTTTTCCGAAATTTCGAATTTGACCTTCTGTACCGTTCGCAATTTTAATCGGACAGGGTTCAAAAGGGTACCGGACTTTAGGTCATATTGTCCTCTTTAAGAATCCGGTTTGTTATCATATTTCTGATTCCTACTTCGGGAGCTACGTCTATGTGAAGGACGTCCTCCTTGGGTATCCGCAACCAGAACGGGATGTTGAACCGATTTGATAGAGGTATCGTTGGAAAGGCCACTTAAAATGTACCAAATTTGTGCAAAAATATTTTTGAAAAAATGTACTAGGTTGGTACTTTAGTACCCTTTTGTACTTTTAGAGTGCCGTGTAGGGGGTAGGTTACCCCACTCTGGGGCTAATAGCGTCGAGGGATTTATCAGCTCGAAAATTCCCTTCGGTCAAAAGTTGCGCCAAATAACACTTAAACGCACTGTACCCTTTTCGTACCTCTACCATTGCGGGTTAGGGTACAGAGGTACTTTTAATACCACGGTAGTTGTAGGGTGCACTGTAAAAATAAAAAAATAAAAAACAGCTGCTTTTTACTCAAAAGTGTGTGGGTTTTATTGCCTTTGTACCCATTTTATTGAAATTTATTTTTTATTTCTACTTATTTTTGTACTAATTGTACCGGTTTGAAAAAATCGGCCGAAAAACGCTACTTTTTAGCCTTTGTACTGTACCGTATATGAATTTCATAGGATCGGGCTAAAACTCATATGGTATTTAGTACTTTATAGTAGTAAAGTGTACATGAAAGGAAAACATTAAATTTATTAACATGCCAGGTACATGAGGGGTACAAAGTTGTGTACCTCTGTTTAAGAAAAGGTAAAAATAGTAGCTGGCCGGCAGTGTTTGATATCGTTGGAAAGCCCTTAAAACGTACTTTAAAAAAATACAAATGTTTATCGAAAAAAGTCACGTTTCAGACCCTTTTGAACGATAAATAGTTTTTCGGGCTCTCAAAAAGTGCGAGGTGAGTCCACTGTTGACCACTTTGCTCTTAAGATTATTCTGTGACAAGATTGTCCTTTTAGAACCTAATACAGTATAATATAGTACAACCCAAGATGTACATTTAATTTAAGTACCTTTAGTACTTTTGGTACAAAACGTACTTAAAGACTGGGAACTGTGAAGATTACATTTTTAAATTAAATGTGTTTTGTAAAGGTATCTTTATGTAGGCATTTAGTAGGCGTATTAAGGCCTTATAATGCGGTTGTACTGAAAAAAATTATTTATGTACTTAAAAGGGTACTTTTGTTACCGGTTTGTCGAAATACGCAAAAATACTCAACTTTTTATTTGTTTTACTGTACCGTTTTTGCTTTTCATAGGATCGGGCTGAAACTCATACATGGTACTTACAACTTTATAGAAGTAAAGTTTGCGCTAAAGAAGAACCTTAAATTTATTACTGTACCCTGTCCATTAGGGGTACATAGTGTTGTACCTCTGTTTTAGAAATGGTAAAAATAGTAGCTGACCGGTCGTTTTTGGTATCGTTGGAAAGCACTTTAAGAGTACTCTAAAGTTGTATACAAAATATTTTGTACTTTTTCACGTTTCAGGTCTTTTTTGTTGAAATAACATTTTTTGCGGATAAATTTTTGTAATTTCTTTTTAACCTAAGCTCAAAACCCGATTTGTTATTTTAACGAGCGAGGTCTACTGTTCACAGAACTACTAGTTATTAAGTATAAGTCCTAAATTATTTCATAATTTTAGGACTAGCCGTTATAGGGTGAAACGGAGGGGGGATTTTTTTGGGTGAAATGTTGGCACTATAAACGCAATATTGGCGGTAAAAAGCACAGTAGTCATAAAAAGTCATTCGCACACCTACTAGAAGAGTGTTACAACTCTACTAAAAAAAGTTAGTTTTGGGAAAATTGAGTTTTAAGATTTTTTAATTTTCAACATCACATTTTGATATGAAATAATTTTTTTTTATAATTTAGCACCGAATGTCAAATTTACTAAACCATTTGGATTATTTTATGTTTTTTTGTTTTTAAATTTTAAATTAATTAGTTTTTAAATTTTCAAGAAATATTACACTCTTCGAGGGAATTACTAGTAGTTCTGTGAACAGTAGACCTCGCTCGTTAAAATAACAATATGGCTTTTGAGCTTAGGTTAAAAAAAATTACAAAAATTTAACCGAAAAAAAATGTTATTTCAACAAAAAATGTTATTTTTAAGGTTCCTAACCGATTTTTACATTACCAACTCAAAATTTTTCCGAAAATCAAGAGTCGGGGTATAATTATTTTTTTGTTTTTTGCCGTGGCGCCTTAAAATAAAGAAAATTTTTACCCCTCCTCCCCCATTCGACGGGCAATGAAGTGGCGTCCCCCCGCCCCACATCACAGCTCGGTCGGCCTGCGGCCTCCCTCGCAAAGACAGTGGATTTACAAAAATTAAGAGAGAGACAGACACACAGACGAAATGCCAAACGGTCGAGTTAAAACGGAGACCTCGCTACGCTCGGTCAATAAAAGTATTGAAGTAAATGTTGCATGCAACATATGCAGTATCTTAATATAAAGTTAATAGATAAAACTTATACTAACTAGTGATGCGGTGCATAAAGAACTCGCGTAGAATGGTGCTTTTATATCAGCCATACTATGCTCTAAATAATGATATCAGAATAATATATCAGTAAAACCTGACATTCTTATTCAACGTGAAACGAGCATTAAAATTATTTTGTCCATTATCTTGATTTAATAATATTAACGCAGGCTCGCTACGCTCGCCTCTTTATTCAGAATTTGTAGTAAATATTTATTAAATCTAAGTTATTGTAGGCTCGCTACGCTCGCCTGTTTATACAGTAAATATAGAAATTATTTAATGAAATTAAAGAAGGCTCGCTACGCTCGCCTGTTTGATTCAGAATTTGTAGTAAATATTTATTAAATAAATTTATTGCAGGCTCGCTGCGCTCGCCTGTTGATTCAGAATTTAAAGTAAATATTTATTAAATATAAGTTATTGTAGGCTCGCTACGCTCGCCTGTTTATACATTAAATATAGTAATTATTTAATGAAATTAAAGAAGGCTCGCTACGCTCGCCTGTTTGATTCAAAATTTGTAGTAAATATTTATTAAATAAATTTATTGCAGGCTCGCTGCGCTCGCCTGTTGATTCAGAATTTGAAGTAAATATTTATTAAATATAAGTTATTGTAGGCTCGCTACGCTCGCCTGTTTATACAGTAAATATAGTAATTATTTAATGAAATTAAAGAAGGCTCGCTACGCTCGCCTGTTTGATTCAGGATTTGTAGTAAATATTTATTAAATAAATTTATTGCAGGCTCGCTGCGCTCGCCTGTTGATTCAGAATTTGAAGTAAATATTTATTAAATATAAGTTATTGTAGGCTCGCTACGCTTGCCTGTTTATACAGTAAATATTGTAATTACTTAATGAAATTAAAGAAGGCTCGCTACGCTCGCCTGTTTGATTCAGAATTTGAAGTAGATATTTATTAAATAAAGTTATTGTAGGCTCGCTACGCTCGCCTATTTATACAGTATTTGAAGTAAATATTAATTAAATATAAGTTATTGTAGGCTCGCTACGCTCGCCTGTTTATACAGTAAATATAGTAATTATTTAATCAAATTAACCTTTACTTTTACTTATAACATGCAATGCAGATTCCTTTTTTTTAATAGTCCGCCACATTGAAAATATTCTGTGTGAAATTTTAATTAGTTAGATATTCCTTTCCTATACTTCAAGGCCTTTTAATTGATGTATAACATGTCATACTGACTAAAAACTTTTTGTTTAGTCATCCACCATATTGGCCGCCATCTTGAAAATATGAAGTGTGAAATTTTATTAGTTACACATTCTTTTCCTTCTCTTAAAGACCTTTAAAACGATGTATAACACATTATTCTGACTGAAACTTTTTATTTTAGTCGTCCGCCATTTTGGCCGCCATCTTGAAAATATGAAGTGTGAAATTTTATTAGTTACACATTCTTTTCCTTCTCTTAAAGACCTTTAAAACGATGTATAACACATTATTCTGACTGAAACTTTTTATTTTAGTCGTCCGCCATTTTGGCCGCCATCTTGAAAATATGAAGTGTAAAATTTTATTAGTTACATATTCTTTTCCTTCTCTTAAAGACCTTCAAAACGATGTATAACACATTATGCTGGCTAAAACTATTTTTTTTAGTCGTCCGCCATATTGGCCGCCATCTTGGAAATGTTTAGTGTGGAATTTCCAAAAACTATACAGTTCTCACAAATGCTGAGATGCATCTATGTGCCAAATTTCGTTGAAATTGATCAATGTTTACGCCAGTTATCGTTGGACAAACAAACAAACACACAAACACACAAACTTTTCAAATCCCAAGTCTCTGAAATGAAGAACTCACTACGCTCGTTCAACAAAACATAAAGTTGTTGATTTTTGTTTATATAAAATATAAAGTAATAAAAATAGTTAAATAGCATAGCCAGCAGAACACCCTTTTTAACCCTTTCGTCCTTAACAACGTAAATTTACGTTTCGAATAATCCTTCAAAATGGCCTAACAATGTAAATTTACGTTTTTAAGTTTTTCTTGTTTGGAGGCACAGTACTGCTCACGTAAATTTACGTAGTGTACCTAGCGCTTTCTGTTGACTATCTGGGGTACTACGAACATTCTCTGAAGAGCCCAGTAGATAGAACGGGGGTTGAGGGAAGAACAGAAAGATGAAGCAAGATTTCGTCATGTAGAGATCGTAGACCCCTGTTATGACCCCTGACCTCCAGTCTTAGGCGTTTTTCCCCTTTTTATAATCCCTTAGCCAAAACGAACCCTTTTCTACCTGCTTTACAATAATTTAATGTACACTCTACCAGCATTAATAAATCTTATTTTTTTTAACAATTACGTAATCCACCTATCCTAGACAGAAATGATTATGTATATTATATTCATTTAGCAACAATAATTGCTAAATGAATCACTGTGAATTTAGCTACAGTGGAGGCTTGTGACAGGAGCATGCCGAAGAAAAATAAAGTAGGAAACAGGACACCCTCCTACTGGTGGAATGAAGAAATCCGGGTCGCGAGGCGAGAGTGTGTATCTGCCAGAAAAAGAGCCACCAGACGCAGAAGACAAGGAGACGAGCAGGCTGACGCAGACAAGGAAAAATACAAACAGAAAAAAAAGAACTTGAACAGGCTTATTAAAAAATCTAAAAGGGACAAGTGGGGCGAGGTATGTGAGGAGGTTGACCAGGATGTTTGGGGGCTTGGCTACAAAATAGTTATGAAAAGATTGCCCCAATCCAGAGAGAGACTGACCCCGGATGTTGAGAAGAGGATTGTGGATGATCTCTTTCCAATGCAGCCGAAACCCATATGGGAGAAAGAGAACACCAGGTCAGAGGAGGTGCCGCTATTCACGATCGGGGAACTGAAGAGTGCTGCCGGAAGAATAAAAAAATTGGTAGTGCGTGAAGTCTCACGTAAAAAGGGTTTCGTTGGTGTTGTAAACATGAAATTAGTAGTTGGGGGGGGGGGGGGGGGGGATTTGGATGTTTTTGACAAAATGGCGTAGAAAATTAACGCTTTCCACAAGTGTTATATATTTTTGTAATCTACTCTTCAATACCTTTCATTTAATACCCCACTCAAAATTTTGAAAAAATATTTTTTTCCCCGTGACAGCAATTAGCCGCCATCTTGGATTCCCAGTTAATCCGACCAAGTTGCTATTCTTATTTTTTCTTTGGCCCATCAGACTGCACATTTTGCATATTTTTCTATATTTTTAGTAAGAGCGGAAATATAGTTTTAGGGGGGGGGGGACAACCTAATTTTCGATGTTTTTTGACAAAATGGTGGGAAAAATTAAACGCTTTCTACAAGTGTTATATATTTTTGTAATCTACTCTTCAATACCTTTCATTTGATACCTCACTCAAAATTTAAAAAAAAAAAAATTTCCCGTGACATCAATCAGCCGCCATATTGGATTCCCAGTTAATCCGACTAAGTTGCTATTCTTATTTTTTCTTTGGCCCATCAGACCGCACATTTTGCATATTTTTCTATATTTTTAGTATGAGCGGAAATACGATTTTAGGGGGGGGGGGGGACACGCAAAATTTCGATGTTTTTTGACAAAATGGCGCCGAAAAATGAACACTTTCCCTAAGTGATATATATATTTGTAATCTACTCTTTAATGCCTTTCATTTGATACCCCACTAAAAATTAAAAAAAAAAAAAAAATTTCGCATGATGTGAGTTATCCGCCATTTTGGATTTGAACAGCTGATAATTTTGAGTTCGCTATATTTTTCCTGTGTGCGCGTCAAAACGATCTTTACTATTGGAAAGTTTCACGTTTCTATCTCTTTTTATTCAAAAGTTATTGGAACCGTACAGAGTGACAGACAGGCAGACAGACAGACACATGAACGAAACTATAAGGGTTTCTTCTTTTGGTTTTACCAACGAAACCCTAAAAAAGGAAAAGCACCGGGGCCAGATGGAATCCCACCAGTGGTGGCTAAATGCGTTGTAGAGAGATACCCAGAAAAGGTACTGGCGGTAATGAATGGATATCTTGCAAAGGGGGAGTTTCCCAGAATCTGGAAGGAGTCTATGGTTATACTAATACCGAAAGGGAGGACAGAGGTAGGAGAGCAAGCTAAGAGGAGGCCAATTTGTCTCATAAGTATCTATGGAAAACTCCTGGAGGGGTTAATAAACTCAAGGCTAAAAGAAATATTAGAGAAAGGGAGATTGTCCGATAACCAGCATGGATTTCGAGAGGGCCGATCAACAACCCGGGCCATAGGAATGATTTTAAGCGTTGCTCTGAAAGAAAAGGTAAAGAGCTTAGGAAGCAGGAAGCTGTGCCTCATGGTTGCCCTGGACGTAAGAAATGCTTTCAACTCAGCCCCGTGGAGGGACATAAGCAATGCGTTAAGGGGGAAGGGGGTACCTAAATACCTAGTAAGAGTTGTGGAAAGCTACCTAAGCAATAGAAGCCTGATCATTGAATGCGGGCTGCGTCGAGAGATGACCGCGGGAGTCCCACAAGGCTCGGTCCTTGGACCAACCCTTTGGAATGCTTTGTATGATGGGGTCCTGGAACTAGATATGCCAGAGGGGGTTACATTGGTCGCGTATGCTGATGACCTGGCTTTGGTAACAGTAGCCAAGGAGCCGAGACAGCTGGAGCAAAGAACCACGGAAGCGCTGGTAAGGATCGAGGACTGGATGAAGAAGCATCAACTGGAACTAGCCGCAGAAAAAACTCAGGGCATTCTGCTTATTGGGAGGAAAAGGTGCCCACCATTAGAGATATCGTTAAAGGGGAAAGAGGTAAGAATAGAGAAGACCCTTAAGTACCTTGGAGTCCGTCTGGACAGAGAACTAACTTTTAAGAGTCACGTGGAGGAGTTGGCGGGGAAAGCCCAGATCACCGCTAGGGCCTTGGCATCGATCATGCCAAGAGACAGAGGGGCCAGAGAGGCAAGCAGGAGATTGTTGCACAGCGTAATGCAATCAACTATGCTCTACGCTGTGCAAGTGTGGGGACAATGGGCACTGAAGCTGAAGAAGAACAAGAGGGTGCTGTTGAAGGCGCAGAGGACAGCAAGTCTGAGAATTTGTCGGGCTTACAGAACGGTATCCTCGAGTGCGGCACTGGTCATGGCTAGGACAATACCGATAGACCTGATGATGGAAGAGAGAATATCGCTGGCAGAGTCAGTTGAGGAGGACAGGAGGAGAGCTAGGGAGAGAACCATGGAAAAATGGCAGAGGAGATGGCGGGATTCAGATGGAGGTCGCTGGACATATAGGCTAATCCCCCAGATAGAAAAATGGTACGATAGGAAGCATGGGGAGATAACGTACCCACTAGCCCAAGTCATCTCGGGCCATGGCGTGTTTGGGGAATATCTGAACAGGATTGGTAAGGAGAGAGACTCGAGATGCTGGTTCTGCGAGAGTAGAGATGATGTCGAGCACACAATATTTTGGTGCAGTAGATGGGAAGAAGTGAGGCAGAGAAGTGAGTGTAGTCACGGAGGTCGGAACAGCTTTAACACCAGAAAACCTTATTGGCATAATGCTGGAGAGTGAAGAGAAATGTAATCTAGTAAACAAGATGGTAGAGCAAATTATAAGGGGTAAAATGGAGGAGGAAGACCAGAGAAGAGCTAACCGGAACTTGGAGGAAGAAAGAGAGCCAAGGCTGGCATAGTAAAACATAGTAAAATGTTAAATAAAAACTTTACTAAATTAATTAAATTAAAGAACATAGGGAACTGAAGAACGAAAAAAAAAAAAAAAAAAAAATAAGATTCGAAGATTTGGAGATGAAGAAATGCGAAAGCGGTCCTGTCTTCAAGATGCTCGTGGGGTCCACTTGTGAGAAGCGTGCTTCCACTACGCCCCAATTAAAAAAAAAAAAAAAAGAAAAAAAAGAGGTGGTTAGAGGTGGTGGTTAGAGGTGGTGGTTAGAGGTGGTGGTTAGAGGTGGTGGTTAGAGGTGGTGGTTAGAGGTGGTGGTTAGAGGTGGTGGTTAGAGGTGGTGGTTAGAGGTGGTGGTTAGAGGTGGTGGTTAGAGGTGGTGGTTAGAGGTGGTGGTTAGAGGTGGTGGTTAGAGGTGGTGGTTAGAGGTGGTGGTTAGAGGTGGTGGTTAGAGGTGGTGGTTAGAGGTGGTGGTTAGAGGTGGTGGTTAGAGGTGGTGGTTAGAGGTGGTGGTTAGAGGTGGTGGTTAGAGGTGGTGGTTAGAGGTGGTGGTTAGAGGTGGTGGTTAGAGGTGGTGGTTAGAGGTGGTGGTTAGAGGTGGTGGTTAGAGGTGGTGGTTAGAGGTGGTGGTTAGAGGTGGTGGTTAGAGGTGGTGGTTAGAGGTGGTGGTTAGAGGTGGTGGTTAGAGGTGGTGGTTAGAGGTGGTGGTTAGAGGTGGTGGTTAGAGGTGGTGGTTAGAGGTGGTTAGAGGTGGTTAGAGGTGGTTAGAGGTGGTTAGAGGTGGTTAGAGGTGGTTAGAGGTGGTTAGAGGTGGTTAGAGGTGGTTAGAGGTGGTTAGAGGTGGTTAGAGGTGGTTAGAGGTGGTTAGAGGTGGTTAGAGGTGGTTAGAGGTGGTTAGAGGTGGTTAGAGGTGGTTAGAGGTGGTTAGAGGTGGTTAGAGGTGGTTAGAGGTGGTTAGAGGTGGTTAGAGGTGGTTAGAGGTGGTTAGAGGTGGTTAGAGGTGGTTAGAGGTGGTTAGAGGTGGTTAGAGGTGGTTAGAGGTGGTTAGAGGTGGTTAGAGGTGGTTAGAGGTGGTTAGAGGTGGTTAGAGGTGGTTAGAGGTGGTTAGAGGTGGTTAGAGGTGGTTAGAGGTGGTTAGAGGTGGTTAGAGGTGGTTAGAGGTGGTTAGAGGTGGTTAGAGGTGGTTAGAGGTGGTTAGAGGTGGTTAGAGGTGGTTAGAGGTGGTTAGAGGTGGTTAGAGGTGGTTAGAGGTGGTTAGAGGTGGTTAGAGGTGGTTAGAGGTGGTTAGAGGTGGTTAGAGGTGGTTAGAGGTGGTTAGAGGTGGTTAGAGGTGGTTAGAGGTGGTTAGAGGTGGTTAGAGGTGGTTAGAGGTGGTTAGAGGTGGTTAGAGGTGGTTAGAGGTGGTTAGAGGTGGTTAGAGGTGGTTAGAGGTGGTTAGAGGTGGTTAGAGGTGGTTAGAGGTGGTTAGAGGTGGTTAGAGGTGGTTAGAGGTGGTTAGAGGTGGTTAGAGGTGGTTAGAGGTGGTTAGAGGTGGTTAGAGGTGGTTAGAGGTGGTTAGAGGTGGTTAGAGGTGGTTAGAGGTGGTTAGAGGTGGTTAGAGGTGGTTAGAGGTGGTTAGAGGTGGTTAGAGGTGGTTAGAGGTGGTTAGAGGTGGTTAGAGGTGGTTAGAGGTGGTTAGAGGTGGTTAGAGGTGGTTAGAGGTGGTTAGAGGTGGTTAGAGGTGGTTAGAGGTGGTTAGAGGTGGTTAGAGGTGGTTAGAGGTGGTTAGAGGTGGTTAGAGGTGGTTAGAGGTGGTTAGAGGTGGTTAGAGGTGGTTAGAGGTGGTTAGAGGTGGTTAGAGGTGGTTAGAGGTGGTTAGAGGTGGTTAGAGGTGGTTAGAGGTGGTTAGAGGTGGTTAGAGGTGGTTAGAGGTGGTTAGAGGTGGTTAGAGGTGGTTAGAGGTGGTTAGAGGTGGTTAGAGGTGGTTAGAGGTGGTTAGAGGTGGTTAGAGTGGTTAGAGGTGGTTAGAGGTGGTTAGAGGGTGGTGTAGAGGTGGTTAGAGGTGGTTA
>CATNVA010000001.1:17500-20000 GCA_951217055.1 Gerris lacustris
TTGATTTTCAGGTCTAATTCACCAGTCTTGGTTTTGAATTTTGTCTCCACAGAGGTGTACATCTCCATAATTATTGAGACTACATCTCTATGCATTCCAGCCCCCTCCAGAGCGCCTTTGATTGCGTAATGAGGAACTGTGTCGAAGGCCCTCTTGATGTCTACCACAAGGACAACCAAGTCCTTACGATCGGACTTGGCCGCTCTTGTAGCCTCGTCTAGGAGGAAGCTGTTTTCGAAGGTCCCATTGATTCTCAGAAATCCCTTTTGTCTCGGACTGAATGAGACATTCTCAGAAAGTCTGTCACATATCAGCCCAGAGAACACTCTAGCTAGCAAGGAGCCAATCGTGATAGGCCGATTATGGCCAATCACACTCGGATCCTTGCCAGCCTTTGGGATTAGGACAGTACGATTGAGCTTCCACCCTCTGGGAAAGTGGCCCAGTACAAGGAGCATCATATAGAGTTTCGCAAGAAGACCCTGAATGCCCTTGATTTTAAGAATTCCGGATTTCAAAATCCTGTCCGGTCCCCCTGCGCTGGCTCTGGGGATCTTACATATCCTCCTCCAAACTTCCCCAGGATCGATAGGCTTCCAGACCTCCTCGGGAGCCACGAGATCCCCAACGAGTGGCACATGCCATCCGCCAGGAGCCTCGCTCTCCCAAAGAGGGCCGTAGAGATCAAGGACCTCCTCATCTGAGAAGGGAGATCTCCGCTTCTCGTCCTCTGAAAGCACAGAGAGGTCTCCTTCTTCAACTATTCTGGCCAGCTCGCGCGGGTTCTCGGACAACAGATTCTGAACCCTCGCAAACCTCCTGGTCTTTGCGGAATTCCTCATTCTAGGTCTCCCGCTACTACTCCTAGGCCTATTACTCCTACTATTCCCTGTCTCATTGTCTTGTAAGAGAAGGGTCAAGTTGGAGACTACTTCATCTACCTCTAGGACGGAGACCGGTATTCCCACTCTAAGTCTCCTGGCCATGGAAACGATGCAAGCATCAATTCCCTTAGCAGGTTCCTCGAGCGGTCCCTCAGTCATTTCCAAGATGGCACGAAGCAAGATTGTTCTCCAATTCTCATTATCCGAGCCAAATGAACCTTCCCCCTGGGGTTCCGGATCATCTGGCCCTCCTCTGTCGGGGGACGTGGAATGAGACCCTCTATCCAACTCAGTGATTGGGAGGGCAGGCATCATCCCCATGGGATCTACATGCTCAAGGATCGCAGGCACAGCGTCATGGACTTGAGGGGGGTGATTGATTGGACGCCTTTGTCGGGCTTTCTCCCGAACCTGCGCCTCCGTCTTTCGAGGGAGGTGCAAGGCGACCCTAGCCGCGTATCCCCGAGTAGGGTAATGGCAAGCCATCTCCCTATCAAAGACACGCAACTCCTCATCAGTCCAGACACCAGCCCTAGACCCCGAGGTTGAAGCTACTTGGGTGGCCTGTGTCTTTTCTATTTCTCTCTGTTCGGGGTGATGCCTCCCTAAGTGAAGTGATCTACCAGCCTTAGACGTAAAGGATCTTACACAATCCCCTACCCCACAGGGAAATTCCCGTGGTTCTACAGGCTGAGGACCCCGACACTTCCCAAAGTGAATCGTGGCACCATTGTAACTGTTATTTTTACCACCACACTTGCTACATACCCACACAATCGTGTATTCCTGGTGCCGATTCACATGGTGGTGAATCAAACCTGCAGTGCCTCCGGCAGAAAGGAAGAACCTTCCTGTGCACAACAGGCAGTGAGACCCTTCAGGAAAGGGGATTTTGTATTCTACATGGGGGATGGGGTTGGGCGTGGACATCATTTATACATTCTATTGAAGGCTCTAATATAGTCCGGACAAGAGGGGTCTCTAATCCCATGGTCAAAGGGTCTATTTTTCTCCGCACACGGTTTGCATAACGGGGTGGAGTCCTTATTAGGACATACCTTGGCGATGTGGCCATCTCCACAGCAATGCCCGCATGTTATTTCGCTAGCCACACAATCCTTCATAGAGTGCCCCAGTCTAAGGCACTTGCCACAACGGGAAACCCAGTTGTACGGCTTAACTTCTAGTCGGGCCCATTCAATCATAACTGACCCCTTGGCAAGAAGCTTATCTCTCACATGGGCGGGGACCTCAATGACCCATCTTACAAAGTTCCCGTTCCTTATCCAAGGACATGAAAGGGTGAAACGGGGGATGATCTTTTCCCCAAGGGTGGCTCTATCTAGATTGACATTCATGGTTGCCAAGTTCCTATCCCATAATTCATTTAACAGTTCCTCTTTCCCTAAGGCCTTATCAACCCCACTAATGACTATAGTTTCCCCCGGGATGACTGGTAGGGAAGCCTCTAGCCCTAACTTCTTAAGCACGGGACAGGAACAGATCTTATCTCGGTCCCCTTGGGTCTCACACTCTATTGCAAACGCAATTCCCTTGAGTTTGGCAACCATGTGCTTAACCTGAACATCCTTGAGACTCGGCCGGAGCTGTCTCAC
>CATNVA010000001.1:35000-37500 GCA_951217055.1 Gerris lacustris
GGGGGGTCAATGGCCATCCTATAAAAGCTCCTAGGAACTACAAACTCATACATGAGGTGTAGTTTCTGTCGGGGCTTCAACGGAAGTCTACTGACCTTTTCCGATGATCGTCTGAGTTTGTCCAGTACGTCGATGTTGTCAAGTCCTGTCAGTGGGTTAAACTGTACTCCTAGGTATCTAAAGGTTTCCCCAGCCCTAAGGGTATTAATTCTTTGGGTATTACTGACGAGGTTTGGGTCTACAAGGGACATTGCTCCATTGGCTAGCCGTTTGAGCCAGTATGCGATACACTTGTCCACTGACAACTGCATCCCAATGGCACTAAGGTAGGCGTCGATGGCATCAAGCCGCATTTGCGCCTCCGCCGGACTTCTACATAATACCACTAGGTCATCAGCGTAAGCCAGTGGACCGTACCCCATCTCTGACTCATCGGCTATCCATCGAACCAGAGGATCGATGACCAAGTTAAACAGTAGGGGAGATGAAGGGTCTCCCTGTTTGACACCTCTTTTGATTTTCAGGTCTAATTCACCAGTCTTGGTTTTGAATTTTGTCTCCACAGAGGTGTACATCTCCATAATTATTGAGACTACATCTCTATGCATTCCAGCCCCCTCCAGAGCGCCTTTGATTGCGTAATGAGGAACTGTGTCGAAGGCCCTCTTGATGTCTACCACAAGGACAACCAAGTCCTTACGATCGGACTTGGCCGCTCTTGTAGCCTCGTCTAGGAGGAAGCTGTTTTCGAAGGTCCCATTGATTCTCAGAAATCCCTTTTGTCTCGGACTGAATGAGACATTCTCAGAAAGTCTGTCACATATCAGCCCAGAGAACACTCTAGCTAGCAAGGAGCCAATCGTGATAGGCCGATTATGGCCAATCACACTCGGATCCTTGCCAGCCTTTGGGATTAGGACAGTACGATTGAGCTTCCACCCTCTGGGAAAGTGGCCCAGTACAAGGAGCATCATATAGAGTTTCGCAAGAAGACCCTGAATGCCCTTGATTTTAAGAATTCCGGATTTCAAAATCCTGTCCGGTCCCCCTGCGCTGGCTCTGGGGATCTTACATATCCTCCTCCAAACTTCCCCAGGATCGATAGGCTTCCAGACCTCCTCGGGAGCCACGAGATCCCCAACGAGTGGCACATGCCATCCGCCAGGAGCCTCGCTCTCCCAAAGAGGGCCGTAGAGATCAAGGACCTCCTCATCTGAGAAGGGAGATCTCCGCTTCTCGTCCTCTGAAAGCACAGAGAGGTCTCCTTCTTCAACTATTCTGGCCAGCTCGCGCGGGTTCTCGGACAACAGATTCTGAACCCTCGCAAACCTCCTGGTCTTTGCGGAATTCCTCATTCTAGGTCTCCCGCTACTACTCCTAGGCCTATTACTCCTACTATTCCCTGTCTCATTGTCTTGTAAGAGAAGGGTCAAGTTGGAGACTACTTCATCTACCTCTAGGACGGAGACCGGTATTCCCACTCTAAGTCTCCTGGCCATGGAAACGATGCAAGCATCAATTCCCTTAGCAGGTTCCTCGAGCGGTCCCTCAGTCATTTCCAAGATGGCACGAAGCAAGATTGTTCTCCAATTCTCATTATCCGAGCCAAATGAACCTTCCCCCTGGGGTTCCGGATCATCTGGCCCTCCTCTGTCGGGGGACGTGGAATGAGACCCTCTATCCAACTCAGTGATTGGGAGGGCAGGCATCATCCCCATGGGATCTACATGCTCAAGGATCGCAGGCACAGCGTCATGGACTTGAGGGGGGTGATTGATTGGACGCCTTTGTCGGGCTTTCTCCCGAACCTGCGCCTCCGTCTTTCGAGGGAGGTGCAAGGCGACCCTAGCCGCGTATCCCCGAGTAGGGTAATGGCAAGCCATCTCCCTATCAAAGACACGCAACTCCTCATCAGTCCAGACACCAGCCCTAGACCCCGAGGTTGAAGCTACTTGGGTGGCCTGTGTCTTTTCTATTTCTCTCTGTTCGGGGTGATGCCTCCCTAAGTGAAGTGATCTACCAGCCTTAGACGTAAAGGATCTTACACAATCCCCTACCCCACAGGGAAATTCCCGTGGTTCTACAGGCTGAGGACCCCGACACTTCCCAAAGTGAATCGTGGCACCATTGTAACTGTTATTTTTACCACCACACTTGCTACATACCCACACAATCGTGTATTCCTGGTGCCGATTCACATGGTGGTGAATCAAACCTGCAGTGCCTCCGGCAGAAAGGAAGAACCTTCCTGTGCACAACAGGCAGTGAGACCCTTCAGGAAAGGGGATTTTGTATTCTACATGGGGGATGGGGTTGGGCGTGGACATCATTTATACATTCTATTGAAGGCTCTAATATAGTCCGGACAAGAGGGGTCTCTAATCCCATGGTCAAAGGGTCTATTTTTCTCCGCACACGGTTTGCATAACGGGGTGGAGTCCTTATTAGGACATACCTTGGCGATGTGGCCATCTCCACAGCAATGCCCGCATGTTATTTC
>CATNVA010000002.1:0-31505 GCA_951217055.1 Gerris lacustris
CGTAACATTTGTGACTTGCATAATATTGCACATATGAGCACGTAACTCCTACGACATCCGTAATGCTGCATTTTATGGGAATATGCGAGCAACAGAAATCGACTTAGCCTCGGCCTTCTACAGATGGCATCCCCCTACAAAATTCTACTTTTGCACACATCTTACGTTGTGTAATATTGGAACCAAGTTCTGTTCTGGAGCCCGGGAGTGAATCCGAAAAAACTACCAAAAACACCGTCACGAAATAACCGTCACAAAATCACCCAAAAACACCGTCACGAAATAACCGTCACAAAATCACCCTCACGAAATCTACCGATGACGATAACTTGATTAAAAGATGACCGAATTAGTTGAAATTTGGTACACATGTTTTTTTACCAATGCCCAGGTTGAGTTTGTTTAACAACGTTATTCGCCCAAGCGTTCACGTGCAACTCTCGCGTAAATGTAAGCTTCAAATATAAAATTGGAATTTTAGAACGGGAAAAAATTCTTACTTCATCTATTTAATGGGACAAACAACATTTGCAGATAAATTGCTTTAGTTAAACGACACCGCTAAATTTATTAAAGTGGACCTAAACGTTTAAAATAAATAAAACAACGTTTTTACCGATATCTTACGTTCTAATGTAACGATTTTAATAAATCTTCTTACACATCACCTTAAGTGTGATTGAAACTGGCATGTAAAATTTTAACCGGATACAAGCAGAAGATTTTTAGTAGGGAAGAGATATATTTTATAATATGTATTATAAATTAGTTGGCCTGTTAGGTAGAAAACAGTTTTATTTCCTACCAACTACAAACATACTCTTTAACTATAAACTCACCATAATTAACTTTTTTCTCAATATTTAATACATATTTATTGTAAGTAGCTTGCTGTAATGATACAAATAATGACTTTTTTTTAATTTTTCCTTAACTCTGCCAGGTACAAACAGTTGGTTACTTATAATTTTGTCTCTTTTCTAACTCCGCCATGTATAAGTAGTTAGCAACGTATACGTACTTATCAGTGTGATTTTATAATTTATATTTAATGAAAAATGTAAGGAACTTGGTTCCTACCGGGTGTCCCGCGACACCACACGTATTTTTGAAGTAAACTTCTTAGGCAGCGGTAGAGTGAATTTTTTCATATAGTGAAATCGTGTAACGAAGTTTGCGATTCAAGACTCGTTCAAGTGTAACATTTTTACAGATTAATTCTATTATATCTATTTAAAGACCAGTAAATCAAAACAAACATTTATTTTAATTGGAATAAATGTGGTTGCCTTAGCGTAGCAATATATATATATATATTTTTTTAAAATCCTGAAATAATAAATTCGTCAAAAAATGAAAGAGAGCAATTCATTCTAGAAGTTGAGTTTTACTTCTAATGCGTGAGAGCCTCACACATTTTTAGGGTTTTGTAGATTCTTCTCAAAACCCTTATGCCGAGGGTGATGTGTCCGTCTGTCCGTCGCTCTTTGGTTCATAGGGCCCGAACCGTTTAAGCTATAGAGCTGAAATTTGAAATACTGGTGTAACTTTTTGACCCAACCACAGGAAAAATATACAGAAGTTCAAAATTAAATGTGCGCATGCGCAATTCGCAAAATGTTGTAAACTCAAAAATTTATATTTTTTTTAATTTTCGAGTGGGGTATCAAATGAAAGCTGCTGAAGAGTAGGACGCAAATATATATATGCTTTTGTAAATTTTGCATTCCTTATTGGGTAAAAAAAAAAAAAAAAACCAAAAAAAATTCCCCCCCCAACCACTATACTTCCGCTGGTCCTAAAATTTTGAAATAATTCATGCTAATGCCTTATTGTGGGGCGATGAAAATTCCGGGAGTTCATCACAAATTTTAAAAAATTGCCAATTTTTGGCGCGAAAATTTGAAGTGCGCCAAAATTTTTATTTTTTTAAAATTTTGAGTAGGGTATCAAATGAAAGTTGCTGAAGAGTAGGACGCAATGATATATATACATTTTTAAATTGTGCATCCCTTATTGGGTAAAAAAATCAAAATATACCCAAAAAAAATTCCCCCCCCCCCAACCACTATACTTCGGCTGGTCCTAAAATTTCGAAATAATTCATGCTAATGCCTTATTGTGGGGCCATGAAAATTCCGGGAGTTCATCCTAAATTTTAAAAAATTGCCAATTTTTGGCTCGAAAATTTGAAGTGCGCCAAAAATTTTATTTTTTTAAAATTTTGAGTTGGGTATCATATGAAAGCTGCTGGAGAGTAGGATTCAAATATATATTTGCTTTTTTAAATTTTTCATTCTTTATTAATTTTATAAGTCAAAATATACCCCAAAAATTTCCCCCCTCCCCAACCACTATATAACGGGTGGTCCTAAAATTTCGAAATAATTCATGGTTATACCTTATAGGGAAGCGATGGAAATGGTCTGAAAAAATGAATTTTTTTAGTCGTTATTACCGATGAAAAACATTGTGACCCCCCGGGGGATCGAACCCGGACCCTTGAGATCGAAGAATAAAATCATAATTACATAACGGGCATGCTTAATCTTCTACAAAACCCTAAAAAGTACTTGGACGCAAGTACTTCCCTGTGATTTTTTTTATTTTTATACGTAAATATACATTTTATTTTGTTACTTTAAATGTACAATTAATAAGGTGAATGCCCGAACTGTTTATCAGAAATGAAATAAATGCTAAAGTAAAGTATAGGGAGATTTATGGGGTGCAATCTAATTCTCCTTTAAGCAATATATATACAGGTCGACATGATGGATAGTTTTTAATATGGCTTGCGAGGAAATCAATGTGCACACCGGCCCCTTCCCTTCTACCCTTAACAGCCAAGTGAAATGACTACGTCAACTAACTTTCACGATGTTTCAGTCAAACAACAGTATACGAGACCAACATGTTGTTTAGTCTACTAGCGAGGGGAATTCATATATATTTTCCCCCTCGTAAAACAACTTGAGATATTACAAAAGATAGGCAACCTTTCTCACAACTTTTAAGAACATTACAGCTTAAAGTGAAGTAAAAATATAAAACAATAATAATTGAAACGAGCTTCTTAATAGACATTAAAGAAAATATGCTCCCTGTTAGTTTGTCGGTCTGTGTGTCCACGAATCCTTGTCACACTCATAACTTACAATTTTTATCAGAGTTTGATGAAATTTCCAGGGATTAGGCGGGTTAAGCCCTAGATTGTCTCCTGTGAATTTCATCGCTCTCAGATCTTTTTATAGACTACGTTTTTAAATTTTCTGTTGAATCGTATGTAATGTTGATAATATAATTGTTATTGTTTTATAATATATAATGTTAGTAAAAAAAAAAAAAAGTTCCGAATTTATTTACTTCACATAAATGACAACCATCTAGAGAGCTGATCTTAAACTTATAAAAGGACAAATCTTTGTACAACGGATCTCCCCAACACCAAATCTAAACAGTGCCATCGATATATTTGAAATAATATAAATAATATAACCGATAAATAATAAAATCGATATATTTCCTGTTTTGCTGTCATTCAATGTTTATCTCTTATTTACAAAAATCACAAATTTGAAACCCGTCAAAATGAAGATTGTAAATATATGGGATATGGCAAAACAAATAAAAAAACTTGCGGATTTTTTCCGAACTAACTTTCCATACAGCAAAATTTGCTGAAAAACAATTAAATTCTGCTGAAAGATGGCTAAAAGTATTAAAATAATGCATTGGCATCGTGTTCTGAGCTATTCTAAAAGTTTCAAATGTCTAGCTAGTCGGGAAGTTAATTAAAAATCGATTGCAAGATTTGTACTGGACAAACAAACAAACAAGTTGTGTTTTGCGAAATGTTCTGATTTCGCTCAAATTTGGGGGATAGTTGAGGTTCGAACGTACAATGATGCCATATGACTTTCATCATGATGATATTGAGTCGTCGCCACTACGCAGCGTAAGATCCTTGGCACACGCATAACTTTCACGATTTTCATCTGATTTCAATGACATTTTCAGGGATTGTGTATGTTACGCCATCTAGGTCCCCCGTGAATTTCATAGTGATCGAATCACTATAATATGAGTAGCCACTGCGCCACTGCGCATGTAAAAACGTAAAATTCCTCCTAACATGAACTGCAAGAACTGTTTCATCTAATAGTTAAGGATTAACCCCCAGATGACCTCCTATGTATTTTAACGTGATCGTATCATTAGTAGCCACTGCAGCACACGAACAA
This sequence comes from Gerris lacustris, assembly GCA_951217055.1. Lineage (NCBI taxonomy): Eukaryota > Metazoa > Arthropoda > Insecta > Hemiptera > Gerridae > Gerris > Gerris lacustris. The sequence goes on from CATNVA010000002.1 coordinate 4,245, forward strand.
ACGTGTATATTTTCATACTTTTTATTACTTAATTTATTATATCTACGATTGATACGAAATATAGACATGATATCTCTGTTTAGATTCGTAGAAATTTATTTTTTTCGTAGCTGTATTCATTGCGCATGCGCGTTCATAATTCTTCTTTTTTTTCACCCTAGTGCGAAAAAAAGGAGGAATTCTTCAGCTTTACCCACAATTTAATAATACTAATTTGCTGTTCTTTTATTAAAGTAACTGTTTATATCGAGTTTTTAGTGAAAAAAAAAATGAGTGATTTAAGTGATTATGACGAAAATGGGGAGAATAATACGCCTCCTGAAATAATTAATTCGGCACCAAATACAACTAATGAATTAATGTCATCTTTATCAAAAGAGAAATACGAATTTACATACTGGAAGTTTATTAATTTTTTTTTTTGCTGCATTTATTATTAAAATCCACAATCGTAGATCGTAGATAAAGTACGGGTACGCAACTCGTGCGAAAACTGCATTTTGCTTTGCTCGTGTGGTTTTACTAGCCTCGCTGTCGCTCGGGTGCAAACTCCACACTCGCATACAAAATGCTACTTTCCGCACTAGACGCGTAATGTACTAATTTTTACCTCATTGTGTAATTACAGTGTTTAATTATTAAACACTTTTCTAGTACATAATTACATTGTTATCAATGATAAAGCATGTTTTCACAATTTCTAACTTATGATTCTGATTAACAACAAATTTATAATCTAATTATTCTCCTATAGAACAATGATATAGTACATTACGCGTCTAGTGCGGAAAACAGCATTTTGCACCCGAGCGACAGCGAGGGTAGTAGAACCACACGATCAATGCAAAATGCTACTTTCCGCACAGGGCCGGATATAGCTACCGCCAGCCCCCGCGGTGCGGGGGGGCCCACGGTCCAGGGGGGCCCAGTCAGAGATGTTGAAAAAGGTTTTTTTTACAACTAAAAAGGCAAGCAGGATATTGTGATCAGTGGCGTAGCTATGGACCCGAATTGCGGGCGGGTCCCCGGTGCCAGGGGGCCCACGAATAAAAAAACATGTAACTACTATCTTTGTACCGCAATGTCAATGGGGGCCCTTTAGTTTAGAGTATAATTAAATCTAAATGGAATTTTACTCATCTACCTTTGTCAGGGGGCCCATTCAGGGCTGAACGCAAATGTTTCTTATTTTTTTTTTTTGCTTATCAATTTTTTTTTCGAGAGGCTCCCACTGCCCTATGTACGCCACTGATTGTGATGAACTTAAAATTCTTCCTAACGTGTCATGAGTATGGAAGTTTGATTTTTTTGTTTCATTTAGTTACTTAGATTTTTGTGATGTTTTCACGTTATTCAATATGGTCATTGCTAATTTACAGGAGAGAAACTGACAGACAAATCATATTAACTGATATTAATAAATTTTACATTTTTTACTTGTAATGCAATTTTTAAGCTTGCCAGCTACAAAACAACCTAATTATTTATTTTTTAGCCCACTTTAGTTAAACTTCAAAATTCGTCCCCGCGCCCAACATCTTTTCCTGTAAGGACAAACTTTCCCTCAGAAATCCTTAAAACTCATCTTTTTACACTTAAATTTTAAAAAATTTCCCGGAGGAGGACTCCCGGACCCCCAGCCATTTTTTGTTCAAAGGGGTCCAGATGCTAACTTGCCCAGGGGCCCGGAAATCCTCTCAGCGGCCCTGATAAATAATATATCTGGTAATTATACATAATAACTAAATCAGCTCAGTTTTTATTTTACCTAAAAATAGGTATCTTTGTAAGGACTAACGAAGAAAATGCAGGACCCCATTTTCAGATAAGCTTGAAAAATATTTTATTTGTAATATTACAAAAGTTAATATGGAAGGGGAGTAGTTATAGGACATCCGGTATAATATTGTTGTTGTTGTGAGGAGGTAAATTGCATTTTTATTTATTTTAGAGATATTCGCAGTTTATTACCCTTAATTTCTATACTATGCTTTATATATCTATATATATTTATATATCTATACTAGGTCTTTAGGGCATTAATAACTCCAAAGTCAATCCGTTTTTGGTTATATTTCACCTCCTTTAGCCTTTGAGGCATCTTCAGGCCTAAAAGATTTTTTAAAATTTTATTTCTTATATCTACATCAACTTCCATCTTTATATAACATGTTAAGACAACGTTTAAACAAAACAACACTTTTATTAAACTAGTGATGCGGTGCATAAAGAACTCGCGTTGAATTGTGGTCTTATATATCAGCCATACTATGTTCTCAATATTGCTACCAGGATTATTTTTCGGTGAAAACCTAGCATATTCTTTTTCAACCCGAAAAGAGCTTTAAAATTATTTTACGTAACACAGCATATAAGAATGAGCTTACTTTTTAACACACTCATCTCTGTCACATTTGTTGCTAAACTTTTGTACCAATAGTTACATATTCATTTGCAACTCATAAAGCCCTTGAAAATAACTAAGAAAATAAATCAAGTAATGTTTTAGGGGAAATTGTCAAAAGTTATGTCAACATGTTATATAAAGATAATGTAAGTTAATGTAGATATAAATTAATTAATTAATTTTTAGCCCCCCCCCCCCCCTATTAAACCCTATTAATTTTTAGCCGTGTTATTTCCTCCTCTGTTTCGTGTTTTCCTCCTCAATCCTTTTCCTAATCTCTCCTTCTACCCTAAATTGTTGTCTTTTATATTCGATAAGTACTTTATATTTATGTTATATTTTATTTCATGTATTTTTGTTTTGTGCCTCTCACTTGTGGCCTGTGTTTGGCCGTTGAGAGCACTGAAAAATTAATAAATAAATAAATAAATAAAAAATTAAAATTTAAAATCTTCTTTTAGGTCTGAAGATGAGAGAAGGAGGTGAAATATAGCCAAAAACAGGTTGACTTTGGAATTATTAATACCCTGAAGACCTAATTAGGAATAAGCATTTTTTTTTTAGACAATTACCTCTTTCTTATTTCGGCGAGGTAGTGCAAAAGCGAATTTGAGATGAAGAATGAATGCGGTGAATGTAATTAGGTTGTGGTGTGCAGGGTCGGACTGGAAAGAAATTTTGACCCGGGAGTCTCTCTATCAGACCGGCCCTCAAGCCCTTCCTGGAGTCTTAATATTCGCGGGGGGGGGGGGGGGGCTTGATATTTGTTTACAGAAGTGTTTTTTCGAACAAAAAATTAAAAATTACTCCCAAAGAAATAAGAATTAGAAGTAAATCATAAATACATATCTGAACAAAAAGTAATAACAAGTAAATTTTGAAAAATCAAAGAAAAATTTAGAATTTATTTTTTATTCTTGCAATATCTCAACATCAAATTACCAAATCTACAATATGCATATGGTAAATCCTCCTAATACAATGCAATGATTGTTTCTCTTTAATTTAATCTCCCACTAGTACTTTAAAAAAAAGTGTACAAATTTTTTCTTGTCTTTTGAGTTGGCCTAGGGACCGGCCCATTTTAAGCCTTAAATCAGACCGGCCCACCGGGAAAACTCTCGAACTCCCTGAGGGCCGGACTGGCCCTGGTGGTATGTAGTTTTCTTACTTACTTTCTCCATCAAGAGGCTCACCGATAGTGTAGGACTCCCCCCCCCCCCCCTACGGTGCACTAACCAGTAAACTCCCTCCCCCCTCCCCTTCCCAGTAGGACCTGGCCTGGGTAGGTTGGGGGCCCATTGGAGTTTTTCGCGGGGGGGCCCAAAAATTGAATATCCGGCCCTGTTTCCGCACTAGTTGCGTACCGTACTTTATCTACGATTGTTGGATTTTAATAATTAATACAGAAAAAAAATCATTAAATATACATTATTTATCACTAAGAACTTGATAAAAACAGTTAGGTACTTTAATTACAGTTACTTTTATTAACAGCAAATTAGTTTTGTTTTAAATGTAAACAAACACGCTAATCGTGCGATAAGGTGAAGAATTATGAAACGCGCATGCGCAATGAATACAACTACGATAAAAATCAGTTTCTACGCTTCTAAACGGAGATTAAATTTTTATATTTCGTATTAATCCTAGATAAAATATATTTCATTCATGTATACAATCATATCAGGTATACGAGGACGCTATGTGCCACACTTACATTGTATCATTGTTTCCCCTCTTACTTTCTTACTCCCTGTCTCAAGTCTTACTAAATGGTTTTGGAGACATCTGGGCCTGCGAAATACTTTCTGTAAGTATAATTATTATTAACTTTGATTAAAGTTCAGCTGTACATTTTCTAGGTTGTTTATTTAAATGGTGTCCAGATATGACTGCATTTATAATATTCGTCGCTCTTATGATAAAGTCGAAAAATCCGTGTTTTACAGAACTTTTTCGTTAATCTGCTCGTAAGTAACTAAATGTAGATAATGGAAGCAGTTAAGGAAGTGTTACAACTGTAGATAACAGTAGGGAGGAAACGAGCGGATAATTAAGCCTAATTCAAAACAATTATACTTGTCTCCGGCAATTAGCCTTAGAAATGATAAACAAACTGAGAGTGACAACAGAGTACAACACTGACTGTAGGGAGCGTGCTGCACTCTGCAGCTACATTACTAACTACTCATAGCATCTAGGTCTGTATTCAGTGTCTCAACATAGCACCCGGCCGCTGTTACCAGGGCCGCTGAGAGGATTTCCGGGCCCCTGGGGAAGTTAGCACCTGGGCCCCTTTGAACAAATAAGGGGGGGGGGGGGGTCCGGGGTCCTTCCCCGGAAAATGTTTTAAAATTTAATTACCAAAATATGAGTTTTGAAAATTTCTGAGGGCAACATTGTCCTTAGAGGAAAAGATGTTTGGTGGGGACAAATTTTGATGTTAAAGTAAGATGGGATAAAAAAAAAAAAATAATTGAGTAGTTTTGTAGCGGGGATCATCAAAAACCTTCTTTTACACTTTGTAAAATACATTATATAAAATAAAACATAATATAAATTTTTTGCTAAAATAGTGAGATTAAGAGAAAACAAATCAAAATAATTAAGTAACGCATTTTGTTTTTGTTTACAAAAGTTGCATTACTAGGAAAAAATATTAATATCAGTATGCCAATATGATTTGTCTGTCAGTTTCTCTCCTATAAATCAACATCGACCATATTGAATAAGATAAAAATCTAAGTACATAACTATATGAAACACTAAAGTTCAAACTTCCATACTCATGACACATTAGGAATAATTTTATGTTCTTCACAATTAATGATGAACTTAGCATCTGGGCCCCTTTGAAGAAAATCTGGGCTCCGGGGGTCCCCCCCCCGGAAATTTTTTTAAAATTTAAGAGCAAAAAAATGAGATTTAAGCATTTCTGAGGGCAAGTTTGTCCTAAAAAAAAAATGTTTGGTGGGTACGAATTTCAAATAAATATCTACTGCTGGTTAAATTTGTATTTGTGTCTGTTTAATTTCCATTGCGTAAATCAACTTTGCCTCCCAAAATTAGCTAGGACATTAGGGGCCGTCGCAAAAACAACAAAAATTTGCGTTCATAACTGAATGGGGTCCCCTTACAATAGTATGGAAGTATAATTCCAAGTTAGATTTTATTATACTCTCAAGGGGCATCTACCGACATTGGTACAAATATAGTAGTTTCATGTTTCTTTTTAGATTTGGGGGCCCCTTGGCTCCGGCCCCCCCCCCCCCGCAATTTGGGCTTATAGTAATACCACTAATCACAATATCCATCTTGTCTTTTTAGTTGTTACAAAAATCCAGAGCCGCCACCGGAAGCCCGGGGCCCACGCCAAAAAAAAAAATTGATGAGAAAAGAAAACAAAAAAACATTTGCGTTCAGAACTGAATGGGGTCCCTTTACAATAGTATAGAAGTATAATTTTAAGTTAAATTTTATTATCCTCTAAAGGGACCCCACCTAAGGACCACTTTTGTAAATAGTTTAATAGTTTATAAAGATTTTAATGTTCACACAATAAGTTAAGAATGCAACTGAATCAAATCATAAATACAAGTGATACTACAAAATAAAATAACTTGTCTGTCGAATTGTCTGTCATGTCATGTATGTCATGTCAACACAAGGGACCTTTGTACCGACATTGGTACAAATATAGTAATTTCATGTTTTATTTGGATTTGGGGGCCCCTTGGTAGCGGGGTCCGCCCGCGATTCGGGCCCATAATTACAATATCCACCTTGATTTTGTTGGTTGTAAAAAACCAGAGCTGCCTCCGGAGGCCCGGGCCCCCTAGAGGCCCGGGCCCCTGGGCATTTGCCCCCCTTGCCCTCCCTCCCTGTCGGCGGCCCTGCATGTTACCTCATTAACTATGAACACTGTACTATTTTTTTATTCATTTTCAGGAATTTTAACATGTTCAATTTCTGGAGGGGTTTCCGTTGTACTAAGGTATTTGTTGTTCAGTGCTCATTCTAGCTCAGTTCTCTTTCTATTCCTGCTGTCTTCTCGGTTGCATTCGCAATCGCGACATCAGGGAAAAAGAGAAGGTTTCGTTATGAAGCTGACAAAAGAAAAGTAAATCTGTTTGCGGAACGCTACGGTAATCGATCAGGTAATGATAAACAGTTTAATATTAGTAATTCTGCGACGTTGGCACAAAGAAAAAAGTAAATTTTTTACATGTGTCAAATCGAGAAAAGCTTTCATGGGCCAAAGAACTAAATCCGGCCTTATAAGTTGTGGTATACCTGAGAAGTAAACCTGTACAGGTGAAGAGGATCGTATGTTTTATACAATCATAACTGCGATTACAACTTCATAACTGCACAATTATGATAAATTAGTTATGCACAATTTACCTGTACAGGTTTACCTGTCAGGTATACTGCAGCGTGTATGGCTGGCTTTTAGGTAATTCACAGCAATTAGACTTCTCTGATCTCTTTAACCTTGCTACTTCTACTAGCATGGCATCTGTTTTAAATCTAAATAAAGATTTAAATGCATCTAACATATAAATAAGGATTCAAATTCATCTTACATCTGAATAAAGATTCAAATACATCTTACATCTAAATAAATATTCAAATGCATCTTACATCTAAATAAAGATTCAAATGAATCTTACATCTAAATAAAGATTCAAATGCATCTTATATATAAATAAAGATTCAAATGCATCTTACATCTAAATAAAGATTCAAATGTATCTTACATCTAAATAAAGATTCAAATGTATCTTACGTCTAAAAATAAATATTCAAATGCATCTTACATCTAAATAAAGATTCAAATGCATCTTACATTTATATAAAGATTCAAATGCAAGTTACATTTAAATAAAGATTCAAATTCATCTTACATCTAAATAAAGATTTAAATGCATCTTACATCTCAATAAAGATTCAAATGTGTAAAAGTTTCCTTTCGCAACAGGGTGCGTAATATATTCGATGCATAGATATTTTTCCATATTTTTGTTCAAAAATTGGAATTCGTCTAAAATTCTGGGACATCTTATATTCCAAGCAATATAGCATTTCATTTTCCCCTTTCCAAGTATTTACATTTTGTTAAAAAGACTTTGACCAATTTAACAATTAGATTACGTTAAGCGGTTTTTTTTTGGTTTTTTTTTTGGTTTTTTTTTTGCGATGAAAATAAAAATGATTTAGAAATGTGTAAGAGTTGAGGTATTGTTTGTGTAACATTTTAAAATTGCATTAGCTAGTTGTTCCCTAGGACTGTGTATCATAGAAAGATAAAAGTTAATAATTTTAATTGTTTTTGTTAAAATCTAGTTAGTTGGTTTGAAAGTGGTGAGTGCCTCCACTATCTCTTTGTTAGTTTTTATCAGATTATCTTGTAGAGAGTTTAAATTTCCAGGAAACATTTTCCTCCTTTTATAAAACCAAACTCCTTTTTAGGGTTTTGTTGGTAAAACCAAAAACAAAAACCCTTAGGCCTCATTCACACTAGAGATTCCGGAATGCGATTCACGAATCGAAGATCTAATGATACCAGGCGGCCAATGTATTTTGCTTATGTCCATTCAGACTACGATTCCGGTATGCGATTCGTATAAGATTCTCAAATCGAGTATCTCGTCCCCGTGAGCCGCCTCGATTCTTTTTAGAATTCTTCTCGGAAAGCGGCTGTATGGGCCCATTCAAACTAGGCGATTCCGAATCGCATTCCGAATTCGCTTCAACTCTTGCAATTTATTTTCGTTAAATAAAATATTTTATTTATAAATTCATAATAATTACTGTAATATCATTAATTATAGTATTTTATTATAAATAATTTTATTTACGTTGCATAAAATATTTTAATTATATAAATATATCAATGTAATATATTATTTATTAATTTTTTTTTTTTCAATTGTTTTATTTACTTTAAATAAAATAGGTTAATTATGAATATAATAATAAATAAAATATAATTAATTATTTAAAAATTAAATACATATATATGTTGGTGTATAATAAAAGTGGGATCAAAACTAGGAAAAGTGGGGGGAAGAAGCTGCCGAGATACTGAATCTTGATACTTTTTTGAATCTCATACTCGAATCGCATTCGTGAATCGCATTCCGGAATCCCAGTGTGAATGAGCCCTTATAGTTTCGTTCCTGTGTCTGTCTGTCACTCTGTATATGGTTCCAATAAATTTTGAATCAAAAGAGATCGACACATGAAACTTTCCAGTATTAACCCTAGAACAACCCACCCCTTTTTTTTTACGTAAACGCCACACAGGGGTCTGTGAGACCCCAATTAATTAATGGGTTAAATTAATTAATTAAACATTTTCTTTTTCAATTATTTATATATTTTTGTAAGTATAATTTGTTATACTAAAAATACCATTTAATTTTGATTAAAACAAATAGGGATTTTAAAATTAAATAGTATACATATATATTTTCATCAAACGTTTTTTAGAAAAATTTGTACTTTAAAAAAAATATATATAATATGTTGTGTTCGTTAGATTGAGTTAATATTTTTTATTTATATATATTAAGAGTTGTTTTACTGAAAACAGGAACAAAAATTATAATAAAAATTATAGATTTTTTTATATACTCTGTCAAAGTTAAGCATTTTTGGCCTTAAATCTTTACTGTGATCCACTAAACCTTCAACTTAAATGAAGTTATATACGTCTACTAATAGTAATAAAAGTTTTATTTTGGAACTTTTGACAGTCTTAAACATTTTAGCAGCCCCAAAAAAATTTAAAATAACTTTTTTAATACAATAAAAAAATAACTCAGTTAACAGTGGTATATAAAACAATTACGTAAATGCCACATCGGGGTCTATGGGACCCCAACTCTAATTCTAATGAATACTGAAAGAAAACTGAAAGTAATAATATAGATATTGTAATCAGTATGAACACAGAAAGGTTCAAAGGTAAATTAGCAGGGAGTCTAGGTTTAGAGAAATATAAATAAAACAAAAAAAAACTTAATTTTAGTTTGTATGGGGTCTGTGGGACCCCAATAATTCTAGGGTTAAAGATCGTTTTGACGCGAAACACAGGAAAAATATAGCAAACTCAAAATAATCAGTTGTTTAAATCCAAAATGTCGGAATTCATGTCACGCGAAATGTTTTTTTTTTTTTTTTTTTTTTTTTTTAAATTTTGAGTGGGGTGTCAAATGAAAAGGAATTGAAGAGTAGATTACAAAAAATATATAACACCAGTGGGAAGTGTTTAATTTTTCATGACATTTGCGTGCACACCCCCCCCCCCTTATTCTAACTAATTTCACGTTAAGAATACTAAAGAAACCCGTTTTTACGTGAGACTTGACGCACTTCGCATGGAACATTTTCATCGGCTTATAATAAGCTATTGCATGAATTATTTCAAAAAATTTGGACTAGCCGTTGTAGGATGGTTGAAGGGGGGGAGACTTTTTTGAGTATATTTTAACTCATTAAACCAATTTAAAACTGCATAGATATATTTGTGACCTACTCATCAGCCATCAGCAGCTTACATTTGATACCCCCCCCCCCCCTCGAAAATTAAAACAAAAAAAAATATTTGAAAATATTTTTACCACATTTTAGCTAATTGCGCATGCACATATTTAATCATATATATATATATATATATATATATATATATATATATATATATATATATATATATAAATTCTATATGTAGTCAAAAAGTTACGCCAGTATTTTTAAATATTACTCAGAAATTTTAATAAAAACTATGTCTGTGCTGTCTAAATAGTGTCTTTTTTAACAGAGTAATTTAAGTAAGGTGTCCAGTCCGAAATAGAAATAAACAGGTCAAGTGTGTGCTGGTCAGCACACAGCGAGGAGTGAATTCTGGAGCCCGGGAGTGAATCCGAAAAAACTACCATAATCACCGTCACAAAACCAAGCGTCACGAAATCTACCAATGACGATAACTTGAGTAAAACATTACCCAGTTAGTTGAAATTTGGTACACATGTTCATTTTATTAATGCCCAGGCTGAGTTCGTTTAACAACGTTATCCGCCTAAGCGTTCACTCGTTAACGTAAGCTTCAAATTTAAAATTGGAATTCAACTTCAAACTCACCTACGCTAGCCCTATCGCAAAGCTTATAACCAAAAATTATAAATTTTTGTAATCAGCGACGTACCCTTTCATATGATACCCAATAAGGTGTCTAACAATTTTTTTTTAAACCGATATATTTTTAAAATGTGTGGGCAGGTACTATACACTTATATACCAAATTTCAAAGTGTTCGGACGAAAGGCGTAGCCATAAGAGCAGGCGACAGACAGACGGACGGACAGACATATGCAGGAAAATGTATGGGTCCTTGGTTTTGCCTAAAAATAGTGAGTTAGTAAAAATAGTTGTGAAGTTTTCCGATTTGTAATTTTATTTTTTGTTAATATTTTGTCTCTTGTTAGGAACAGTGCGTGCTAGAAGAGAAGGTAATGATGCGGGTTAAGGGAAGGTTCTATACGTACTACAGAAGGTTACAATGTGTGCTAGAGAAGGTTACAATGCGGGTTAGCATGTAGTTAGACGGAGGCCCAACCTATATCTTATAAATCCCCTGCAAGGAGAAGGAGTTGTGGGAAATCCTTAGCTGAATTCGGGGCCCTGTATTATGTATATAATACATTTTTCCTGGCCAGATACATAAAGAATCTTCTATCCCCTCTCCACTACCTTCTATATATATATATCTTTTTTTTAAGGCCATATAATTTTTTCGTCTAGTTTATTACTTTCAATTTTTTGAAGTGAAACTTCTTTAGCAGCGGTAGAGTAAATTGGCTTGTTTGAAACCGACATCGGGAAACCAAGTTCGCGTTTCAAGGCTCGTCCAAGTAAAACATTTTTTATGTGAAGTTGTAAGTTTTTATTTTGAGACTCGACCAAGTGAGAGATATTTTATTAACTGCCGGTCTAAGTTGGCAGTTGGATTTACCTGTAAAAAATCTTTCACATCATTCATATTAGAAAATAATATTTATTTACGCACCTAGGGAGTAAAGTAAGCCATTATTCCCTGAGCGAAAAAGTTGGTTCTTGAGGCGAAGCCGAAGGAACCATGGTCTAAATCCCGAGGCGCAGCTGAGGGAGATAATTATCGCGAGGGGAATAATGGTACTTTACTCACGAGGTACATACAATATTTTATCTCCAGTAGGAAGAAAATACACATTTTCGTCCATTGCACAGTTTTTATTTATTATTTTAATAAATAACAATAATTATTAGAGGTTGACCAAGAAGTCATGAACACGGGGGAAACGGAAAGCTTAACTTCGTTTAAAATCGGAACTTCCGAGTAGTGCCGAAGTCAGTACAGTCGGGTGCTAAGACAATAACCATTCCTAGTTTGTATGACATGCCTAGTTATGTCAAATCTCACGAATAACAACAGGAAGGTTTCCAATCTGTTAGGTTACGGCACGAACTATTTAGATTTAAAGAATATTATTATGAATAATCAATAAATAATAATATAAAAAAATATTAAATTATCGTATATTATTAATTATTAGTGATTTCTTATCAGGTACAGTGTTGCCTGTTGCAAAAAATATAGAAGTTATCAAAAATAAAATTATTAATAACAGAAGAACAACACTGTGTTTTTTGACCGTGGTCTATTATATCAAAAACTGACTGTACATGACGACACTAGCGCACTCCTCTCATTTCCATGACTTCTTGGTCGACCTCTAGCACTTTTAATAGCAGCTATAAGAGATTCAATATTAAAAACAAATAAGAATTGGAATTGAACTCAAATAGAAGGTTATTTAGATGCAGGTTATAAACAATGAATCTATAGGTTTGTTCCAACCGAGCATTGTACCGTCCGCGGGATCGTCACCGGCATGCGCAGTAGATAAAAGCCGTTCCAAGCTGACTTGGGACAGTGTTTCGTACCGTATACACGATACTGTTCCAACCCCGGCAGGGATCGTTTGCGAACCGTTCACTGTACGGTCCCAACGATCCTCTGACAATACCATGTACTGGTTTGTATGACAAGCGAAGCTATGTCAATAATTATAAATATCAACAGGAAGGTTTCCTAACTGTTAGGTTTCCTTAATGTTTTTAATACAGTGCGAATAATAGTCCTAAACTCGTTCCAACCTGACATGATTTTACTACAGTACAATGTTAGCGCATGCGTATAAAACCTGTCTTAAACGATTCCCGAACGATCCGCGGGACGATACAAAGGAAGGTACAAATAGCGGGGTTGGAACAAACCTTATGATAAACATGGTCAAAAAAGCGCAGTGCCGCCAACCTGATTTCAACAACTTCATTACATTAGCCATTCATTTTCTACTATTTATAAAATTTTTATGTTGCAATCTTTACTTTTTTGCCCTACTTTATTTTTTCGCCCTACTTTTACTTTTTCTCCCTACTTTTTGAGTTCAGGGATGAAAAGACCTGTTTTAGTCCCTCTAAGCTAATTCAAAATCATAACTTTTTCTCCCTAGTGGAGATAAAATCAATTTTATTCTTAATACACTTACATACATTAAATTTATTTTTTACTTTATTATTTTTTTTATTATGCTATAATTTTTTGCATTTATTATAAAAGTATGGGTGAAGAAGCTAAAAGATTACTTCTTAATAAACTGGGGAAGAAGAAAAGTACTTTCTTTCTTCGTGCACAACATATATGTTCGACTAAAGTAGGTAGATGGATCCTTGTTAGGGTAAATAAAAAACTTTCATTCACATTAGTTTAGGCGTTGGCGACGTTTCGACCTTGCCGGTCATTTTCAAGCCTATAAACAACATTTATTAAATTTTTTAATAAACAAACATACATATGCTATAGTTTTCTTAATATCAGTAACAGTAAAAACTTAAAGACAACTTTTACCCCTTACAAAAAACAAAAGAATCTTGGTATAAAAACTTAAATCACTATAACACTAATGAGAACATCCAAGAACAACCTATACCTTTAACCAGTAATATATCGAAATTCACCAGCATACCTTACATAAAAGGTCTGTCGGAACAATTACCCAAACTTATGACGAAGTTTGACTGCCCGGATATTAAATTCGGCTTCAAACCAATAAATAAAGCTAACAGTATGTACCACAACCTTAAGGATAAAATCCCAACTAACAACACTATAGGCACTATATATGAAATTCCCTGTAAAGGTTGCCATAAGAGTTATATAGGAGAGAGTAGCCAAATGCTAAAACACAGAGTTGATCAGCATAAATATGATCAAAAAAAAAGGTAATTCAGTAATTAAGTGGTCACGCAGCAGCTACAAAACACGAATTTGATTTTGATAACACCAAAATATTGGCTAGAGAAAGGAATACCAATAGAAGGAAAATGGTAGAAGCCCTAAATATAGCCATTAAACTGGATAAAACGGTTAACATTAAGACGGACTCTAGATCCTTAAACAAATTCTATAGTGGCATTTACCTATATAATTCAAATCATATTCTCCCGCCAAAAACATAACAGTCTGATATCAAAATGTTTTAAATTTTTACTGACTCCGCTTACTTTATAGTAAATTATATATTATTAAAGGCTTGTAACTTAAATTATATCAAATATAACAATGTATTTTTAATTTTTAATAAAATGAAATAAAATAATGATAACATGATTATCAAACCAGGAAGGTTACATGATGTAAACAAAACCATGTTCTAAAACTTGTTCTTTTCTAGTCTTTTTTGTTTTAATTTGTATTTAGATTTAAAACTTTTTGTTTTTTGAGACTGTGATAATGTTAATTATTAAATGGAATGTTTTGTGTTATGGTGATGATTATGATTAGTGCTTTGTTATTTTTGTTTAGTTTTATACAGTTGTTAATGTCGTTTTAAGAATACTTATCTCTTATCTAGTTTTTTAACGAAATCATCTTGGAAGATGGTAATGTAAAGCGGATTATATTCATACTTAATAAATTAGAATATACAATTAGTTATTTTGAATGTTAATTTATTATTATTATTGTAGATTGAACTGACGTACAAAGAAGCTTTGTGATACTTGACACTGAATTTAGTACCGAAACAGATGATATATTTTAATTCTTTTTACCAGGTAAAAATTTTAATTAAATTATTAAGGAATTTGGATTAGAGAAATTTTTTATACTGATATTAAGAAAACTATAGCATATGTATGTTTGTTTATTAAAAAATTTAATAAATGTTGTTTATAGGCTTGAAAATGACTGGCAAGGTCGAAACGTCGCCAACGCCTAAACTAATGTGAATGAAAGTTTTTTATTTACCCTAACAAGGATCCATCTACCTACTTTAGTCGAACATATTAAAGGGTACACATAAGATAAATTATATATGTTCGATTTAATTCCTAATTTATAAACGCAAGAATCTGCACGCTCGAATTTTTTGACATTTTCATGTCTTTACTTTGGCACATAAGCTTGAAAAGCGTTTCCATAAAAGGACACAAAAAGGGTTACACAAGCGTTACTAAAATACCACACCAAAAAGCGTTACATGAAAATGTCTCTCTGTCTTGCAGACTCGTATGCAAGCATTTTTTTTCTCTCTAGTTTTAATTTTTATCCCTACTTTTACTTTTTCTCCCTACTTTTGAGTTCAGGGAAGAAAATACTTACTTTTGTCCCTCTAAACTAATCCAAAGTCATAATTTTTTATCCCTACTGGAGATTTACAAATTTCGTTTTTTAGAATGATCCAAATGCTTCCGTTACGCTCGGTGGGCCCGGAATCAATGTAATATTGTAAATTAGTAACTTTTCTTTATTTAAATGTACTATTTAAGCCTGTATTTTGTTTCTGATTTCTAGTTTATCGTAGTCGCGAAGCTATATATAGTAGTTGCAGTAAAATGGGTCATTAGTGGAAGATATCTCAAAATATTTGAGCGTATAATAATATACAATGAGGTCAAATGTTTATGCGAGTCTCGTTCTCACCCCCCCCCCCCCCCCCCCCTGGACTAAATGAGCCATAAATCATACGAATCGATTCTTCAGTTCCGGCCCCACTCCTAACGTCCTGCTTACGTTTTTTAAAAAAAGCAAAATAAAAATTAATGAAAATGCATTTTCAATGAAATTTTTTTTTATTATTGAAACGATATTAGGGGTTTTTAGAGTCGGTATGCAAAACCGAGTACAGAGTCTGTCTGTCTGTCTGACGGTCGTTAACCCACCTTTATCTCCAGAAGTACTAAAAAAAAAAAAAAAAAAAATGAAATGTTACAGATATTGTATGTGTAATAACTCAATCACAGGGAATAGTACATAAAGCGTCGAGTGCGGAAAGTAGCATTTTGCACGCGAGTGTGGAGTTTGCACCCGAGCGACAGCGAGGGTAGTAAAACCGTACGAGCAAAGCACGTTTTTTTCCAGTTTTCGCACGAGTTGCGTACCGTACTTTAACTACGATTGTTGGATTTTAATAATAAATACAGAAGAACAATATTTAATAAACTTGCTGTATGTAAGTACGTATTTCTCTTTTGATTAAGATGACATTAATTCATTAGTTGTATTTTGTGCCGAATTAATTATTTTGAAAGTGTATAATTCTTCTCATTTTCTTCATAACTAAAATCACTCATTGTTTCTCTAAAAACTCAATATAATCATTAATTTAATTAAAAAAAAAAAAAAACAGCAAATTAGAATGTTTACAAACTGATTGATGGTGAATTCTTCACCTCCTTAAGAACGCGCATGCGCAATGAATACAGCTACGAAAAGAATCTACACAGAGATATAACGTTAATATTTCGTATCATGCGTAGATAAAATATAATAAAGGCCTAGAAAAAGAAATCCCTTAAAATAGTCTCCCAATTAATGTGGCACATAGATTCCTCGCGTATCATTTAGAATACTACACAAAATTTCCAAAACAGAAATCCGCTTCAGACATCGGAGAACATTTATGGTTCCGTGTCTGTCTGCCGGTCTGCCTATCGGTCTGTCGCTCAACTTTTTGCAAACTAACATATATATTAGAAACTACTCGTCCATTTTCAATTAAATTTGAATGGTAGGATATAATTAGCTCATTGTTGGTCCTATATAAGTTTTTTGCGCCCATTTTTTTTTTATCTTACTTGTGCGCACATACATACATTTATTTACACCTATATCTTCAAAAGTACTCATCTGATTTTCATGAAATTTGGATGGTTTGACAAAAGTAGCCCACAGATAGCACCAGATTAATGTCAACCATATTTGCTCTTTAAATATTGTTTAATTTTAATTGATACTTTAATTCATATATAAAATCAAAATAGTTTTGAAAGTTTTAATAAATTCGAGGAAAAAATTAAATGGGTAGTAAAAGCATAAAATCATTAACGTTTACGAAATAGGACGCGAGGAAGCTATGTGCCACACTAATTGGCAGACTATTTTTACAGGAATTAAAATATAAATTTAGCAACATTTTAAAAGCGCAGACGAATTATTCCGCGGGGGAAAATTATCTGCGGGCTATTTTCGGTAAACCATGCAAATTTCATAAAAATTGAATGAGAGTACTTTTGATGATATAGGTCTAATTGAATGTATTTTTTTTTTATCTGCAGTAGGGAGAAAAAGTTATGATTTTTGAATTTAGTTAGAGGGACTAAAGTAAGTATTTTCATCCCTGAACTCAAAAAGTAGGGAGAAAAATTAAAAGTAGGGCGAAAAAGTTAAGTAGGGCATAAAATTAAATATTGCAACTTAATTATTTTATAAATAGTTGAAAATGAATGGCTAATGTAATGAACTTGTTGAAATCAGGTTGGCGGCACTGCTGTTTCGACCATGTTTATCTTTGTTTATAACCTGCGTCTAAATAACCTTCTATTTGAGTTTAATTCCAATTCTTATTTGTTTTTTAATATTGAATCTCTTATATTATCTGCTATTAAAAGTGCTAATAATTATTTTTATGTATTAAAATAATTAATAAAAATTGTGCAATGGACGAAAATGTGTATTTTCTTCCTACTGGAGATAAAATATTGTATGTACCTCGTGAGTAAAGTGTCATTATTCCCCTCGCGATAATTATCTAATTAGATAATTACGCTAATTGGAGTTATTCCCTCGGCTTCGCCTCGGGATTTAGGGACCATGGTTCCTTCGGCTTCACCTCAAGAACCAACTTTCTCGCTCAGGGAATAATGGCTTACTTTACTCCCTAGGTGCATAAATAACTATTTCCTCATCCAATTTATTTTTTGTTTTCCCATCCATTTTCTTTTGCGAGGGGCCCCCAAAAGTTCTAGCGGAGGGGCCTTCAATGTCGTAGCTACGCCTCTGGCAAAGGGTGAGAGGTTGAGTTCGATTACCCGTCGTATAAAAGTTTTTTTTATTGTACCTAAATCTTGATGCAATATTAAATTAATATAATAAAATCTAATCACGAAAACTATGAAACAACTAATAAACGAGAAACACTGAAGCACGTAAATACCACGTAGATTACTCGTATATGATGTACGAATTGTATCGTACATTTCTTTTTAGGTCTTTAGAAAGTTAATGTTTATAAAGAAAAATAACTTTGTTTAATATTATTTTTAACTTTATTTAACTAAAAAGAAAGATATAATAATTATTAATTATTAAAATTTCCAATAAAATATCTGAATATTAATTAAAACAATATTTTCTTTTTCAATCTTTCCATTAACCTAATTTTATCTTTTTTTCTGAAGATATTTTATACTTGTTTTTACTTCGTTTCCTTGAATTATTTCTGTTGAACTTTTCACTATAAAAACTTT
Source organism: Gerris lacustris (assembly GCA_951217055.1). Lineage (NCBI taxonomy): Eukaryota > Metazoa > Arthropoda > Insecta > Hemiptera > Gerridae > Gerris > Gerris lacustris. The sequence continues at coordinate 22,510 of CATNVA010000002.1, forward strand.
GCTCTGTATTGAATTACACAAAGATAACAACCAATATTGTTATCTAAACAGTCTAGAAGCCAACTTTCAATAATTAACAATATTTACCTACCATCTCAATTTCCCTCTTCTATCTTCTTTATCTTCTATCTTTTTTATCTTCTTTATCTTCAATTTTCTTAATAATTATATTCATTATCATTATTTTATTTTAGTTATCAATTTTCTCTCTTTTCTCTATCTTCTATTACTTTGTTTATTACTTTTCCTCATCATCTCCGAAGGTATATATGGGAAAATTATTGTTTTAACCTAAAAAAATCCGAAACCGAGGTTCCATCATTTGAATGGTTTTTAGCTGGATGTCAGTCTGTCTGTTTGTCTGTCTGTCTGTGTCACGCATAACTTCCACAGTTTTATGATGCTACAGACTTGAAACTTGATACAAAAATCTGTCTTCATAGTGGTGTCGCTGCTGCAGTTTTGATATGTTATCAAATAGAGGGGGGGGGGGATTTTCAAGGATAAATGTACATAAAGATGAACTGATAGAAAAACGAAATCAAATATATATTTGTATTCAAGGTGTCCTCCTCTTTTATTTAACACCCCATATGAGGCATCTCCGTTTTAAAAACGCCAACACCTTAAATTTCAACCCCTAGTTTTTAAGACATGATGTTTTAGGGCTTCCCCGTTATTTTGTGTTTGGGTACTTTCGGAGATCGGGTCCTCGTTACAGACAGACAATTAAGCGCAGAAATATGTATGGGTCTTCATTACAGACAGACAGACAAGTGCAGGAATGTATAAGGGTCCTTGTTACAGACAGACAGACAAGTGCAGGAATGTATTAGGGTCCTCGTTTTTGCCTACAGATCCTACAAAGAAAATATTAATTGTGTGTGAAGGAGTAGAAATATGATTGAATCGATGAGGCTTTCCGTGTGGCACGGTTCAAAGAAAAGGTTTGGAAAATTAATAGTGGTTTTTAACCGACAGGCTTTTCCCTCACGGTATTAGATTAACGATTTGGCCGGTTTTCCCGAACCATTTGTTGCCCTTCCCCCCCGTCTACTACATCTGAAGCATTTATCATTGCTGCATCATTGTACTGAGGCAGTAGATTTATTCCCTATCAGATGAATATTAACTTATTTGATAAATACAGTAATCTTAAAGTGAAAGAAGCTTTTAGAAGAGTTTAGTGATAGCAATGATTACATTAAACATGTAAATATACATAAATAATTTATACTATCAAGTTATCTACTATCAAACCAAATACAGTTTGTATCTTGCATTTATTTCTATTTTCTAGAAGATGTATTGTTACAATATGTAGTATACTTGTAAGTGTTCAACGTTTAATCTACTTTATCTCAAGTATAGAGTAGCTTAAGGGACTTGAAAATGTACAAATGCTTAAAAATGTCTCTACTAATGCTTAAAAATGTCTGCTTAAAAATATTAGAATATTTTTGCGTTTATAGATGTAGCCGAATGGTTAACGTTCTCGAATCTCGATTGAAACGTCGCGTCGATTAAATCCAGTCGATCCTCAACTTTCACGAATTTTAACATTTCCGGCTTATTAGTTACTTGTAGTGTATTACTTACTTGTAGTTATATTATTTAATTGTAGATCCATTTCTTACTTTTAGATATATTGCTTTGTCTATTACTAAATTGTAGGTCTGTTATTTAATTGTAGGCCTATTACTTAATTGTAGGTCTATTACTTACTTGTAGGTGTAGGTATATTACTTACTTGTAGGTATATTACTTTCTTGTAGGTATATTAGACTGTCAACGCAACAAGGTAGCCACGAAATTGGCACAACAATTAGAGACACAATAAGTATAAACTAGTTTATCTCCAGTAGGGGAAAAAAGTTATGATTTTGAATTAGTTTAGAGGGACTAGTTTAGAGGGAATTAGTTTAGTAGGTCGAAAAAGTAAAGTAGGGCAAAAAAGTAAAGATTGCAACTTAATTATTTTCTAAATAATAGAAAATGTATGGCTAATGTAATGAAGTTGTTGAAATCAGGTTGGCGGCACTGCGCTTTTTTGGCCATGTTTATCTTTGTTTACAACATTATAACCTGCATCTAAATTACCTTCTATTTAAGTTTAATTCCAATTCTTATTTGTTTTATTTGTTTTTAATATTGAATCTCTTATATCTGCTATTAAAAGTTCTAATAATTAGTGTTATTTATTGAAATAATAAATAAAAACTGTGCTATGGACGAAAATGTGTAGTTTGTTCCTACTGGAGATAAAATATTGTATGTACCTCGTGAGTAAAGTGCCATTATTCCCCTCGCGATAATTATCTCCCTCGGCTGCGCCTCGGGAGCTAATTTGAGTTATTCCCTCGGCTTGGCCTCGGGATTTAGGGACCATGGTTCCTTCGGCTTCGCCTCAAGAACCAACTTTTTTCGCTCAGGGAATAATGGCTTACTTTACTCCCTAGGTGCATAAATAACTATTGCAAACCAATTTACTTTATTTTTCTTACTTTGAACGGAAATAGTGTGATCGTTCTGAAGAACGCTTTCTTTTGTCTCCAAATTAAAAAAATTGTCTGCCAATTAGTTTGGCACATAGCTTCCTCGGGATTTATTTCGTATATACTTTAATGATTTGACGCTTTTAGAACCTACATATTATTGTCTATTTATTTTTAATTTTCTAGTAGGTTGAAACTTATAATGGGAAGAACAATGGACTAATTACTAATTATGACCAACCATCTGTATATCATTAAAATTGGACAAGTACTTTATAAGATATGTCAGTTCGCAAAAATTAAGTGACAGACCGACAGACAGACATGGAAACAAACATGTTTCCCTAATATCTGAAACGGTTCTGTCTAAGAATTTTCGAATTCGGAGGTATTATAAATAGGGGTTCTTCAGAATGATCACCCAGCTTCCATTTTCTTCGGTAAGTTCGGAAGCAAAATATAATTATTATTATTTTATTATTTTTACATTTAATTATTAAACATTATGACGGTATGCAATCACTATATTAATAGAATTTTGAGATGCTATTTTACAAAGGAAAATTAATTTTACTTTATATGAGAGATTTGATGGTTCAAAAAATACGTCGTTAAGTTTATAATCTCAATAGCTCTGGTTAGAGGTGGAAATTACTTTATTTTAGTTATAGATACTTCAAATAAGAGATTTTTAGTGATTTTCTTATTACTATGGGATGAAATATTTGCAGGTGTTTTAAGACTGCCTGTTTTATCGAGTTATATTACCCCGGAGGTTGTGGAGGTAAAACCACCATTGGAAAATTCTTTAATGGATTAATGAAAACTAGATTAATGTTCTAGTTCCGGAATTTTTATATTTCCCTCATAAACCCAATGAGTGGTTTTTAATTTTCCAATTTTCTTTTTTTTTACCCTTCTCTTTTAAATCCATCCTTTATTAATTTTTATCATATTTCCCTTTTAATTGAGGTTTTTTTTATTACAGCACTATCTTAGACTATAAACTATACTACAGTATGATCTAAAAATGAAAAAAATGGTTTGCCATAATAATAACAGTATTCATACAAAGTTAATAACAAAAAAGTAGGTTAAGGTGGGATTACTTGCTACATCCTGCATCCATTTTGGATTACACATCTACATGATATCGGTATAAAAAAAAAAACTCTCCTCTCTGGTATTCTAAAATCACTATCTCTAGAGATATATCACGTCCTTCGACCTTATAGTCTATATTCTTTATCTCTTTATTATAACATATTAATAAACTAATAAACAGGTAAAGTGTATGCAGGTCAGCACACAGCGAGGGTCCGTAGCCAACACTGTATTGTTTTAGTAGCACCTATTGAGGGTGCAGTTGCATAGCGCGCGTTCCACCTACAACGCGTTATTTTTGTAACGCTAAAAAAAGCTTACTTTGAACTATCCTGTGGGCTTGATATTCTCAAAACACATTAACAAACCTTTGATAATGTATTTTTTGCCAGTGAACTGGACTATAACCATATACATCGACAAGCCATCGCAAAATTTCATAAAAATCAGATATAAGTACTTTTGAAGATATAGGTGCTTAAATAAATGTATGTTTGTGCGCATTTTGAAGAAAAACAAATGGGCGTAGAAGGTGGAAATTTATATGGGACCAACAATGAGCTAATTATGACCAACCATCAGTAATTCATTAATATCGGACCAGTAGTTTTTAATATTTGTTGGTTTCAAAGATTGAGTGACACACCGACAGACAGACACGGAACCAAAAAATGTTCCCTGATGTCTGAAACGGATTTCTGTCTTGAAAGATTTAAAATTGGAGACATAAAATATTTTCGTTCTTAAGGACGATCCTATAGCTTCCGATACCTTCGGTAAGCTAAAACGAAAATGTTTGTGTCTTCGTGGAAAGTAGCAATGGGCACAGAAGATCGAAATAAATATACTGGTGACCCGCGATAAAATGTCATAAGGAAACTGGGGGATTCTATGGGTCAAATGCAACAAAAAATGTCGAGTAAGCATAGGCCCATAACTCAATAGTTCTCGAGATATCGATTTATTTCCTTTTTTAAAGTGCTTCACGAAAAGTTTTAAAAAATGCCTAATTTCTCAAAATTTAAATGAGATAGAGAAATTGGGCTAAGGACTAATTTTAAAGAGCATAAAAAAACCTTTCAGAATCATTCATTTATTTCTAAATTATCAGATGCTAAGCATCTTTTAAGTTCTGTTACATTTGAAAATTTGGAATTTTTAAAATTCGACCATGAAATTCCTGATCTTACTACTCTTAATTGAGAGATGTTAAAAGTGTGACGTTTTCGGGAAAAACTTCTGCTTTTCATAAGCTTTCAAATGGTAAAATTAATGTTTAAGCTCAACGGACTTGTTTTTGAATTATGGTGGATTGAATATTCTCAGGCTTGTGAGATTTGCTTCGAGGAGTATTACCGTAAAAGGCGTAGTATTTGAGAATTATAAGGATAAACGTCCAAAAATGGTGTTTTTTCATATTTTTTGCGAATATCTCGAAAACGAAGCTGTTCCGGGTCCATGTTTATAGGAACTTTTTTGTTCAGCTTCAAATTTCCTATATGAAACCCTAAGTTCTGTGGTTTCGTTCGGGGAAACCATTTTTGCGTTTGTACTAGAATTGGTTGTGATCCTGACCAAAAAATTTCACGTCTGGCAACATTCAATCCACCATAATTCAAAAACTAGTCCGTTGAGCTTAAACTTTAATTTTACCATTTGAAAGCTTATGAAAAGCAGAGGTTTTTCCTGAAAACGCCACACTTTTAACATTCCTCAATTAAGAGTAGTAAGCTCAGGAATTTCATGGTCGAATTTTAAAAAATCCAAATTTTCAAATGTAACAGAACTTAAAAGATGCTTAGCATCTGATAATTTAGAAATAAATGAATGATTCTGAAAGGTTTTTTTATGCTCTTTAAAATTGGTCCTTAGCCCAATTTCTCTATCTCATTTAATTTTTGAGACATTAGGCATTTTTTAAAACTTTTCGTGAAGCACTTTAAAAAAGGAAATAAATCGATATCTCGAGAACTATTGAGATATGGGCCTATGCTTACTCGACATTTTTTGTTGCATTTGACCCATAGAATCACCCAGTTTCTTTATGACATTTTATCGCGGGTCACCCTGTAGAACCAACAACGGGCTAATTATGGCCAATGACCAATCATCCCAATTTCATCAAAATCGGGCCGGTAGTATTTATAATGTGGTGGTCCGCCAAATTGTTGACGGACCGACCGGCAGATTTGTCACTATCGAAATTCTTGTTAATTTACAAACTGTGAATAGAGCTCAACTAAAAAGAGTCTATTAAGTGAGTGTGGTGGATAGCTTCCTCTATCCATAATATCAATTTGAGATTATCAATTTGAGATTATCAATTTAAGATGATCAATTTGAGATTATCAATTTGAGATTATCAATTTGAGATTATCAATTTGAGATTATCAATTTGTTGTTATGCAGAAGCATAACTTAGAATGATTGATGTTAGGAGTTTGTGCACATGCGCAGTAGCTACTAGTGATCCGATCACGATGAAATTCGTGGAGATCATCTGTTGTCAGGCTATAAAACTATCCATCAATTCTGAGAAAAATCGGTTTCGTTAGACTTTGAGAAATTGATGTTTGGCGAATTTTTACGCATTTGTGCATACGGCAGAGGCTACTATAATAGTACATTACGCGTCGAGTACGGAAAGTAGCTTTTCGCATGCGAGTGTGGAGTTTGCTCCCGAGCGATAGCGAGGGTGGTAAAACCACACGAGCAATGCAAAATGCCGTTTTCGCAAGACTTGCGTACCGTACTTTATCTACGATTGTTAGATTTAAATAATAAATACAGAAACAAATAAACTTGCTGTATGTAAGTTCGTATCTCTCTCTTGATAAAGATGGCATTAATTCATTAGTTGTATTTTTTGCCGAGTTAATTATTTCTGGAGGATTATTATTCTCCACATTTTCGTCAAAGTCACTTGATTCACTCATTGTTTTTCACTAAAAACTCGATATAAACAGTTACTTTAATAAAAAAAAAAACAGTAAATTAGTTTTGTTAAATCTAAAGCTGAAGAATTCCTTTTCTTTACCGCGCTAGCGTGGTAAAGAAGAGGAATTCTTCAGAACTATGAGACGCGCATGCGCAATGAATACAAGTACGTAAAGAATCACTTTCTACGCATCTAAACAGAGATACAATGTTTATATTTCGTATCAATCGTAGATAAATCTAATTACAATTCCATTCATACAGGACCATATAGGGTACAATCTGCACAATCCATGAATCTATGAAAATTTCATCGAAATCGGATGAAAATTGCGGATATTATGAGTGTAGCAAGGATTTGTGGATCCACCGACAAACTGACTGACAGAAAACAGGAAATGCGAGTGAACATTTTTATTCAAATTGTAGAGAGGTATAGTGTGGACTTCTTTAGAATTTCAAACTCAGAAGAGGGTATTTATTTGGAATGAATCCCTTTTTAAAAAGATTTTTTATTACATCAAAGCTTTTCGCCCAGGAACCTTCTAGTGATAATCTACAAATACATAAAAATATTAAGATAGAAGTAAATTAAGAAACGACAAAAATGTAAACAGAAAATAACAAAAAGTGTGACAGGTTCTTACCAAGTGGTGAAGATCCAAGAATTAATTTGATGATTTTAATTTAAATTCTTAATTCTTAGATCTTTACCACTTGGTAAGAATCTGTCACACATTTTTTGTTATTTTCTGTTTACATTTTTGTCGTTTCTTAATTTACTTCTATCTTTATATTTTTATGTATTCTTTTTTAGGGTCCGTAGGCAAAACCAAGGACCCTTATATTTTCCTGCGTGTGTCTGTCTGTCCGTCCTCTCGCGTGATCTCACGGCTACACCTTTCGTCCGATCACTTTGAAATTTGGCATGTATGTATCTTGTACCTACCCACATATTTTAAAAATATAGCGACAAAAAAAAGTATTTTTCAAAAATATTAGGGTAAAAAAACTTAAGGGTTAAAATGTTTTTATTTTTTTTCGACACCGTGAGGGGTATCATATGAAAGGGTAGGTACGTCGAGCTGATTACAAAAATATATAATTCTTTGGATATAACTTTGATAGGGCGAGAGTAGGCAAGTTTGAAGTGGGAGTGAAACGTGCCCCCCCCCCCTTTATATTGCTTATGTTAAGTGCAAAAAATCTGAAAAAATTCCTGAACATTCTTCGACCAAAAGTAAAGATACCACTTTTTGGAAATTTCTAAAAAATATTATTTTATTTTTTATTGACAAAATACGTTTTTTTTTATAATTATGGTCTTTTCAATGTATTTATATGGTTGTAGTCCGGTTCAGTGGCAAAGAAATACTTTATCAGAGTGTGTTTTGAGAATATCAGACCCTTAGAATGGTTCAAAGTAAGCTTTTTAGCATTTTAAAAAAACACTGTTTATACACTTTACAGTTAAGCACTATATAGTGTGGCCTACGGACCCTCGCTGTGTGCTGACTAGCACACACTTGACCTGTTTGTTTATTCTATCTTTATATTTGAAGATTATCACTGAAGAAGCTCAGGTTCCCTCGGCGAAAGCTTTGATGTCAAAAATATTTTTTTTTTTAAAAAAAAGGACTTTATTTATTCCAAATAAATACCCTCTTCTGAGTTTGAAAAATTTTATTTTGGTGGATAAAAAGGTTTACCTCCCAAAAGTAATGTTTTCGCTACCTTGGTAGACTACATTACAGGAAGCAATCAATTTATCAGTGCATTTGATGTTGATGAAAATAATGGAAATGGGAAACTTGTTTAATTTATAAGATGAGACCTATATGTCCAAGACTAGGAAAATAAAGAAATAAGCGACAAAAGACTATAGTTAGAGAGTTACGTAAACAACCACGGTGCCACGCCTTATTTTAACTCCAAACCCTCCGTGCCACGTAAATTACTGTGGAGCATGGATTTTTATATGAAATAATAGAGTCTAGCGTGCACTGCCACTAATATAATCTAATACTTACTACTTTCTGTTTACAAGCAACATGTTTTTTCCTTAAAAGGTTTCTTAGAATTCTTGTTTGTCCCCCCCCCCCCCCCCCCCCCCCCCTTTGTTTCTTTTGTAGGAGCTGTAATCTGACCCCCCTCAAAAGCAAGCTTTATGTTTGTGGTATAGAGACGCCATTATCTATTTAGTTTTTCTTAGTTTTAATAAGGTTCTAGCTTCATCCTACACCTTAGTTACCTCGTATGTTTCATATTCCTCATTGCGATATTATTTTAAGGACCTCACTATCTTAGTGATATATTTGTACATAGGCGTCGTCAGTTTTACATTATTGGGTGGGACACATTCCGGGGGGGTCGAAGGGGATCCGAGAATTTTGAAAATAAGACCTCTACATAACAGTGTTGTTATGCATCTCTGTGAGAGAAATTTGATTTTAAGACTTT
>CATNVA010000003.1:0-41000 GCA_951217055.1 Gerris lacustris
CTTGCGGAAACCCGCGGTAGGATTTTTGTACATAAATGTGATAATATCCCTTAGTATAATTAACTATTAAGACAAAGGAATATTAAATATAAGGCTAACAAAACTGTAGAACTCATTGTCCTTCAGATTTCGGTAAAAGATTCAGTCTTACACATGATAAGGCTCAATCTTAAAATATCGTAATGAAACTGCCCCAGGAGTCTCGATGTCTTGGGGAGACAAACACACAACCTTTGAGACTATTGTCGGTCAGACTATTGTTTAGATCCAAAGGGGGTGCTATATTAAAAAAGTGCCCAACAGTTAATATACAATTAGCAATTCAAAAGCAGAATATGTTATTAAGCTTATACATATTTATAATTATTTAAGAAACGTAACTATGTGCATACATTAAATATTTATCATTCAAATGTTCGTATAATTTTACGTCTATATTGCTTAATGAAGTATTGAAAAATATTTATATTGCCATACGAAAATTAATTTGATTTATTGTTAAATATCCTGCTTATAAAGAACCTAATTTAGCATTATTAGATAAATATTTTTTTAAAAAAACGTTTTCAGTTTTCTTTCCCAATGATGTAAAAAATTGTACAATTTGTTATACCATTCAAAATAATTAGTTCTTGGGCATTTGACAAAACACAATGTTCTGGAAATTAACCGTAGACTACACAGGATAGGCCTTAAATTGATACATAGTTAAATCTACGTTTACATAGTGTATTGAAAACGATCTGAATACGTCATATTTCTATGTAAAAACACCGTATTTAATCTAGTTCTGAAGGTTGTGTATAAACAGCTGACTGTATTGAGATCATTTTAGAGCATGCGCAGTTTTATGTTTCTCTCCTCATTTGTTTTCTAATAACGTCAGAACAGTATCCAAATATTTTTAAATACCTACTCAATACGGTCATGAAGGCAGAAAACAATTGAAAACAATAAACGTATTGAGATCGTTTTACAATACACTGTATAAACGTAGCTAAAACTGTATCCAAGGACGGCTAAGTCGTGTAAATCCGTTCTAGTAATAAAATGAGATTCTGAGAAAATTTATAGCATTCTACATTTGTATTTATAGTATTGTACATTTGTATTTATAGTATTGTACATTTATTTTTATAGCATTCTGCATTTGTATTTATAGCATTCTACATTTGTATTTGTAGCATTCTACATTTATATATATATAGCATTCTACATTTGTATTTAAAGCATACTACATTTGTATTTATAGCATTCTATATTTGTATTTGTAGCATTCTACATTTATATATATATAGCATTCTACATTTGTATTTAAAGCATACTACATTTGTATTTATAGCATTCTACATTTGTATTTGTACCATTCTACAGTTGTATTTATAGCATTCTAAATTTGTATTTATAGCATTCTACATTTGTATTAATAGCATTCTACATTTGTATTTATAGCATTCTACATGTAGCACAGAACTTTACAGTCTCAAGTATTGTATCATGAATGTTATCTCCCTACTAACTGAGGAATCCTACTCATAAAATGAATTGGTTTGCACCAATAAATTTTTAAGTCACGTGATTTATATATATATATATATATATATATATATATATATATATATATATATATATATATATATATATATATATACATATATATATATATATATATATATATATATATATATATATATATATATATATATATATAATATATATATATATATATATTATATATATATATAATTTATATATATATATATATATATATATATATATATATATATATATATATATATATATATATATAATTATCCACCTTCCATTTTTTAAAGCGGATTGAATAGTATAATGAATATTGTTAGTTATCAAGGATTTTGAATATAGCCGGTAGAATGCGATTGAAGAGGCTTGATTTTCTGTAAAACCCACTCAATCGAACCAAAAACCTTCCTGATAGTGAGCTTTTATAATGAAAATTCAGTTTGGAGGGGGGTACGATGTAATCGATTTCTTTGTTCCCTCTGCCATTGTGAACCTCTGTTTTAACTCTTCCAACCAGTTTTAATTCGTTTCTTTTTTTTAAAAAAAAAAAAATCCCACCACCTGAATCTTTTAGTTAAAATAAACAAATTAGCTTTATATTACGTTTTTTTTTTTAAAGAGGATGTAATGAGATTGTTTTTCAACAATTATACACACTATCAGTAAGTCGAGAAATCAAACAAGTACTTAATCTGGTTTTAACCTACGTAATTGATTTAATTAATTACAAACTAAACATTTGAAATAATTAGAATACAAATAAACTATCTTGATTCAATAATCCTTTGACAATAGTTCTACAAACTGTATTTTTACGTTGAGATTATTATCATTTACGAGTTATACGATAAGAGATAAAGAATAAGGCATTATTAGTGATATACAATTAAAATTAAATTATGGAGTATGAATATATATTAATTAGTACAACTCTGGTCTAATAAGTGGCTGATACCTGTAAAGGTTTTAGTAAACGAGCAACATTTTACTGGCAAAAAAGTTGGGCTATATTGTTCAAAATCTACAAATATTGCCGATAGTAATAATATTATGTTTGTATGCCCGGCAATATATCAGCATGCTTTTCTGGAATCATACTTTTGTTTAGTACAAAAGTATTGCTGGGTAATAAGAACATACTGCCGGCAATGTTTATGAATCTTAACTAATCTAGCCCGGCCATTATTTCCAGACACACATTGCTGTGAAAAATGCTTATTTACAAGCCCCTTAATGATAAGGGTGTCAACAAGGGAAAAACGTATACGGGAAGTGTCGAAACTTTTCTTCACCAAATAATTCCAAAATGGTGATTTGTAGATATTAAGTTAAAATACGGAGAAATTATTTATTAAATTATAATTGGTGGAAGGTGGGAATTTAAGTTAATCGGCAAATAATTTCCAAATTGATTTATCTCTAGAGTTTCAAAATTAAAAAAATAGCTACCAATTAAATTTTAGCTAAGTTGTTTTTCCTGTAACCATTTCTTACACTCCATAATCTTCCCCAAATAATTTAAGGATATTATGATTTATTATTACTACGTTTTTATTAGCTTGCTTTCTTGTTTGTTTGTTTGTTTATTCAGTACAAATCTTGCAATCGATTTTTAACTAACTTCCCGAGTAGCTAGACATTTTAAACTTTTAGAATAGCTCAGAAAACGATGAAAGTGCAATATTTAAATACTTTTAGCCATCTTTCAGCAGAATTTAATTCGTTTTCAGCAAATTTTGCTGTATGGAAAGTTAATTCGGAAAAAATCCGCAAGTTATTTTATTCGTTTTGACATGTCCCATATTTACAATCTTCATTTTGACGGGTTTTAAGTTTGTTTTTTTATTTTTTTATTTTTTTTTTGTTTTTTGTGTGTTGGCATTAGCTTTTCAACTATACAGCCATACAAGTATTAATGTTTTTTATTTGCTCGTTTTCCTATTAATTTAAATTTTTATTTGTTCACTATTTAGAAAATTGTATATTTCACGAAACACAAGGATATTATTGCTTTGAAGAATGCTTTTATAAAGAACTGGTTGTTTTATTTTATCTGAGATGCTGTGGAGCAATCTCTCCCTACTATCTCTGTACTTTGTACACTTCATAATTAAATGCTCTAGATCTCCGACTTCATTACATCTGTCACACATATCTGAGGAGCTTCTTCCGATCATCTTTAGGTACTTGGGGCAGATTCCGTGGTTGCATCTTAGTCTATTTATCACGCTCACCAAGTTCTTTCCTTTTACCTCTGCGAACCATGGTTTGGACCTCAGGGTGGGCTCTATTCTTCTATAATTCCGTGTTCTGTTATCACCTTTGAATTCATCTATCCATTTTTTTTTAACTCGATGTTTAGCTTGATTTATTGAGTCCATTATTGTTAAGTTGTACTTTAGGTTTTCACTTTCGTAATCCCCCTCCCTCGCTAAAGTATTAGCCATGTCATTCGGTGTTATTCCTAAATGACCTTTCAGCCAAACCACGGTAACATCTTTACGTAATAGATAGCTGTTGTGAATCAATTCTGCTATTTGAATTACCAGGTGGCTTTGTGAGTGCAACTTTTGAAATGAGATATGTTTTAAAGCACTAACCGCGCTTTGACTGTCAGTGAAGATGATCGCTTTTGTGCAGGTTTCGTTGTCAAGTATATATTGGAGAGTCTCTTTTATCGCAATTAATTCGGCAGAATATATTGAGTGTTCTTCTTCTATTATGTAGCTCTGCATCATTTCTTTGGTGTAATTAATGTAGGCGCATCCGGTCCTATTACTGGTTTTCGAACCATCAGTAAAAAAATATTCAGCATCTGCCCATCTATTATTTACTTCTTCCCAGAAAAGTTGATTCCTGTTTTCTTTTGGAATTTTGCCGAAATCATCCATAAAACTGACTTTAATTTTGTGCGTTATAGCCTCGTAATTAATTAGTTAATAATTAATTAATTAATTAATTAATAATTAGTAATTAATTAATTAGTTTTTTTATTTAGAGATTAACATTGAATGACAGCGAACAAGGAAAAGTAAACAAAGAAAGAAATTAATTGACGTGTGACAGTGACAACCAGGTTTGTTAACACTTTCGTGTCCTAGGTATCGGTTTAATTTTTCTGCATCTGTACTTCTTCTCAAAATGAAATTTAGTGGGCTGGTTTGTCATACAGAGAGGTACATTCGAGCCAAATTCCAACTCGATCAGGACCATTTTCGATTTATTACGATTTATTTTTAAAAAATTGCTGACTCAGCAAACTGGGTTCAAGATGGTGGAAAAAGTTGATTTTCCGGGCGGCACAACTACAGGTTAGGACTGATTTTTCTGCCAACTTTCAACTCTCTAGGTTAAATACCTTGGGCGCTACGATGATAACACACATACACACGTACATACGTCATGCTAAAAACCACTCAGGAGGTCTTAAAAACACCTAAAACGGATAATTCCGCTGAAATCTCGAAAAAAAATTTTTTGTGGAAAACAATACTTTTCCTACTATTAGTAGTGAGGAAAAGTAAAAAGGTCTTTTTATCTTGTAATTATTTATGGCTATTAAAATTATAAATGACAACCCGCTAGTTAGCTGATAAGATAAATAATATTAAATATTTCAATTGTAAACAAACTCTTTACTATATCAAATCAATGTACCCTTCTGAACAGTATAAACACTTATAACTTTTGAATTCACTTTACTTTGATCAAGCATACCGCATTATTTTCTTTGTGTTGAACAGTTTTTATGAATTACTTCAATTGTTAATATTGGCAAAATAGTTTTGCTAATTCAGCAAAATAGGTTTATAAAATTAATTAAGGAAATACGTCGATAAATTAAATTTTAAAAGCCTACCATCAAACAGAATCTAAAAACTCCTACAATCCTAAAATTGCCAATAGCTTAAGACAAACATTACTGAGGTTATATTGATGAAAATCAATTAGCTAATAGATAGCTAGAAGAAAAGTTTAAGTAAATTCGCGTGACAGAAGCGGAACTTATTAGCCATAACCTATGTTATAACTGTTTAATAACTAAAGCCCCAATTAGTAAATGGGCTAACTGGGATATAATCCAGAGCGGTTAATTTAGGGAGGCGCTAAATTTTCAAAAGACAACTTTTTACAAACAATGAATAATAGTTATTTATGCATCTAGGGAGTAAAGTAAGTCATTATTCCCTGAGCGAAAAAGTTGGTTCTTGAGGCGAAGCCGAAGGAACCATGGTCCCTAAATCCCGAGGCGAAGCCGAGGGAATTAATCTCTTTAACTCCCGAGGCGCAGCCGAGGGAGATAATTATCGCGATGGGAATAATGGCACTTTACTCACGAGGTACATACAATATTTTATCTCCAGTAGGAAGAAAATACACATTTTCGTCCACTGCACAGTTTTGATTTATTATTTTAATAAATAACAATAATTATTAGCACTTTTAATATAGCAGATATAAGAGATTCAATATTTAAAACAAAAATAAGAATTGGAATTAAACTCAAATTGAAGGTTATTTAGATGCAGGTTATAAACAAAGATAAACATGGTCGAAAAATTCAGTGCCGCCAACCTGATTTCAACAACTTCATTACATTAGCCCAGGGGTATCCAACTCCAGTATTCTAGAGGTGTAAGAGCACTAGCGCTCCACGAGAATATGGTGGTTAAAATTGTAAACTACTTATGATCTTTTGACATTTGTACAATTTTGTAAATAAACATTACAAAAAAATAAACAGCCTCGGTGGCCGAATGAGATGCGCGATAGCTCAGAATGAGAAAGTTCCCGGGTTCGAATCTAGTAAATTGACAAATTAATTTTTTAATTTATTTCTTTGAATTAAGAAGCTCTATATCTTTTGAATGGTGTAAAAGATTTAGCTACAATATTAACCGAAATTCCCGTGGAGCGCTAGTAGTCTAACACAGGTAGATAAAGAGGGGAGTTGGAAATCTTTCCGTTGATCGCTGCATTAGCCATTCATTTTCTACTATTTATAAAATAATTAAGTTGCAATCTTTACTTTTTCGCCCTACTTTTACTTTTTTCTCCCTACTTTTTGAGTTCAGGGATGAAAAGACTTACTTTAGTGGGGTGAGGCATCAAAGCTGATTACAGCCCAGGCTACTATTCACTGAAACTCCGGGCCTGTTATTAACTAAGTATGACCAACTGCGAGAAAAACAGTACTGTACATGTTTACCTACCTATATCCTACTTACCTATATCAGAAGGCAGGTGTCCTCTCAAGATTGATCTAATATAAAGATCTACCTAAAGTATCTCTTTTTTATTAGATTGATATATAAAAAATTGAATCTACTAGAAAACTATAGATTTATAAATAAAATAAAATACTATATTCAAGAAAGATTTTTAAATCTATTCTGAACAAAACCCTTAAACTGCTAAACGAGCAAGATAATATCAATTAAACAAGAAATTATGGCAATAATTTAAGGGTTATATTAAATTATTGGGGGGGGGGGGGGTTAAGGGGTATTATTACAATTTATACCGAAAAAACGAAAGTAGCAATAATTTAAGAATTGATTAATTATTCATACGGAGGAAATGAAAATGGAAATAATTTAAAAATTGATCAATAATTAATCCTAAAGAATCAAGAAAAAATGGCAAACGTTTAAAAATTAATTATAATTAAAAACCCTTGGTCTGTTTATACCATGTTAATATTGCACAAACAAATTAACATAAAAATGAAATTTCTGTAATAATTTTTTGGTTAGTACCTTGGATGGGTGACCTTTTTGAACTAACTGATTTTTTATTATCATTTTTTTTTTTAAAGTTATACATTATATTTATTTATTTTATTTCATGGGACTTGTTAGGTGTTCAATGAAAGAGGACGACGCCTGAGTACAAATATATATTTGGTTTCGTTTTTCTACCAATTCATCTTTGCCCCATGTTTCCTTAAAAATTTCGTTTTTTTAGTGTCCCTCCATTATTTTTTTCTAACAAATAAAAAATCTCAATAAAAATCATACCTATTCTTTGGCAAAAAACAAGAAACAGTTTTCAATTAATTTTTGATAAGACGCATATTTTATGAGAAAAGAATGTTCCCTATTCCCCCTCCCCCCCCCCCCCAAAAAAAAATAATGTATGGAAATAATAATTTAATTTCTTAGGAACGGATAGAGCTAGACAGTTTGGAGAAGTTTCACTGCGTTTAGAAATTTAATATGCATATTTGTTAATGGTTCAAAAGTTATGGCTGAAACAAACTTAATAACCGCCATCTTGATATGGCTGGACCGATTAAGCTGGTTAACGAACTCGACCTGATTGTTAAATTGCCTACGGACCCATTTTGTGGGCTGAAAGCACGCACTTGGCTAATGTATTACTGATTAATTTCACTACTTGAACGCTTATATTGTAAATTTAAGGTTGCATAAGGCTCATAAAAGAAAGCAATAAAATATTAACAATTTATTTTGTACTTACTTGTCAGTCTTCTCGTATCCTAGTTTCGGCATGGAGAGTTGAATTTGTACCTGCAGAAAAAAGAAAGAAAAACAAATTAGAAAATATAATAATTATTTATGCACCGGAGTAAAGAAAGCCATCATTCCCTGAGCGAATAAGTTGGTTCTTGAGGCGAAGCCGAAGGAACCACGGTCCCTAAATCCCGAGGTGAAGCCGAGGGAATAAGACTTTTTAATTGCCTAGGCGTAATAACGCTAATTAGCTCACGAGGCGCAGCCGAGGTAAGTTTATTTATATAGGTTTAAAAGTTTATAAGGTTATTTAGATGCAGATTATAAACAATGATAAATCAGGTTGAAAAAGCAGTGTCGCCAACCTGATTTCTACAACCTCACTACATTAGCCATTTATTCGCTACTATTTATTAAATAATTATGTTGGCAATCCTTCTTTTTCTCCCTGGTTTTACTTTTTCTCCCTACTTTTACTTTTTCTCCCTACTTTTTTAATTCAGGGAAGAAAAGACTTACTTTAGTCCCTCTAAACTAATCCAAAATCATAACTTTTTCTCCCTACTGTAGATAAATAAATATTGTAACACGAAGCAGTAATAATATAATTAAAGGGTAAGAGGGATTTGAGAAACAGTGGCGTACTTTCAACGATGGCAACTAAGGTGATTGCTTTAACCTTGTTTGGTCAAAACTGTGGTATAATGCAATAATAACAGGCAAACAATATAAATATTTTATCAATTTTAAACGCTTGAAGCATGACGAGCATTAATACATTCAATTTATATTTATATACAAGCTGAATTGGATTCCCGTATTTCGCTACGGAGGATTTAATTTTTTTTTTTTTTTTTTTTTTTTTTTTTAAGTTGATGGGTTTACAGAAGTACCGTTAAGAAGCATTAATACTTATTAATGGGAGGAAGTAAAGTCAATACACCCTGAGCGTTTTTGTTCGTCCCTCGGCTACGCCTCAGAAACCATACTGCCTAAATCCCGAGGCGTAGCCAAGGGAGGTTATTTAGTTAGTTTCTGAGGCAGTCAAGTGAACCATGAAGTTTAATCCCAGGGCCTAGCCGAGGATGTTGATTAAAGCGAGAGTACTATGACTTTTTGCTTCCGTGGTAAGTACAAGATTTTACCTCTAGAAGGGAGAAAAATGACCCGAATAAAACAAAAGATATTATTTTAACAATTTATTTAGTATCACTTATATTGTTTTTTGATGGATTTCTTTAAGGTGTAGAATAAATATAATCAAAACATGTTGATTTTTAACAACGTCATTTGGATACAATTTATTTATGTATTAATTACTAAATTTACAAATTTGTATACATTTAATTTTAACAAAAACTTGTAAAAACCAAAAAAATTCCAGTCATTGCACCATGACTTCATGAGCGAATTTTTAATGACATTGTTGGCTTATGATAACATAGGAAAATTTTGGTTTATAATTTGCATGGGTTAAAAAAAAAAAAAAATGGTACACAGGGGTACGGGGTACAAAAGTTAAAATAGTATTTACCCTTCAAGATGCATATCGTTGGAAAGCTCTTTCTAAGAGTACAGTAATTGTTGTTATGGTCACTGGTCACGTTTGTTATATTTTCATATAAGAGGGGGATAAAATGGAAAAAAACCCGTTTTGACCCTAAACTGTCAAAATTTGACCCTTGAATGATCTCCAAAAATTCTAGCCAACGAACTCATCCTTTCTTTTTATATTATTGACATTTTAAAATTTGTTTGAAATTGTTAAGTGCATCTTAAGGGGAGGAATCGTCTGGAGTTTCACATATATATATATATATATATATATATATATATATATATATATATATATATATATATATATATATATATATATATATATATATATATATATATATATATATATACATACATACATACATAAAAAAGTGTTAAATTTTAGGAATCGATTCAGAATGGTCTAAAACGGATTTCCATGGAGAAAAGTTTGAAAAATTCGCATTACAAAATTTTGAAGCCATTGCAATTCCTTAATTTTCTTCGAAAATTCGGTAAACAGAAGTTTTTTTTTCAAATCAAAAAACCTAAACAAAATAAATTATAAGAATATTTTTGAAAAAACAGCTGTTAACCTGTCGTCATTCAGTTAAACAGAACTGTTTCTTGTTACATAACACACAATACTGCTTCTTTTTTTAAAGAATAATACGATAATGATTAAGAGCGCAAGTGGAGTAGATATCAATAGAATAATGAACAACTGGAAAGCCTCTCCACAGAATAGTGTTTATTTAACATAACTATAGCTTTCAGCCTCTCGGCCATCATCAGTGCCGGTAAAAGGTAAAGGAAAAACCCGACGTTGAGTCACTTGAAAGACAAATAAAGAACTGCTTTTTGTCTTTCAAGTGACTCAACCTTTTACCGGCACTGATGATTGCCGAGAGGCCAAAAGCTATAGTTCTGTTAAATAAACATTATTCTGTGGAGAGGCGTTCCAGTTGTTCATTATTCTATTATTAATACGATAGCTCTACTGCTTACAGATCTTATTATTTTATTATTTCTTAGAATAACGTCAGTATTATTAACTTAAGCAAATGGGGTTCTTACTTTCCTCCCTTATTTTTACTTTCCTTCCTCATTTACACAACTAGGCTATAATGGGAACCATTCCTCCCTTGTAAACTAACTAGAGTGGAATGTTAATGTTTTCTCCCTTCTGGAGGAAAAATAATTTTACTTAGCAAGAACAATCTTGATGCCTCAGAGATTTCCACTTCCCTTATTTCTATAACCTCTCCCCCCCCCCCCCCCCCCCCCCCCCTTACGAATAAATTATAATTTTTAAAAATCCCTAATAACTAATAACTCCGACTACAGGAGTACTGGAGGAGCATTATTAAATGTTAACTTCCAGACTTTTAAAAAATTCTTCTGGCTCAATTCCTCGTTTTTTTTTTTACTTTGCCCTAATTTCCCTTATCAATATTAATTAGGAAATTATCATACTATATAAATTGTATTTTAGCGTATCAAAGAAGTGGTGATTGTTATGTTAGTTAGGGGGACATAGTTTGGAAAATGGACGATCGGAAAACTGTTTTACTAAAGTTGTTTTGCCATAAAAATGCTAAATTGAAAAACCACTCTTTCTCTTTTTAAAAAATATATTTCACCCCTAATCTTTCGGGCTTCTTCAGGCTACAACATTATCAATATTTAAACAAATTACTAGTAATTTACTATTAACTGTAACATTAACATTATTATTAAAAATTAAAAATGTTTGATTTGTGAATAAAAAACACTATAGTAATTAAATGAAAAAAGGGGTTCAAAAAATACAAGAAGATTAAAAATGTTTGTATGATAATATTATATAACATCTATAAATCTATTTCACAATAAAAATACACAAAATTATATATTTCCATAAATACCTTATGACTATCCCTTTCATTGCATTATATATCCTACAATTTAAATTTAATATCCTTCTTATTAGCAGTAGTAGACATAATACAACCTTAATCTATGTATTTATTATGTATTTGATTTATTAAAATAAAATAATATATTAATATTAGTTATTATAAATTAGATTAGTTTAATTATTATTACTATAGATCGTTGTCTTCTGAGACTAAGCCGAGATAAAGTAGATTTTCTAATCAGCTTTTCTCATTTGATTAATTGAGAGAGATTGTTCAGATTAATTATTTTAGATTGAATTGCTCATTGGTGCGCTTAATCTTTTAATAACACGTCTAAGTAATTGCTAATTGGATCTTTATTCTTTAATTTTAAGATATAATTATAACAGAATATAATATTTATTACTAAAGAGGTTAATAATAAATAGGTCAAGCTGTGTGCTAGTCAGCACACAGCGAGGGTCCGTAGGCCACACTATATAGTGTTTAACTGTAAAGTGTATAAACTGTGTTTTTTTAAAATGCTAAAAAGCTTACTTTGAACCATTCTAAGAGTCTGATATTCTCAAAACACACTCTGATAAAGTATTTTTTTGCCACTGAACCGGACTACAACCATATAAATACATCGAAAAGACCATAATTATAAAAAAACGTATTTTGTCAATAAAAAATAAAATAATATTTTTTTCGAAATTTCCAAAAAGTGGTATCTTTACTTTTGGTCGAAGAATGTTCAGGAATTTTTTCAGATTTCAGGATTTTTTTTTTTGCACTTCACATAAGCGAGATAGAGGGGGGGGGGGGGACGTTTCAAACCCACTTCAAACTTGCCTACGCTCGCCCTATCAAAGTTATATCCAAAGAATTATATATTTTTGTAATCAGCTCGACGTACCCTTTCATATGATACCCCTCACGGTGTCGAAAAAAAAAAAAAATTAACTCTTAAGTTTTTTAACCCTAATTTTTTTTTTTAAGTCGCTATATTTTTAAAATATGTGGGTAGGTACAAGACACATACATTCCAAATTTCAAAGTGATCGGACGAAAGGTGTAGCCGAGAGGTGTAGACGAGAGGTGTAGCACGCGAGAGGACGGACGGACAGACACATGCAGGAAAATATAAGGGTCCTTGGTTTTGCCTACGGACCCTAAAAAGTAACACAACAATATTGTCATCACAATTTTATATTCATTATTAGTAAACGCGTTTTGACATTTTAAATCATCTTCTATGTTAAGTGTTAGCATAGTAAGAGTAAAGATTCCATTAGCTAAACATTTACTTTAGAAGCTTTTAGATGATTTAAAATAGGAGTACAAAGTTATTTATTATGTCTACTCATAATTATGAAATGGCACCACAAACTCTTAGTCAAAACAACCAATCAGAATATAATATATGATTATGCCCACTCATAATTATGAAATGACACCACAGGAACTCACAGTCAAAACAACCAATCAGAATATAATATATGATTATGTCTACTCATAATTATGAAATGACACCACAGGAACTCACAGTCAAAACAACCAATCGGAAAAATAATATACTAATAGTAAGTTATTGAAGAATAATATATTATAATATATAATATATTGGTCTGATCAAATTCTATAGGTTTGTAATCTGAAGTTTCATGACCTATATATTATATTATATAAATATATATATATATATATATATATGTCGCTGGCCGAACCTGACCAGCGCGAAACTTTTAACACAACAACCAAAAAAGGAAATCTTTTACGAAGCAATGCAATCTTTAATATCTTATAAACTTAACCTTGTAAACTTTGTAAACTTGTAAAAGAAAATTTTCCTTTTTTCATATTTTTTCCACTTTACATCAAATCAAAAATAAAACAAACAAAATAAACTCAAAATAATAAAATATAAATTCACGCCAGTGACATGGCTCCCCAAGTTCTTAAGAAGAACTTACAGGTTCCTCGTCGGGGATCGAACTGTCTCCGGCTGAAGATGTGTTGTCACTTGTAGGTAACAGAACAACTAATTTTGCGACAGGTCTTTCTAGTATCTTGTAATTTCCAAAGCGTAACAAGGCCTTTCTGACGTCAGAGCTTGACTTGACTTTTTCAACGATAGCCAGAGGCCATTTATTTCTAGGCGTTTGCTCATCGTCACAAATTACGATGTCACCAACCTTAATATTTCTTTTTACCGTATTCCATTTTTCTCTCCTTTGAAGAATGGTGACGTATTCCTTCCTCCATCTAGCCCAGAATTCTTCTGCCATATGTTGAATTCTTCTCCATCTTTTCCGAACATATTCTTTACTACTTTCAAATATACCAGGAGGAGGCTGAATTGGACGAGGATTTAACAAGATAGCATGATTCGGAGTAAGTGGTTCCATCGAGTCAGGATCTTGAATATTGGAAACAGTTAATGGTCTTCCATTCACTATACTTTCAGCTTCACAGAATAATGTTCTCAGACAATCATCGGTTAATAACCCAGGATGATCGATTAACATAACTTCAAGAACTTTCCTTACAGATCCTATAAGCCTTTCAACGACGCCATTCATATGGCTAGCCTTCGGTGTATTAAAGGTCCAAACAAAATTGCATGATTGAGTCAACGAATATCTTGAAACAGCTCTACTATTAACTTCTTTCAGTGCTCTCTTGAGTTCTTCATTCGCACCAATGAAGTTAGTGCCAAGATCTGACCTAAGTTCCCGAATTTCTCCTCTTCTTGACTTAAACCTTCTCAATGCATTAATAAAGGAGTCCGTGTTAAGAGAATCAAGGACGTCTAGGGTGATAGCTCTTGAAGCCAAGCACGTAAACAAGACTCCGTACCTTTTTTCTTGCTTGCGACCATGGCGCACATAAAATGGACCAAAGCAGTCAACGGCGCTAAATGAAAATGGAGTGCTTTCGATTACTCTAGACTTTGGTAGATCTGACATTATTGGTGCTTCAAATCTACCTCGTACACGCTTGCACATAATACACTGGGAGATCAGTTTCCTAACGTGATATGAAGCACCAATAATCCAGTATCCTCCAGAGCGTATTTCATTTAAGGTTACACTTCTACCTTGGTGTTTTATTTTTTCATGATAATATCTAACGATTAATGTGGTAAGATGAGAATTTTTTGGAATGATTATAGGATGCCTACTTAACAAACCTGAATATTTAAGCCTACCGCCTACTCTTAATAGCCCTTGCTCATCAAGAAACGGATTAAGATGTGTTAAAACCCCTTTTTTTGGCAATAACCTTTTCTGTTGTAATAACTTAATTTCTTTAGAAAAATTAATTTCCTGCAAAGACTTCAAAATAACTATTTCGGACTTTTGTAATTCCTCAACTGTAATAGGGAACTCGATTATATTTCTCTTAACCCCCCTTAACTGATTCATAAATCTTAAAATTATAGCTACCGACACTTTAGACCTATTCCAAGAGCCTAATCTTTCTAACCTACTTATTAGGTCTGGATATGTTGTAGAGGTAGACAGAATCTGAACTTGTTTTATTTCTGGATCATCTGAAGGCAACCCATGAACTTCGGAACTAATCCAGGAGTCAACATTATCCCAAATAAACTTAGGACCAGACAGCCACATACTATTAACTAGTTCATTTGCATCACTACCCCTAGAGGCAATATCAGCTGGATTCTGTTTTGACGGCACATAATGCCAATCATTGATATTCGTGAGTTCCCTTATCTCTTGAACTCTGTTAGCTACGAAGATATGAAATCTTCGTGCTTCATTATTAATATAACCGAGTACTGCCTTGCTATCTGTCCAGTAAACGTGCCTTAAATTAGGTATTTTTAACTCGGTTTCTAAAAACTTACTCATTCGAGCGGACAGCAGAGCCGCTGTTAACTCGAGTCTAGGAATTGTTACTTCTTTAAGAGGTCGCACGCGAGACTTTCCTATAATAAAGGAACAGTGGACTTGACCTCTGGTATTAACAAGTCTTAGATATGACACTTGTCCATACCCATCGCTAGAAGCGTCAGAAAAGTGATGCACTTCTATCTTAGAGACAACTCCAAAATCGACAGGTTTGAAACAACGTTCAATACAACAACCTTCGATTTTATTTAGGCCTTTCAACCAATTACCCCATCTTTCCTTATACCTATCTTCAACTTCTATATCCCAGCTATCTTGCAGGTTTATTGATCGTAAATCTCTACATATATCCTGTAATATAGACTTTCCTTTCATCACAAAAGGAGCCACGAATCCAAGCGGATCAAAAACAGAACAGACTGAACTAAGTATCCCTCTCCTAGTAGCCACTTTTTCAGGAATAACAACCTTAACTTTAAACTGATCTGAATTTGTATCCCAATCAAGACCTAGAACTCTTTCCATGGAAGAATCATTGGCCTTTGATAATTCCTTTAAGGCCCCGTCACTCATAGCTCTTTCAGATTCGGGTATACTATTTAAAAATTCTAAATTATTTGATATGATTTTGTGAAATCTAAACCCGCCGCGGGCACACATTTCTCTAACATTCTGTGCTAGGCTAACAGCATCCGACACATTCTCTACTGAAGTACAGCCATCGTCAACATAAAAACTTTCCATGACGAAGTCGGCAGCCTTCCTACCAAGATCATACACATTGTCTTTAGCTGTTTGCTTTAGAGCAAAATTACTACAGCCCGGGGAGGAAGCCGCACCAAACAAATGTACCGTCATACGGTACTCCTGGGGGGCTAGACTAAAGTCGCCGTTCTCCCACCAAAGAAACCTTAAACAATCCCTATGTTCCTCTTTTACGAACACTTGATGGAACATTCCTTCTATATCCCCTGTAAAGGCAACGTACTCTTTCCTAAACCTAATTATAACACCTATTAAATTTCCTGTTAAATCAGGCCCGGATAACAAGTTAGAGTTTAATGAGTGGCCTTTGTAACTTGCCGAGCAGTCAAATACAACTCGGAGTTTACCGGGTTTTTTAGGGTGATATACCCCGTGATGAGGTATATACCAACAGTTTCTATCTTTAACTTGATTGTTAGGAACTGGCTCAGCGTGTCCTTTATCAAACATGTTGTTCATAAATTTAATATAATCATTTTTATAATTTTCGCCTTTTTCAAATTTAACTCTTAAACTATTTAATCTTTTTCGCCAATTAGCTCCGACAAGCTTAATAAGCTCTTCCTTAAGTGAACTTAAAGGTATAAGACGTTCACTTAAGGAAGAGTTAGCATTCTTCATTCAAGAATCAAAAAAGAAAAAGCTAGAAGGATTGTACAGCGAGCTAATTGGTCGATATTCAGTATTATATAACGATCTAAAGAAAGATATCAAAGTCTTCTTCATACGACTTGATATCTTTCTTTAGATCGTTATATAATACTGAATATCGACCAATTAGCTCGCTGTACAATCCTTCTAGCTTTTTCTTTTTTGATTCTTGAATGAAGAATGCTAACTCTTCCTTAAGTGAACGTCTTATACCTTTAAGTTCACTTAAGGAAGAGCTTATTAAGCTTGTCGGAGCTAATTGGCGAAAAAGATTTTGAAGACCTTCGATCTCATTATTAATCGACATTTTGTATTTTTTAAAACTAATTTCAAATTTACTTACAAGTAGCTCAAAACCCTTGTCAGTCATACTACGTTCTTCCGGCTTACGTAAATTGTAATCATCGCCTTCTTCAGATGATTTCTTACTCGTACTCTTTAAACTCATCTTGTCAAACAAATTTCTTGAATTATTTTCTTCTTTAAAATCTTGAGGAATTTTCTTTTACTGTCGCTGGCCGAACCTGACCAGCGCGAAACTTTTAACACAACAACCAAAAAAGGAAATCTTTTACGAAGCAATGCAATCTTTAATATCTTATAAACTTAACCTTGTAAACTTTGTAAACTTGTAAAAGAAAATTTTCCTTTTTTCATATTTTTTCCACTTTACATCAAATCAAAAATAAAACAAACAAAATAAACTCAAAATAATAAAATATAAATTCACGCCAGTGACAATATATATATATATATATATATATATATATATATATATATATATATATATATATAATTTTTTTTTTTTTTTTTTTGCTTGAGATATGTTGTCAAGCTTAGAATAAACCATATAAGGTTGAGAAAAGGTAAATGTCAGGAAAGAATATAGTACGAGCATAAAGAACAGCAGTAGTATAAATATTTCAGCTAAAGGTGAAACGCTTTCTATATAAATCTATTTTTGAATGATGTATCACTTAAAAAAAGTTTACTTCTGTCTCTTATCAATAGCTTTTCTTGGGAAACCGGGTTTCAATTAGGAATGGTTCGTTCTTGAACTAATGGTAAGAGGTAAATAAATCGGTGATTAGGATCCTCAATTAATTGAACGGTATATTTCGCTGAACAAAAGCATAATAAAAACCTGGTTTTAAATGTACGAGAAACAAACAAGAATATAAAATTTGGAATTATGCTACTGTCTCATAACAATAGTTTTTAACCCGTTTTTATGCGAACCCGGGGTTTAACTATAAATGGTTCGTTTTTTTAACTAAAGGGCGAGCTAAATGAACCGGTGACGGCGGTGACCAGGTTCCACAATTAATTGAACGGTGTTTCCCTGAACAAGGTCACAAACTAACCGGATCTTAAATGTATGAGAAACAAACAAGGCTATAATATTTGGGGGGCCACTAAAAGAATATGGCAAAAGAAGAGTCCTATATATATACTGTTTCATAAGCCCCGTTTACCCGGTGATAGTTTTCGCGATAGTTGAGGTCACGATAGCAACTATTACCGTGTAAACTATGTGAATGATTCTATCGCGATAGAAATATCAACCATCACACTATCTCGTCTGACGAGATAGTTAAGTGTTCCATCATGGCAGTCAGAGTACTCACGCGGCAGATTTAAGAACTACCACGCTAGATAGTAGATGCTGATTGGTTCATAGTTTGTTTATACTTTTATATCACGTGATAACAGATCTAAAGGCCCGTTTACACGGTGATAGTTGCGGTCACGACAGAAACTATCGCATCGACTCTCACCGTGTAGACTACGTGATAGATTTTGTCGCGACAGAACTATCTGCCATCACACTATCTCGTCTAACGAGATAGTTGAGTGTTCTATCACAGCAGTCAGAGTACTCATGCAGCAGATTTAATGAACTACCACGCTAGATACTAGATGCTGATTGGCTTATACTTTTTTATCACGTGATAACAGATTTAAAGGCAAAAAATATGATAGCTCGCTTTACATTAGATATCTGATTTTTTTTTTTTTTTTTTTTTTTTTTCGACAATATGAATATTTCTTTTGCTGTGTGTGTGTTATAATTTAACATTATAATATATTTAATGCTTTATTTCCGTATCCAAGACAAAAATATAGGATGTGGATGTAACATTGAGAGCAAGACAACAAGTTTTGACGTATTTTAACTCTCACCGTGTAGACTGCACACCTCGGCGATAGTTGTATGACGAGACTGACATGATAGTTCTATCGTGGAAGAACTATCACCGTGTAAACGGGCCTTAAAAGGCAGCAAATATGATAGCTTGCTTCATATTTGAGAAGATTTTGTTGTTTCCGACAATATAAATATTCCGTTTGTTGTACATGGGAAGGGAAGCTAAATGTACCGTTGACCAGGTTCCACAATTAATTGAACGGTATTTCCCTGAAGCAGGTAACAAAAGAACCGGATCTTAAATGTATGATGAAACAAACAAGAGTATAAAATTTGGTAACCACCCAAAAAATACGAGGAAAAAAGTCAATATTTCACTATTTTTAAATAATACTCTTTGCTCCAACCGATATAATTTTTACATAACAGCTTTTTAAAGAAAAAAAATAAATGATGAGCATTCATGCCGTTATTGATTGATTGATAGCTATTTTTCATCTAGCATGTATAGACATTGAAAAATGATGTTAAACTCACAAACAGATATGAAAGATTAAAAATCAATGTAAATATAAAGTTGAAGCAATTGCCTATGAAACACTTTGTAAGTGTAATTAATAATTGAAGCGAGCGTAAGCGAGCTTCTTACATTCAACGAAATATGCATCTTGTCTGTCTGTCTGTCTGTCTGTGTGTAACGTTTACGTGTCCGACGATAACTTGAGTAAAAGTTGACCGATTTAGTTGAAATTTGGTATACATCTTCCTTATACTAATACTCAGGCTAAGTTCGTTGGACAGCGCGATCCGTCCAAGAGTTCGCGCGCAACGCTCGCGTAAACGTGAGCTTCAAATTTAAAATTGGAATTTTAGGACGGGAAAAAATTCTATCATCACCTATTCGATGGAGACGAATATTTTTTACAAATAACATTTTTTAGTAAAACCAACAGCGACACCGCTATGAATTAATAAAGATCGCTAAAACTATTAAAGCGGACCTAAACGTTTATAATAGAGAAACAACCTTTTTACCGATATCTTACGTTCTAACGAAACGATTTTAATAAAACTTCATATACACCATCTAATGCACAATTGAAACAGGCATGCAAAATTTCAATTTGATACATGCAGTAGTTGTGTTGTAGCAAAGAGATCATTTTATAATAATTGAAAAGGAGATGGTGTGGTTAGAGGAATAGTAAGAATGCAGGGTGGTTCCCCTACTACTAGCCGCTGTACTACTACTATACCCATTATCTATCAACTCATCATGATTCATGATTATCTATTTTTTCAATATTCAATACATATTTATTACTTTACGCTCGCTTCAATGATAGAGCCACGCGATGCCTAGTTAAGTTAAATTAGATTTTTTTTTTATTTAAATTCATTATATTTATTGTATACAAGAAGGTTTTGTACGAGAAGTTGTTTGGATTAATTTGTTTCTCCCTTTATTTATTTATATTTATTTTTCAATCTATGTGTTTGATTACTTCTCTTTGATTATTTATTTATATTATTAAACAAATACAGAAAAATAAAAAGGTATATTTAGCTAAAAGGAAAAGAGAATTTAACTAATTCTTAGAAAGAGAGGAAATCTGATAAGGATAAAAGAGTTATTCCTAATTGGGTAGTACTTAGCAGCCCTTAGGGTTATCATCTAATAACCTGCTGACCTTTACTCTTCATTCCTAGATACCTTTTACTTGTTTAGCCCTTTTATCTTCTTCATGAATCTCTTGAGTATTTTAATCAGCGAATAGATACAGAAACTTTATTTATACTTTGCCTCAATCGTTTACTTAAATCTTAATGATTAAGGCGAACGGAATAAGGATATTTAAACAAGTCTAGTTTTTATGCCCATGTCTAAATATTAATTTTAAAAAATTAAAAATAAACTAAGTATATAATTATAAAGTTCTAGGTCTACCGAAAGACCTTAAACTTCACATTGAGACCAATTACGGAAGCCAGTGTAATAGTAAATGTAATTAATTTTATAACTAGGCATCGCGTGACTATCATTGAAGCGAGCGTATTGCAATAAAATACTGAATATTTGAATTATATTGAATATTGAAATTTATTAATCATGATGAATGTCGAATGTCATAGTTGAAAATAAGTGGAAGAGGGTAGTGTTGGGTAGAGTGGAGGTACATGGTACAAAGCTCACCTTCCTAGATAAACCTATATAACTACACTCCCATAAAAATCCTAACCACCCGCAGTAGCTTTTAAACTATTATTATAAATTTATCACTTCACTACTCAAACACCTCTTCTTGCATCAAGTTGAACATTTACATGCCTGTTTCAATAATACTTTAGACTATGTGTATCAAGTTTAATTAAAATCGTTACGTTTGAACGTAAGATATCAGTAAAAACGTTGTTTTCTCTATTTTAAACGTTTAGGTCCGCTTTAATCATTTTTTCCGTCCTGAAAATACAATTTTTCAATTGAAGCTCACGTTTACACGAGCGTTGCGCGCAAAATCTTGGACGGATAATGCTGTCCACCGAACTTAGCCTGAACATTAGTAAAAGGAACAATTATACCAAATTTCAACTAAATCGGTTAACTTTTACTCAAGTTATCGTGGGATACGAAAACGTTACTGACAGACAGATAGACAGGCATAGTTTGTTGAATGTAAAGGCGGAAACACACTACCATCACGTCACGTGATGGTAGTGTGTTTCCGCCTTTAGAAGCTCGCTTCAATAGAGATTTCCACGGCCAAGAAAAAAGATTCGCGACTAAAATTTAAAGGCAACCATACCTGTCAGGTAAGCCTATACATGTAAATTGGAGCGTATCAAGTTATGTTATGAAATAACTGCACAGTTATGCTTGCACACACTCTCCGGTTTACCTGTACACAGTACCTTTGCAGGTTTACCTGACAGGAATACCACAACGTTTATGGCCAGCTTAATACATCTAGACCTTGGGGAACAGACCACGTCAGAGGTTTTGTGAATCCCGAAGTTTCGAATTATAGGGATCATAATGTTATAGGGATTATTCCCCATTATAGGGATCATTCTCAAGCGAGTTGTTGCTCAGGATGAGAGCCATTTGCAACTCCATTGTGTGTTTGTACCATCTAGGATATCTATCCTAGATCATTCATCTGAATGATGTTATATTGATACATACTTATCTACACATGTAGATGAATGATGTTATGTAGATACTTATCTACTTATGTAGATTATCTACTTATGTTATCTACTTATGTAGATCATCTACTTATGTAGATCCTCTACTTATGTAGATCATCTACTTATGTAGATCATCTACTTATGTAGATGAATGATGTTAAATTATTGATAATATGGGTATTATTTTTAATCGAAAATAACAAGGACAATAAAGAACTAACCTAGAGCCTACGTTTAATTTAAAATAAACAGGTCAAGTGTGTGCTACTCAGCACTCAGCGAGGGTCACACTGTATTGTTTAAGTAGTACCCTATTGATGGTGTTTTTTTAAAATGCTAAAAAGCTTACTTTGAACTATCCAATGGGGCTGATATTCTAAAAACACAAACAAACTTCAGATAAAGTTTTTTTTACCACAGAACCGGACTACAACCATATAAATACATCGAAAAGACCAAAGTTATAAAAAACGTATTTTGTCAATAAAAAATAAAATAATATTTTTTTCGAAATTTCCAAAAAGTGGTATCTTTACTTTTGGTCGAAGAATGATTTTTCAGATTTTTTGCACTTCACATAAGCGAGATAGAGGGGGGGGGGGGGGGGGGGGACACGTTTCACACCCACTTTAAACTTGCCTACGCTTGCCCTATCAAAGTTATAACCAAAGAATTATATATTTTTGTAATCAGCTCGACGTACCCTTTCATATGATACCCCTCACGGTGTCGAAAAAAAAATTAAAAAAATGTTAACCCTTAAGTTTTTTTACATTAATTATTTTAAAATAGTATATTATGTTACTAGGCTGTGAAGTGAGTTTTTTCTTTACCGCGGCAATTACATTTACTGTCGAGCGAAGCGAGACAGTAAATATTGCCAAGGTAAAGAAAAAACACTTCACAGTTGCGTAGCATATGCTATTTTTTCCGTGGTAGCAGACAATGAAAAGGCATTAAATATTAATCCATAATCAATATATAATAATTACAAATATTAGTACATACTTAAGACTTAAAAAAAGAAACCTTAAAAAGAGGTTACACTATAAGAACAGATAAATAAAACGCATTGACATCTAGCGGATTTTAATCGTACTAGAAGCATTTCTAAGCGGTACTAACGGAAGTTTTGACAACTACCCGCCGGAAAATAATAAAAATCTTTTAGTTCCTAGGACGTAAAAGATTTTTTCTTTACAGCTAGGAGTAATGAAAAGATTTTTTAAGTCCACGTAATGAAAAAATGGATTTTAGCTATGTTTTTTAGGCTCTAAAGTTACTATTTCACAGCATACCACGGAAAAAATATTTTTTTTAAGTCGCTATATTTTAAAATATGTGGGCAGGTACAAGACACATACATGCCAAATTTCAAAGTGATCGGACGAAAAGTGTAGCCATGAGAGCAGGCGACAGGACGGACGGACAGACACACGCAGGTAAATATAAGGGGAAAATATAATATTGGTTTTGCCTACGGACCCTAATAAACAGTTTAATTCAGTTTAATAAAGAACTAAAACTATATTACTAATATCTATTTGGAAGTATTAGGGTTATTTTATTATTATGATTTGTAAATAGACTAATATAGTTTACCTTTAATAGATATTAAGTAATTTGGTTTTAACGTCTCATTTAAGAAGCCCGAGTTCCAATAACTATTATTAGAGACTAGATTCTAGCCGGCATTACATTCAATTCAGGTCTTCATCCCATTCGCGGTCTGTAAAGCTTTTCAATCTGGTCTGACAGAGGCAAGAGGCAAGCATTTACCCCAACCATTAACGAGATCACATTTGGTCTCTAAACCGACCCGCCAATCAATTTAAACCTCTACCGTGGTTAAGATTTTAGTCGTGTTAACCTAAGTAAATCCAGTGGCCTATATATAAGCGTCACTTGCTTAAAATCGTTTAAATTACTTCCCACCTGGTTAAAATATCTTAAACCAATATACAACGTTAAATTATCTATTACATTTAATATTCTGATGTCATATATTTAATTGAATCAGAGTTGTATTAATTTTAAACCAAAATAATATATAAAATATCAAGGAATTACGTGTGCCAATTCAATACATCAAATTTTATTTTAAGCTTAATCCAAGCCTAGATGTTAAAATGATTCATAAAAATTAAAAAGCTGAACTACATTTAGTAAATTTATATATTATATTTCCTTAAAAAAATAATATTTGAATGTATAAATTATCATACAATAATTACCCATAAAACAGCGACAGTCTTGATTAGTTTGAACAATATGAACAAATTTAAATAGGATTATTCTAGTAGTGACAAACGTTAGAGGAGGAAAATAAAATATACCGTGAAATCTCGCATATAATACGCACTCGCGTAAAATTCGCAGACAGAATTTAGAACTGAAGATTCAGGAAAATTAAAAAAAATCGCATTGAAAAAATTCGGAGATAATTTTATGGTCGTGCGCATTGTACAAAAGATGTCAGTATTTTTGCTTCCGAGCAAACCGAAGGTAACGGAAGAATTGTATTCCCTTTTGAAAACAAAAAAAATTTATGTCTCCGATTTTAAAAATTCCAAGGCAGAAATCCGTTTCAGACATAGGGAATATTTTAGGTTTCGTGTCTGTCTGTCTGTCTGTCTGTCGGTCTGTGTGTCCGCGAATCCTTGAAACGTGTGTCGATAACTTGAGTAAATGTCAACTGATTTTGATGGAATTTGATAGACATGTTCATTTTACCAATGCCCAGGACGAGTTCGTTGGACAACGTTATAGACGGATAACGTCGTCCATCAAGTGTTCACGAGCAACGCTCTCGCAAACTTGAACTTAAAATTTAAAATTGGAATTATAGGTCGAGAAAAAAATCTAACTTCATCTATTCAATGAGACAAAAAAAAATTTCAAATACAATTTTTTAGTTAAACAAACAGCAACACCACTAAGTGTTAAATATCGCTAAAACTATTAATAGTTTTTACAGAATAAGCAATATAACAATAAAGTAATATAACAATAATGTTGATGTAACAATAAAGTACATAATAGGATGCGAGGAAGCTATGTGCCACACTAATTGGCAGTCTATTATACATCTAATAATAATTTATTTTAAATATTATTACATTATTGTCAAGGTGACATTTGAAACAAGTTATTTGTCATCCTGACATCCTGTATAGAGGCTTAATTTCAATAATATAATTATTTAGGTATTTTTAAGAGGAAAAAACATAATTTTATTTAGATTTATTATAAAACCTTTCTTAATCAATAGGACCCTTTAAAAAAATTCCTATCTTTACGAGGAAAATAGTAATGCATTTGATTACAATAATTCCATATAACCATATAAATCAGAGCGTCACGGCGAGTAATCGAACCTACGATCTCGTACCACTCATGATTTAGTGATGGCCGAGCAGACATGGTAAGTAATTTAATCCACACGTCCACGCTGGCCCTTCTGTAGAGAAGCAAGTAGGTAGTATTATGATTATTTTTCAATTATCTACCTTTAATGAAGTTGGAAAAAACCAATAGGTGATTGTTTTCACACGGGAAGAGGAAGACGGAATGATCAGTAAGCAATACCAAGCAGTCGTAAAACAGAGGATGATGAAAGAAATGAATTAAGGATTGAAATAGAAAGCACGATGCTAGAAGTGGAAAACTTTGGACGATTTGTGAAATTGCTTTGAAAATTCAAGGTTAATAAGAAAGAGGGAAAAGTAAAGTAATTGAAAACATTAATAGCAAGGAATAAGAAGACAGGAAAAGCCGACTAAATCTTTGAAAGAAGGACGGAATTTCATAAATTCAGTGGCTTGATTTAACTTTGGTCAAAAGAAAAGATTGTTAAACAAATAGCACAAAGAAAAAGTCAATTCTAAACAACTCAGACAAACTTTCTCATATACGAGTTTATAATTACTTAGCCCAGTGTTTTCCATTGATTAGTTTTCGTGTTTTCGAAGGTACATCTAATTATTACTGAACATTTCATAAAAAATTATCATAAAAATAACTTCTCCTCGGCAGGGAAACGAACCCAGTCTCTCTCGATTCACGTTTAAAGCTATTTTCAGGACCATAGGGAACCATAGGAAAACGTTAAATTCGTATTAAATGGACTGGATTTTAAACATTTGTAATAAAAATTGTCGGAACAGTATTCAAGAAATATTTGATTTCAAGTTTTTTCATAGTTTTGGGAGTAGCACCCCTAAATTTGGAGCTAAAATTAATTTCTCGATTTCGTCTCGAGGTATGATTTTTCTGATAATGTATGTATGTCAAATTTGTTCACAATCTGTTCAGTAGTTTAGGCTGCTCGCGTCTTTAGACATTTTTTTAAAAACTACTTTTTTGGACTCAAACGTGGGACTTTAAAACGTGTAAATCCATCAAAATCTAAGAATCGAATTATCGCGCCATCACAATACTTTCTCTTTTATATGAGAAAGTAAACAGTCATTGCAAGATTCTTTTGTTTTAATAAATTTATTTTTCAAAACTTCTATATTTTTGTTTTTGTTTTTTTGTTTTACTACTTATAGTCCAGGAGATAGCTTGCAAAAAAGTGTCTGACTAACATCAAGCTAGAATTTTGTATACAAGTCAATCTTTTAACGCCTATTAAGAATATGTGGTCGGCTAAGTTCGTCTGCGGGACATAGCTTGGCAATAGGCGCTTAAAAAAAAAAAAAAACGGCGGAAAGCGGCCATGTCTCACCAATTATGGTGGACAATGTGATTTTCATGATCCTGAGTACAGAATTAGTTAGTAGACCGAAAATCAAGTTGATGTTTGTTTGTCCGTTGACAGGTGACCACGTTGAGTTTTAGTAATATTTGAATAACTAACCTATCGAGTGTGAAAATAACATCGACTTGATTTTTGGTCTACTTACTAATTCTTTACTCAGGATCATGAAAATCACATTGTCCACCATAATTGGTGAGACATGGCCGCTCTCCGCCGGTTTGCTTTTTTCAAACGCCTATTGCCAAGCTATGTCCCGCTGACTAACTTAGCCGACCACATATTCTGAAAAGGCGCTAAAAGATTGACTTGTATACAAAATTCTAGCTTGATGTTAGTCAGACACTTTTTTGCACGCTATCTCCTGGACTATTACTTTTGCTTCCGAGCTTACCGAAGGTGACGGAAGCATTGTGTTCACTTTTGGGAACGAAAAACTTTTATGCCTCCGATTTTAAAAATTCCAAGACAGAAATCCGTTTCAGACATCAGGGAACATTTTTGGTCTCGTGTCTGTCTGTCTGTCGGTCTGTGTGTCCACGAATAATGAAACGTGCGACGATAACTTGAGTAAATGTCGACCGATTTTGATGAAATTTGGTAGACATGTTCATTTTACCAATGCCAAGGACGAGTTCGTTGGACAACGTTATCCGTCCAAGCGTTCACAAACAACGCTCGCGTAAACGTGAACTTCAAATTTAAAATTGGCATTTTAGGTCGGAAAAAAAATATAACTTCATCTATGCAATGAGACAAACATTCTTTACAATTACAATTTTTTAGTAAAACCAACAGAGACACCGCTATGAAGTGTTAAAGATCGCTTAAACTATTAATAGTTTTTAAACAATAAACAATATAACAATAAAGTAATATAACTATAATTTTAATGTTAATATAACAATAAAGTACGTGATAGGATGCGAGGAAGCTATGTGCCACACTAATTGGGAGTCTATTTTTGTTTATTTTATTGTCATGAAGAGCTGTCGTTTATATTGTATCAAATAATATTAGCACCAGTATATACTGACTTCGGCAGTACTCGGGACTTCCGATTTTAAACGAAGGTAAATTTACAATTTTTCCTTAGTGCCATCACATCTAGGTCGACCTTTAGAATATTTTACTAGAGGAGTCCTTTTTATTTAACTAAAGCTGTCCTTCTTATTTAACTACTGGAGTCCTTTTTTTCGAACACTATAACATAACAATATTAATATACTAAAACTAACTAACTAGTAGTAGTAGTAAGGCGGTAATACTAGTACTAGACGGGTAGGACGAACCACTTGTTCGAACCTAGCAATTAGACCATATTTTTGGACCATTTTACTAGCCTCATAGTAGAGAGTTGCACCCACTTCACACATCATACCTTTGCACATTGTACCGCCGAAGCGAGTATGATGTGGTCATTAGTGAGCCATATAAATCAGAGTATCACGTAGAGGGATCGAACTCACGACCCCGCACCACTCTCGGCCACACTCTTTAAACTAACTAACTCAGTGGCGCTACAGCAAGTGATAACAGTATAGGCCTGCTAAACATCCAACTAAATATGGATGGATGACTCGGGGTTAGTGTGTCACTTGTACAGCTGTATACACTTGACAATTGGCTTACACACACACTTAGTCGCCACTTCACATAAGCAGCAGGGTCACATAAATGGGTTTTTATAAAGCGATGCAGAGTGAACACCTAGTTCGGGGGCCTGTTACGAGATTTGAACCCAGATATGTGATGAGTATTTAAAATGTGATCACAACCAATAACTGTTTAACTTTATCATTACGAGCTTAAATTTACTAGAAATAGTTAATTATTGTCAATTTAAAGTTTATTTTTTAGTGCAATTAGTATACGTATGAACTTAAAATACATAAAACAAAGGATTCGTCCAGTGTACACTCAACCAAAGTTGTAATTAGCCTGGTGCATTCGATGATTGTAGTTGTAAGGTATAAGTAATTAAAGTATAATTATAAATGCTCTAGTTGTCTGAGAAGGGTTCCTAAAGAGGTGAGCTCGTTAGCATTAATTTATCTCATAGTTTAAGATATGATGAAAACAACTTTTCTGCACCTTATTAAACTTAAGATATTCTTGACCTTACAAGCGCGATAAATATGTATATATAATTATTAAAAAATAATAAATATGAATATATTATAACCAGGCATCGCGTGGCTCTATCATTGAAGCGAGCGTATTGCAATGAAATACTGAATATTGAAATTTATTAATCATGATGAATGTCATAGTTGAAGATAAGTGGAAGAGAGTAGTGTGGGGAAGAGTGGGGGTACTCGGTACAAAGCTTTACTTCCTAAACAAACCTATACACTATACGACTATAACAATCTTCACCACCCGCGGTAGCTTTTAAACAATTATTATAAATGTATCTCGTCACTACGCAAAGAATTTTGCTTGTATCAAGTTGAAATTTTGCATACCTGTTTCAATTGTGCATTAGATGGTGTATATGAAGTTTTATTAATATCGTTACGTTAGAACGTAAGATATCGGTAAAAAGGTTAATTTCTCTATTATAAACGTTTAGGTCCGCTTTAATAGTTTTAGCGATCTTTATTAAGTCATAGCGGTGTCGCTGTTGGTTTTAGTAAAAAATGTTATTTGTAAAAAATGTTCGTCTCATCGAATAGATGATGATAGAATCTTTTCCCGTCCTGAAATTCCAATTTAATTTTTGTACCTCTCGTTTACGCGAGCGTTGCGCGCGAACTCTTGGACGGATCACGCTGTCCAACGAACTTAGCCTGAGTATTAGTAAGAGGATAATGTTTACCAAATTTCAATTAAATCGGTCAACTTTTACTCAAGTTATCGTCACACGCGTGAACGTTACTGACAGACAGACAGACAGACAGACAGACAGACACGGAGCATATTTCGTTGAATGTAGGAAGCTCGCTACGCTCGCTTCAATTATTCTTTACTTTCTTATAAAAATATATTCAGTATGTCCACGGATTAAGTTGCCTATACGTGTAAATTCAAAAAAATGTCAATTTTCGAAGAAAAGTAACTTTTCATAAAATCTTCTGCATGTGCTTAAATGAAGATTTATAGTATTACTTTTTGTTCAAAATGTACCCTGTACCCAGAAAGTCCAATTTCCTAAAATCGTACAAGAGTAAACCGGTCCAAATTTCGACTATACAAGAAAAAGTATTCTTTATCATTTCTTTAAGATAGTATTACAAATTTATTTTTTACATAAAAAAGTTCGATAATCAAATTTCAAAAATCCCCCCCCCCCTGCCATTTATAAAAAGGTAAATTTGTCTGATTCTAATTTATGCGGGGTCGATTGAAAGGTCTCATTAAGTGCATTAAAAGTTGTGGTATTGCTTTTTTTGATAAAAGCAACATGAAAGCATTTATAGAGAAAATCGTGTTTATTATTTAAATATTATTTATTTCATAGTACCTAATAAAAAAAAATCATTTTCAAACATGAATTTATTTTCCCCTTTAATAGCTTTCGTGTTGTTTTTATCAAAAAAAGCAATACCACAACTTTTAATGAGACATACCTACTATAATACATACATAGCAATAATAAATAAATACATTGCTATCATTTATCAACATGGAAGAAAACGAACTAATATCTCTCCTAACTAATTTCATAAAGAAGAAATTACAAATAATATTAAAAGCGAAATAAAAGAATTAAGAGAAGACATTTTTAAATCAATCGCCATAATAAGAGAAAAACAAAAAACTCGGTATTAAAACTTGCAGAAGATAGGCCTAACATAAAATCCCAACACTCATAAAATCGGGGGATAAAATCCCCCGAACTCGAAGACTTATTTGTATTGATCTTACAACTAATCGAGCTAAGTCAAACATAATTAGAAGTAAAAAATGTCTAAAGTAGGTGGAAATAAAAATTGCTTGCATACGAGTCTTCAAGACAGAGAGACATTTTCACGTAACGCTTATTGGTGTAGTTATTTGGTAATGCTTGTGTAACGCTTTTTGGAGTTGTTTTTTGGTAACGCTTTTCGAGTTTATGTGCCAAAGTAAAGACATGAAAATGTCAAAAAATTCGAGCGTGCAGATTCTTTTGTTTGTAAATTAGGAATTAAATCGAACATATGTAGAGTACGATGAAAGACAGGAGTGGTAGCGAGAAGCGAAGAGAGTGAGACGTGATAGCTAGCCGATCGGGAGGGCAGGGGTGGGTAGGCCCTACCAAGCGTGGTAGTGGGAGCCACTACTGAGAGTGGGCAGACTCGATTTAACACCTCCTGTATCTTCCTAACTCCCTGGTCCTATATCTTCCCTACTCGTGTAACGCTTTTCGAGGTTATGGGCCATAGCCAAGATATGAAAATGTCAAAACACGGGATTACGTATTAATGAAGATTTTTCCTCCTAACATGAAAAGCCAGAAAAGAGCTTATCCCGAAACTAATAGAAGCACGAAGACAGTGCAAGTTTGCAACGTATGCATGATAAGCTAATTATTATAGACCATACTAAATCACGAAATGCGCAGGAGAAGAAGAGGATGACAAGAAAAGGAAGGCTTGTAGTCCCCCTGGAGTGTATTCTATCTTCAAGAAGATAAAAACATCATCGCCATCACACATGCAGGATAATTCGTAATAACCCTCCGAATTGTAGTAATTACCTTCAGTAATCTCTACTCAAATTCTTTTTTTTGGAATGTTAGAAGATAGAGTAATTTTTAAAGTTTTATTAAATTGAATCGTTCAGTTAAACTTGAGTTATCGGCTATTTGTATTTCTGAATCATTTTTACTTCAAGTTCCATAATCCTGTTTTCTCTCAAGCCATTTCCATGCTTATCATTCTCTTTCAATTAGAGATAAATCTTGAGGAAGGAGTAGTGTGGGCTTACGTTATATATTAACAAGTTTAAATCGGAAAAATCTAATGGTTGAGTGCTTCATTGTTGTTAAAATGTTTAGCTATAAAGATGACCTAATCATTATTTTAGTGTATTTTAAACCAGTGGTAGCCAAGCAAACAGTCATTGAAAAACTTACTATACTTTACTGTCCCCTAATCAAAAGTAGTTCTCGGTTGTGATTTTTACAGCAAAATCGGCGTTTTAAACTAGAGCACTGAAGAAATCTTTATCGACTGATGTCTTAATAATGTGAGAAAAGCTTTTTCTTATGTAATCTGTCCTTAAGGTGTAGAACTAGTGAACTTAATGGAATTATTCGGCTTTTATAGTTTGCAACCGTAGATCTTTAAGTGATTCACCAGCCCAATATATTTTTCTCTTTCCAAAGGGAAGCCTATCTTAGACTTGGTGTGGACAAATCTCTTCGCTTACGCAATTACGGACCTGAAAATTGTATATTTCTTATACTCTGATCAAGCCGATTTTTTTATTAACTTTCTACTTCAACTATGACTTCATTCGTGCAAACGAACTGTAACGAACAAAGAACAGTTTAAATGGAAAGTTCTAGAGAGAAAAACATTTCACACAATCTATCTTAACCTCTACTTTATAGTACATCAAAGTTCCACTACTTGGACCCAGTATACTTGGATCGTGTGAACCTTACTTCAAAGTTCCACAAACACTTGGACCAAGTGGATTTGATCAAAGTTACTTTGAACAAGAATACTTGGATCGTGTAAACCAGGCTTAATCTCATATCCATAAACTATCAAAGAGTAATCAATTCTTCCTATAACGCTGTTTACAGATTCTTCTGTTTCTGCTCTTTAGAAGGAGAACCATACTTCCAATGGAGTATGGATGCCCAGTAATGAAGTTGAGAGTTATCAGCCAGCTGAGAGTGACCACTCACAATTGTTTATGAATATACCATAATGGCATGTTATATTCCATTCTTCTTTCTGACACTTCTTCGCCATGCCAAGCATGCATTATGAAGGAATTCGAAACCTTTTTGCATATACTCCTCTTCTGTCCAAGCTACGGATCCTACATAAAAAATAACCTGTTCACTAATGTAATGAAAGAAAAGTACATCAAACATGCTTTAGAAGAAATCCATTCAAGCGTAGTGCTTTTCTACTTGAAGCAAGTGAGTAAGATATCAAAAAGTTCTATTATTTATTGATTTTATTTTTCATTTTAACAAAGATATTTATATATTTTTTGTTCAAGGAATGACAATAACATTTAAAATATTAACAATAAAAAAAAAAAAAAAAAAAAAAATAGAAGAATGTCGATCAAATTAAAAATTTAAATAGAAAAACAGAAAAAGAAAATATAAATATATAATAGTTATTTATGT
Organism: Gerris lacustris; assembly: GCA_951217055.1. NCBI lineage: Eukaryota > Metazoa > Arthropoda > Insecta > Hemiptera > Gerridae > Gerris > Gerris lacustris. Next base: position 33,130 of record CATNVA010000003.1, read on the forward strand.
AACTAGGCAGCAAAATGGAATTTTGCTGACAAGTTTTTAAGTTTTAGTTCCGAGCCAAAGGCGAGGATAGGCTAAACAAATTTACTGCAGAGGCGAAGCCGAGTCAGGAAAATTATATGTTGACTGACGAGGCGAAGCCGAGGCAGGCAAATGTTAATTACCTGCTGAGGTGTAACCAAAGCAGGTAATCTTTAAACGAGTCAGGAATGTTTCCTTTGCTGCATAGTTACATACAATATTTTATCTATTAACGGCAGAAAAATTACACTAATTATTATAATCCCTTTTTAATATATAAAACATTTAAAGAAATTAAATTTGTAAAAAAAAACGAAAGTTTGAGTCATTTAGAAATCAAAACAATTCAGGGTTACCACTTTTTTGTATTAAAACTGTTTTTTATCTCAATTTTTAGTGATTTTTTAAAAATAATTTTTGTAAAATAGTAAAATTTGTTTGTCGCTATAATTATTTAAGTTATTTTCAAAAAAATATATAACTATTTAGCAGAATATTACGCTTAAATATACAGGGTGTTCCGCATAAGTACCTACAGAGAAAAACCTATGAATCTACATCAAATTTCTGACCAAAAATGTCTAGTAACCATGGGTCCTACGGACCTTCGTTTTCGAGATATATCGATATATCGATTTTTTTATTTAGGTCATGTTTTTAGCCATAAACTACGTTATAAATAAAAATCTAAATAAGATAGAAAGATGCAGTTTGCAGCAACGTAAAGACCATTAAATTTTCTTTAAGAAATCGCTTCTTTTAGTACTTAATACGTTTATAAACTTAGTGATAATGCAAGAAAAACATTAAAATTGGAAATTATATCAAATGTTTATAAAACTTGGGGCTTCCATAACTTCAATATTTTTATACCTATCGTAAAGTTTAAAATGTTTAAAAAACTGCGCAATTTTATAAGCTTTAATTCGATATAGCATTGTCTATAGTTTACGTAAGTTTTCATAGAGAAATAGTAGAAAAACTATTAGGAAATCAACTTATTAAGTAACAGCTTTATGAATTTTCTGCAATTTCAAAATTTAAATTTTTCTTTTCATATGCTGGCACAGTAGTGTCTGGATAATAGCAGGATGTCTGCTCGTGAGTATGCCAGGCAGTTCCAAACAGACGACATCTTTCCTATTACATTTTTCAAGTTATCGAAAGAAGATGCTGAACAACAGGGACTGTTAATTGGTTACTGGTCCTAGGAATAGTATCAGAAGGGTTTCAGCTGTATTGGGAATTCCAGGGATTTAGATTTTTAGAATTTTGAAAAGAATTCAACTGTGCCTTCCATGACACTCCCGTCTAGGAGCTGAAGATAGCTGACTTTAATGCGAGGGTGCTGCGGGGCATTGGGATTGGATATTACAAATAACTGTGTCACATTTTATTTTGTGGATAGACGAGTCCCTTCTTACAAGAGCTGGTGCTATTAATTTTCACAACACTCACACATGGTTTATTGCAAATCTGCTTGTACCGAGGCCGCAACATTTTCAGCCCCAGTTTTCTGTAAATGTGTGAGCTGGTATTATTGGTCTCCGAATAGTTGGACCTAATTTTCTTATGTCTTAGTTGGACGCCTTAATGGTGAAATATTTTTTAACTTTTTAGAAAGTTAATTTATTGGATTAATTGAGGACTTACCACTTTATTTAAGAATCAGCATGTACCTGCAGTTGGATCCAATGGATGGGTGATGGGGGACCTAGTAAAAAGTATTTTATACAGAACAATTTTGTATACTAGGGAAGAGCTAATTTCTTTTTCTTTTCAAAATTCTAAAAATCTAAATCCCTGGAATTCCCAATACAGCTGAAACCCTTCTGATACTATTCCTAGGACCAGTAACCAATTAACAGTCCCTGTTGTTCAGCATCTTCTTTCGATAACTTGAAAAATGTGACATAGGAAAGATGTCGTCTGTTTGGAACTGCCTGGCATACTCACGAGCAGACATCCTGCTATTATCCAGACACTACTGTGCCAGCATATGAAAAGAAAACAATCAAATTTAAATTTTGAAATTGCAGAAAATTCATAAAGCTGTTACTTAATAAGTTGATTTCCTAATAGTTTTTCTACTATTTCTCTATGAAAACTTACGTAAACTATAGACAATGCTATATCGAATTAAAGGTTATAAAATTGCGCAGTTTTTTAAACATTTTAAACTTTACGATAGGTATAAAAATATTGAAGTTATGGAAGCCCCAAGTTTTATAAACATTTGATATAATTTCCAATTTTAATGTTTTTCTTGCATTATCACTAAGTTTATAAACGTATTAAGTACTAAAAGAAGTGATTTCTTAAAGAAAATTTAATGGTCTTTCCGTTGCTGCAAACTGCATCTTTCTATCTTATTTAGATTTTTATTTATAACGTAGTTTATGGCTAAAAACATGACCTAAATAAAAAAATCGATATATCGATATATCTCGAAAACGAAGGTCCGTAGGACCCATGGTTACTTGACATTTTTGGTCAGAAATTTGATGTAGATTCATAGGTTTTTCTCTGTAGGTACTTATGCGGAACACCCTGTATAAAAATAAACAACGTGATAGTGTTTATAACCTGCGATGACGTAACCTTTTTTTTAGTAAAATTTTCTTACAATGTGACAGCCTGTTTGTTATTTTGCTGACACTTTGAGCTTTTGCTGACACTTTGAACTTTTGCTGACACTTGTAACTTTTGCTGACACTTTGATATTTTGCTGACACTTTATTCAAAAGAATCAAGAAAAATGACATTTTGCAGACTGAAAACAGTACAACAATGCTTAATTTTGCTGCCGTGAGTAGATAAAATAAATAAATTAATTAAAGTAAAGATATTTAAATTAAGTAGCTATTCTATATTTATATTGAACAAGCCAATGTGCTTTTAACTTCATTACTTTTTTATTGTTTGTACTTCCACACACCAAACTCTTGTAAAAAAAAAAATTGTTTTCGGGCAATAACTTTCTTATTCTTTTCCAACTTTCTTTTCCAACCACAGCAAATTTCCGGTATAATTTTGCAAAAGCAATTTTATGAGGTTGACTAATATATGTATATTGTATATATTATTTGGAATTTTAGTATACAAAGATACGAAAATCAGAATAACTAACTGATACTTAAAATGTATTATTCATCTTTTATAATTTATCACCTCAAAAGCTAGAACGAGATAAACAATTATTAGTTATGAAATTGATTTTAAGATAAAGATTCTCCCTCTAAGAAAAAAAAAAATAAATAAATAACACACCCTACTAAGAAGAGCTACAAATACAGAGCTTAATCAAGTCCTAAATATGTAATAACTTGATTTACACTCTGGACAATCGGTTGGCCAAAGTTTTACCTCCCTATATACCAAACTTCTAAACTAAATTTCCACTTTCACAAAGTTTTAGCCATTTCAAACTCTGGAATAGGATCTTATTTTATAAATTTTAAAAGTTATAACTAACTCCTATAATAGAAGACTTCCAATATAAATTTAATTACACTTAATTAACTATTTCATAAACCTCATTAATTCATATTTTAAGTTAAAAGGATTGAATGCTGTCATCTGGTTTGGAAAAATTTCAATTTAAAATCTTCTAAATATTTTATAATTATAGATATTAGAATTTGAATATGAGATTGGCAAGATTCCTATAGCATATAGTTCTGATATATATTTTTACTTTATACTTGTTAAATTCAACGATGACAAATTTTCCAAATCAAAGCTACACATAAATGTAGCTATCTCGAGGAAAAAATTACACCGAGTTATACTGTAATGAAATAGTACATTACGCGTCTAGTGCGGAGTTTGCACCCAAGCGACAGCGAGGGTAGTAAAACCACACAAGCAAAGCAAAATAAAGTTTTCGCACGAGTTGCGAACCGTTCTTTATCTACAATTGTGGATTTTAATAATAAATACAGAAAAAAAAAAAATTAATAAACTTCCTGTATGTAATATCGTATTTCTCTTTTGATAAAGATTACATTCATTCATTAGTTGTATTTTGTGCCGAATTAATTATTTCGGGAGGTGTATTATTCTCCTCATTTTCGTCATAATCACTTAAATCACTCATTGTTTTTCACTAAAAACTCGATATTGACAGTTACTTTAATTAAACAAACAGCAAATAAGTTTTGTTAAATTAAAAAAACAACTCGCTAACCGAGCGTTAAGGTGAAGGACTCGTCTTTTTTACCGTACTAGAGAGGAAAAAAGAGGAATTATGCATGCGCAATTAATACAAGTACGTAAAGAATCACTTTCGACGCATCTAAACAGAGATACAATGTTTAGATTTCGTATCAATCGTAGATAAATATTTTTATCTACGATTGATACGAAATATAAACATTGTATCTCTGTTTAGATGCGTAGAAAGTGATTCTTGACGTACTTGTATTCATTGCGCATGCGCTTCTCATAGTTCTGAAGAATTCCTCTTCTTTACCACCCTAGTGCGGTAAAGAAGAGGAATTCTTCAGCTTTACGCACGATTGACGAGTTTGTTTACATTGTTAACAAAACTAATTTGCTGTTCTTTTATTAAAGTAACTGTTTATATATCGAGTTTTAAGTGAAAAACAATGAGTTAATCAAGTGACTTTGACGAAAATGTGGAGAATAATACTCCTCCAGAAATAATTAATTCGGCAAAAAATACAACTCAAGAATTAATGCCATCTTTATCAAGAGAGAGATACGAACTTACACACAGCAAGTTTATTTTTTCTGTATTTATTAGTTAAATCTAAAAATCGTAGATAAAGTACGGTACGCAACTCGTGCGAAAACGGCATTTTGCATTGCTCGTGTGGTTTTACTACCCTCGCTGTCGCTCGGGTGCAAACTCCACACTCGCATGCAAAATGCTACTTTCCGCACTCGACGCGTAATGTACTATTAAATCGTCAGCAAATTTGTGTAGCACATCCCTTTTTCGTGACCTGTTCGTGTATACTATAATGTTTTTATGCTTTTACAACCTAGTATTGTCAAATTTATTTAATCTACCCCCCGTTTTTTAAATGTGTCAAAATTGTTTTAAATTTTTGCATGAATTAAAAGTCTCCTCTTGACTGCCGAATGCAAAAAAAAAGAAATCGAGTAAAGCATTGGTATCTGCGCATGCCCAGTCAAAAATACGACTGCGCATCTGGGACTGGGCTTGCGCAAAGTCAAATGCTCTGCTTGTTTCTCTGTCCAGTTCGGCAGTGACGACAAGGCTTAAATTATCAATTTTATAGCATAATTTATAGAGCACAGACGGCGGAAATCAATCTGGTGTTATCTGCTGGCTACTTTCGATATACCATCAAAATAGTATAAAAATCATATGAGTACTTTTGAAGATAGATTGTTACCGAATTTTACTATTCATGTAGTTTAGTTTATCTAACGTACCTTGTATGTTTATGTATATAATAAATGTAAGATTACGTCCGATAATTAAGTTGTTTTGGAAAGAGGCATTAGGATTAGCAGTTTGTAAACAAAGGTTATCTCCGTAAGATTAGGCTAAGGCTAAGGTGCGTAAGGAACGGCGTCCATCTCTGACATCCCGGTTTGTTGACAACGATAACAGGCCGATCAGTCTGCCCAGGTCTTGTTTTTATTATAAGTATTTATATTGATTTTTGTTGGAAAGAGTACTGGAAAAGGTTCCTACACTATATTTTTTTTTCTGCGCATGTTTCTTCATTCTACTTGTTATATATTTATAGTCAATTAATGGTTTTTCATAAATTATAGTGGTCAATGCAAATTACACTTGTATATGTTATTTTATTATTATTTATACTACTCCTAACTGCCTCTAATTCTAATTAATTCAATTAAAATCATAGAACAGGTAAACTCGCATACACCCCTATCCGATCCATCCTACCAACCCTGGTTGTATCCCTAATTTGACCCTTCTCCCTTTAATAATTATCCTCTACTTGTAATCCGTACTTACCCACCCCTAACCGACTCCAGCGTCCGGTAGGAAACCGATTGTAACAAGATGTGAAAATAAATACATGTTTGTGCTCTTGTGGAAAGGAATCATATGACCACAGTGGTGGTGGTTGATATTTTTACGGGACTAAAAATGGGCTATTTAAGATCGACCATCTAAATTTCAATATAATCGGACGAGCAGTTATTAAGATATTATGGTTCGATAACATGTTAGACTGACAGACAGACACGGAACCAAAAATATTTCCAAATATCTGAATCGAATTTCCGTCTATGAATTTTTGAAATCTGAGTCATAAATATTTTTTGTTGAGACCGAAATTATAATTACTATTTACAACGGGAGAAAGAAAAACAGAGACAGAGAAAAATAGAGTTTAGCACTGGGATTCGAACCACGGGCCTACTTTATTTCCAGTAAAGACGCTCTAGCTAACTAAGCTATACTGAAGAATAATTTCCTCTGTCGATAACGATACCTAGTCCCGAATTAAGCTTTCAAATTTTTCCACATGTCTAGAAGTCAACATTAACGAAATTAGAACTAGACCGAGAAATAACGCATGTACTTATAAAGTACCCAATTAGTACCTGTACTTAGTACAATCAATTAAAAATTCAAGTTTTTGGTAGCATTCATACTACGGAACGTTTAAATTTTAAATTAAATCAAATTATAATTACTATTTACAACGGGAGACAGACAGAGAAAACTATACGTTTAAATTTTAAATTAAATCAAATTATAATTACTATTTACAACGGGAGACAGACAGAGAAAAATAGACTCGAATCGACGGGATTCGAATATGGGCCTCCTATATTTCCAGTAAAGACGCTCTAGGACTAGGGACTAGGTATCGTTATCGACAGAGGAAATTATTCTTAATTCATATAAATGACTGACTAAACAACTATTAAGACAAAGTGCCTTAATAGTTATTTAGTCAGTCAATTATATTCTAAAAAAGAACAGGGGAGTAACAATTTAAAGAAGTGCCGATAATTTGACGAAAAATGTTTTATTAAAAGTTTCTGAATAGAATAAGTTATTAGAGTAAAACATAAAAAATAAAAATACTTTAACAATAAAAATCGAAACTTTTTAATACTGAACCAGTATAATATATTATAGAATATACATTCAAGAATTTACTTTTCTTAAACAGGGAGACGTATTGGCCATATAAATGGCACATTATAATAGAGTATAAGTACCCTATAGTAGTATAAGTACCCTAGACCATTAGAAAGTATAATATTCCCTGCCTACTACAAACTACCCCTCATTTTAATAAAATATGGACCATTAGGAAAAAGAAATCGTATTATTGAAATGCTTTATACAAGAAAAAGTTGATAATCATAGTAATAATTTATTTTTATTTCCTCTGGTAATGTTTCAATAAATATAAAAACTAAAGAAGTAAAACTTTTTATTTATTTAACAATTAAATTAAAACTTACTCACCCCAAGCACCTTTAATATCACGCACTTAATAGTTATATTACTTCATTATTAAACAAGAATAAATTAAGTAAGAATAAATTAAATAAGAATAAATTAATTAAGAACATTAATAATTAAATGTAAATTCATTTTTACTTTGAATAAATTAAATTTAGTTTGTCACAAAATAAATCAACTTTTAATTACATTCTCGATTTTCCACTTTATTAATAGACAATTAGAGCTTTATTATTATTTTAATTCCAACACAAAAACTATATACTATTGAAAATACATTTCAGCTAATGACTTATAGAGGAGGATGGAGCGATCCCGGGATTAATGGCATTTTGTAAATATCTATAAATAATGGAATACAAGAAATCGTTTTTCAACAGATAAAGTTTGAAATTAA
>CATNVA010000004.1:0-56000 GCA_951217055.1 Gerris lacustris
GGTGGCATGCATTTTCCGCCATCTTGGATTTCCAGTAAATCAGATCAAATTGCTAATCTTATTTTTTCTATGGCCTAGCAGACCACACATTTTGCATATTTTTCTATATTTTTAGTAATAGCGGAAATACGATTTTAGGGGGGGGACACGCAAAATTTCGATGTTTTTTGGCAAAATGGCGCTGAAAATTAAACACTATCCCTAAGTGGTATATATATTTGTAAACTAGTCTTCAATACCTTTCATTTGATACCCCACTTAAAATTAAAAAAAAAAAAAAATTCTCGAGTGACGTGAATTATCCGCCATCTTGGATTTCCAGTAAATCAGATCAAATTGCTAATCTTATTTTTTCTATGGCCCAGCAGACCACACATTTTGCATATTTTTCTATATTTTTAGTAATAGCGGAAATACGATTTTAGGGGGGGGGGGGACACACAAAATTTCGATGTTTTTTGACAAAATGGCGCTGAAAATTAAACACTATCCCTAAGTGGTATATATATTTGTAAACTACTCTTCAATACCTTTCATTTGATACCCCACTCAAAATTTTAAAAAAATATTTTTTCTCGGGTGGCATGCATTTTCCGCCATCTTGGATTTCCAGTAAATCAGATCAAATTGCTAATCTTATTTTTTCTATGGCCCAGCAGACCACACATTTTGCATATTTTTCTATATTTTTAGTAATAGCGGAAATACGATTTTAGGGAGGGGGACACGCAAAAATTCAATGTTTTTTGGCAAAATGGCGCTGAAAATTAATCACTATCCCTAAATGGTATCTATATTTGTAAACTACTCTTCAATACCTTTCATTTGATACCCCACTCAAAATTTAAAAAAAATATTTTTTCTCGGGTGGCATGCATTTTCCGCCATCTTGGATTTCCAGTAAATCAGATCAAATTGCTAATCTTATATTTTCTATGGCCTAGCAGACCACACATTTTGCATATTTTTCTATATTTTTAGTAATAGCGGAAATACGATTTTAGGGGGGGGGGGGACACGCAAAAATTCGATGTTTTTTGGCAAAATGGCGCTGAAAATTAAACACTATCCCTAAGTGGTATATATATTTGTAAACTACTCTTCAATACCTTTCAGTTGATACCCCACTCAAAATTTTAAAAAAATATTTTTTCTCGGGTGGCATGCATTTTCCGCCATCTTGGATTTCCAGTAAATCAGATCAAATTGCTAATCTTATTTTTTCTATGGCCCAGCAGACCACACATTTTGCATATTTTTCTATATTTTTAGTAATAGCGGAAATACGATTTTAGGGGGGGGGACACGCAAAATTTCGATGTTTTTTGACAAAATGGCGCTGAAAATTGAGCACTATCCCTAAGTGGTATATATATTTCTATTCTACTCTTCAATACCTTTCATTTGATTCCCCACTCAAAATTTTAAAAAAATATTTTTTTTTCGCGACGTGAAATATCCGCCATTTTGAATTTGAACAGCTGATAATATTGAGTTCGCTATATTTTTCCTGTGTGCGCGTCAAAACGATCTTTTATACTGGAAAGTTTCACGTTTTTATCTTTTTTGGTTCAAAAGTTATTGGAACCGTACAGAGTGACAGACGGACACAGGAACGAAACTATAAGGGTTTCTTTTTTTTGGTTTTACCAACGAAACCCTAAAAAGCAAATAAATTTGACGCCATTTTTTTTTTTTTTTTTTGTTTTTTTTTTGGTTTCTGTATTCTTCACCTTAGTTGTATCTATGTGCAAAATCTGAAGAAGATTGAATGACGATAAGTGGTTCAAAATTGGGGTAATAGGTGTGCGATGAAACTTAAAAAGCAAATAAATTTGACGCCATTTTGTTTTTATTTTTTGTTTTTTTGGTTTCTGTATTCTTCACCTTAGTTGTATCTATGTGCAAAATCTGAGGAAGATTGAATGACGATAAGTGGTTCAAAATTGGGGTAATAGGTGTGCGATGAAACTTAAAAAGCAAATAAATTTGACGCCATTTTGTTTTTATTTTTGGTTTTTTTGGTTTCTGTATTCTTCACCTTAGTTGTATCTATGTGCAAAATTTGGGGATGATTGTATTACGGGAAGTGGTTCAAAATTGGGGAAACGGAAAAGTGCGATGAAACTTACAAAGCAAAGTAATATAAGACCAGTAATAATAATAAAGCACTGGGAGAAGATGGAATATCCTCAGAGTTACTCAAACACAGCGGAGAAAAAATGAGAAGTCTTATTCATGACCTGTTAAGCAGAATTTGGGAAGAAGAGGAAATGCCCCAAGAATGGTACAACGCGACCATATGCCCTCTTCACAAGAAGGGAGACAAGACCGTCTGCGGAAACTTTAGAGGAATTTCACTACTTAATGTGACCTACAAAGTATTTACAAAAATAGTAGCATCAAGGTTAAAGCCATTTGTGGAAAGTGCACTGGGAGACTATCAATGCGGATTTAGGAGTGGTAGATCCACATCGGACCAAATAATTTTGTTAAGAACAATTATGGAGAAATGTTATGAGTACAATATCACGCTAAACCAACTGTTTATTGATTTTAAACAAGCCTATGATAGTGTTTAGTGGATAGATAGTAGTTAGTTTAGTGTGTACCCGTCAAGCTGGAGGGAAGCGATAATCATCCCGCTTCCCAAGGAAGGCAAAGACAGAAGCTCACCAAATGGCTACCGACCTATCTCTCTGAACTGTTGTCTAGGGAAGGTTTTAGAATCAATGATTAACTACAGACTTAATTGGTATCTGGAAAAGAATGATTTATTAGCCCCCAGTCAGGCTGGTTATCGAAGGCGGTATTCAACCACCGACCAACTCGCGCACCTGGAAAAATATATCCAGGATGCATTCCTCAACAGGCAGCACGTGGTCGGTGTGTTCTTCGACTTGGAGAAAGCCTTTGATACCGCCTGGAAACACCATATTGTTAAGAAACTTTACAACTGGGGGCTAAGAGGAAAGCTACTAGCTCTTATCATTGGCTTCCTGGACAACAGAGCGTTCAGGGTCAGAATAGGCGCAACTCTATCTGACCTTGAGAATCAAGAGAACGGAACGCCTCAAGGTTCCGTTCTCAGTGCGACTCTGTTCTCGGTCTCCGCGAATGATCTTGCAAGTGATCTCCCGCTAGGCGTCAAGGCGTCGCAGTATTCAGACGACCTTGGCATATTCTTCGCGGGGACTCGAGATTAAGACATCAGAGAGACTCTGAAAGCGGCAATAGATTCAGTAGCAGCGGAAGCGGAGAGAATCGGTTTTAGATTCTCTCCAACGAAGACAGTGTGTGTGCACTTCTGCCGCTTGCGGAAGGAACACGCTGCTCCAGAGCTGTTCCTGAATGGGGTTGAACTCGTCTACAAAGAGACAACTCGCTTCCTCGGTCTGATATTTGATGTCAAGTTACGATGGAAGCATCACATATCAGAGCTCGTTCAGCGTTGCAAGAGAGACTTAAATGTCATCAAAGTCCTTGCTCATCTGCGATGGGGGGCGGACCGGACAACTTTAGTTCGCATCCTTTGTGCATTGGTTCGCCCCAAGATGGACTACGGCAGCTGCGTCTATAGTTCAGCGAGGAAGTCGTGGCTACTGCCTCTGGACAGAGTCTTTCCGCTAGGACTCCGTTTAGCTCTCGGCGCGTTTCCAACCACCAACGTCAGCTCTCTCTACGTAGAAGCTGGCGTTTTGCCAATGCAACATCGCCGGGAGCAAATGGCTCTGTCCTTTACGGAGGCAGTAAAGTCGAAGTCACGTCACTTCCTCAGAGAAGAGTTCTTCGGCGTTGGAGCCATTCGGCCGGAGTACGAATGGCTCACTACAAGGAATAGACCGCTGCCAGTTAGGGCTCGCGAGATTAAGACTAGAATTGGAGCTGAAGACGACAGTATTCTTGAGTGGTTCATCCCTGATACGCCGCCGTGGAAGAGGCCAAGTATAGGGATGTCCACTCGTCTCGCGACCCTACCTCGGGAAACAACTCTTCCCGAGGTCTACAAGCAAGGACTGTTGGAGACTCTCGCCCGGTATCCAGGCAGAAGGGTCTTCTACACAGACGGTTCAAAGACGTCGACGGGAACCGGATGTGCTATGCACTCCTCGCAGGAGACCAGGTCTTGGTCAATGTCTCATCGCGCAGGAGTGTATACCGCTGAGCTAAAAGCTATAGAGAAGACCCTTGCCTATTGCTTGGAGGAGGAATTTACAGAGAGTATAGTAATCTGTACGGATTCCCTCTCGTCCCTCCAAGCACTGAAGGACAAGTTTTCAGATGACCCGGTAGTAAGCAAGATCTACGACCACGTGTCCTCTCTTCGTTCAACGTCGAGACACGTGGTCCTAATATGGGTACCGGGGCATGTTGGCATCGCAGGCAATGAAGCAGCCGATCAAGCTGCCAAGCGTGCGTCAGCAGCAAGGATGATGGAGGACGGTACGGTTAGACTTGACGACGCCAAGACTGCGTCAGTCAATGCGGTCTGGCAGTCGTGGCAAGCCACGTGGGACCGTTCCTTCACCCAACTTAAAAGAATAAAGAGGAATGTCAAGGAGCAGATTACGGCACTGTCCTCGTCAAGAAGCGACAGTGTTGTAATCACGCGTCTGAGACTGGGACAGACGCAGTTGACGCACGGGCACCTTCTCAGGAACGAACGTGCCCCTCGATGCCTACACTGCAATAGAGCAACGCTGACAGTGAGTCACATGTTTGAAGAGTGTGACTCACTGGCAGAGCTGAGGACGACTTGTGGCGCACCGGCGAGTGTGGCAGTCGCCCTCAACGAGGATTCTCACCGAGATTCAGTCCTCGACTTCCTGCGCAGAGCAGGATTTTATGAAGAGATTTAGGTTCAGCAAAGTCAGTTTAGAGTAAGTTTTAAAATAAGTTAGTTTAGGTCACCGGCTGTTGTAACTACTCACCCCGGCCATTTGTTCAACCCGGTTGGTGAGTAGGCTCCTTTCGCTGGTCGAGAGGATACGGCAGTCGGTTTGTTTTTAACTAGGTTAAGATAGTGTAGTTAAGGTTTATTTTATTTATTTATTTATTTTATTTAAATTATGATAAAACCCTGCTGTGATACTAGTTTTTAAGATAGGCTTAGTTAGGGGCTGAGAGTTAAACACATCTGGGTACCATTCTCAAACCGGATGTGCTCCCACAGCATAGCTGGAGGAGGCTCTCACCCAAATCTGTGATATTTAGTTTAGTTAGTGTAGGTCGATGATACCAATTCTAGCGAAGTTTCAACCTAGCTGATTTGCTTATCATCGACATCCTGTGATATTAGGCTAGGTCATGTAAATATATTTTTAACTAGGGTTAGGTATTTATTATTAGGTTTAGTCAGTGTTTAGATTAGGATCGACCACCGTTATCACCACCCCGGCTATTTGTTCAAACCGCGGTGGCTGAGTCTCTCTCTCGGAGAGGCGGTGGCCGAATTTTCATGTGATATTAGGCTTTAGTTGTTTTGTCTTTAGGCTAGTGAGACATTAGGCTGCATTAGGCAGGCCGGCTGCGTCAGGACTCGTCCCGGTTATATGTTTCCCCGGAGTCGATTCCGTTCTGAAGCGGCCTTTTCGCCGCCAAGAGACGCAGTCGGAAACTTTGTTGGACCTAGTTGTGTTGTGACCTTACCCTGCAGGATTCATCAACTTCTTCTGTACTCTACTCACCATCATCTGAAGCGTCTCTGGGTGTGAGGAGGTCCTCTGGTGCTGCGGCTTTGGGGCTGCGTCGGGGGGTGTCGCGGCCTCCGCTGGATCTGTCGGTAGTTGGGGGGCCCGGGGAGAAGGTTCTTCTTCTATCGGAGGGAGAGGGGCCGAATGCTCTGGGTGGCTCGGTGGGTTGGTGGGTCCACTGTGGGGGCGGGTTCTCCTCGGGGTATCTCTCTGGCTCGGGGTGCTGGTGGCCGCTGAGCGCTCGGGGGCGCTTTCTTCTTATCGTCATCGTCATACAGAGAAGTAACTGACATCGATGAACCCTCAGCCTCTTCTTCCTGACTGGAGCAGGAAGCATAGAGGAAGGGTAAGTCTAGGAAACCAGGAGCACACGATCATCATATGAAACGATGATGACGTTGTAGCTCTTGGTAGTTGTAGTGATAATTATAGTTATAGTCGCGTGAGGTACCATATGCTCCTTCAAGAGTATGGTACCCAAAATGGAGGGTTTTTCACCGGCAGGGATTTTAGTGGGGTAGGGGCTACCAGCGTCTGTCTCGGTGTCGGCTGAGCAGTCGGGAAGTAGCTCAATCCCCACACTCAGGGATCCCGGGTTCCTGCGATAGGTCTCGCTATCGAGAGTAGGATAGCGGGGCTCCAGGGTGGCTTAGCTTAGCTTCATTCACCCTGGGGCATAAAACTTTTGCCCTGCAGGCGCCGTTGTTTCTTTTCCCGCCATTCACAAAAAAAAAAAAAAAAAAAAAAAAGATAGTGTTTAGCGGCCTCGGCTATAAACTGCAATGCTAGAGGAAGGAATTCCGAAGAAGCTTGTTAGCCTGGTAAAGATGACCTTGAGGTAAACTAAATCTAAAGTCAAAGTGCAAGGATTGATCTCAGAACCCTTTGAAGTTAAAAGAGGGCTCAGACAAGGGGATATACTATCAACATTGCTTTTCAACGTGGCCTTAGAAAAGGTTATGAGAAAAATTGTGATCAACCGAAGAGGGTCAATCATTAATAGAACACTCTAGTACCTTGCGTATGCCGGCGATGTGGCTTTAATCGGCAGAAGTCAGAGATTTGTCTCTGAAGGCTTTCAGGAAACGGAGAGAGATAGTAAAAAGAAGGGTCTGAAGGTCAATGAAAATAAAACTAAATATATGATAACCAGTAGAGATATCAGACAACCGGCAAACAGGACAAGCTTAGTCATAAACAATTATAATTTTGAGCAGGTTGCCGAATTTAAATACTTAGGTTCAGTGATAACTGAAAGAAACGAAACTCAAACAGAGTTGATAGAAAGAATGTCGGCAGCCAATCGATGTTATTACGATCTCTTGCCGTGTTGTCCAGAAAGCTGAAGACCACAATTTATCGAGTGATAATTCGACCAGTGATAATGTACGAGTCGGAAACATGGACCCTAACCAAAGCAGATGAAATGAGAATAGGAGTATGGGAGAGCAAAATATTACGTAAGATCTTTGGAGGCGTGTATGACAACGGAAAGTGGAGAATTAGAACAAATGCAGAGCTCCGGACTCTTTATAATGAACAAGATCTTGTCACAGAAATTAAAAGATTTTGGGGAGAATGTCCAAAATCTGTCAAAGGGGTTGATTCTA
The DNA here is from genome assembly GCA_951217055.1 of Gerris lacustris. Lineage (NCBI taxonomy): Eukaryota > Metazoa > Arthropoda > Insecta > Hemiptera > Gerridae > Gerris > Gerris lacustris. Next base: position 7,304 of record CATNVA010000004.1, read on the forward strand.
TCTTTTTCCTTTTAAAACATTTAAATATCAAATATATAACAAGGGTAAGGCTTAAGCTAACGATAAAAAAGTTACTGTAAAATTAACATCGAGTTTTTCTTGGTACTGTTTAAAATTTATTGGGTCTGACATTTGAGATAATATTTCTTTTTGATAATTTACTTCTTGGAGTACATTACCAATTTGAAAATCTAAGGGATGTAAATTTAAAGTTAAATTAATGTTTAAGTTAAACTTGCTCAGGTGTACTCATTCGTGGGGTTGCTATATCATTACAAAACATTTTGTGTTCTAGAGAGTTTTAATATATAGTTATTTAATTTTAAATTACAAATTTTATCTAATTGAATTAAAGTTATTCTTTCTAAATAGTACAATTTTTACTTTCTCATATAAAGAGAAAGTATTGTGATGGCGCGAAAATTCTATTTTGAGATTTTGATAGATTTACACGTTTTGAGGTCCCCTGAGTCCAAAAAAGTGGTTTTTAAAAAATGTCTGTCTGTCGTCTGTCGTCTGTCTGTCGTCTGTCTGTCGTCTGTGCAGACGCCTGGAGCCCAAACTACTGGGCCGATTTTGACGAAATTTGGCATACACGTTCAGAAAAATCATACCCCGAGGCGAAATCGAGAAATGAATTTTAGCTCTAAATTTGGGGGCGCTACCCCCCAAAAACTCTGAAAAAACATGAAAAAAAATTATTTCTCGAAAACGGTTCCGACGATTTTGATTAAAAAATTCTAAAATGTAGTCCATTTGAATACGAATCCAACGATATAAGCCGTTTTCCCGGGAAAAATCTAGTTCCTGAGATATTAGCTTAAAACACGGACGGAGAGAGTCCGGGTTCGATTCCCCGACCAGGAGAAGTTATTTTTATGATAAATTTTGATGAAATGTTCAATAATATTTAAATGTACATTTGAAAACTAATAAATGGAAACACTGGGCTAAGTAATTATAAACTCATATATGAGAAAGTTTGTCTGAGTTGTCTCGGACCGATTTTTTATTATCATTACGACTCTCTGTAACTAGAATTCTTGAACTGGAAATTATTCATTTGTTTGCATCAATCTTGGTTACAATAAATTTTTTAAATTGACTTCATTAAGTTAACAAACATTGTTGAATTTAAATATAGTAACAGATTTGATTCACAACAATCCTTAGTGATTTACAAATAATTATGTAGTTTATACATCTTGAATTAGAAAGTATGAAAATTATCATTAAACAATAGATAATCACTCTCTGGTAATATGGTTACATAGTTTTATTTACATGATGATATACAATATACAGGAATACATATTAATCAATAATAATCAAAATCATACATATCTACTAATGGAACTTCCAAAATAAATACTAAGTTCTTTCCATTAATAAAACTTTTAATTTTAATATGTTCTTCAATAAATAATAAGTTTCCTAATGTTGGTTTTAACTAAAGTTTTATAAGTGCAGGATTAAATTGTATTAACTGTTTCTTAATTTTATCTTGTAATATATCCATAGTTTTAAACAAGAATAGTTAATAGAAGTTTGAATAAAATTATATTTTTCTTTTTTAATGTTAAATAAAATTAAATGCATGGTTATAAAATAAGTAAATGATTCGTAAATTATTCTAAAGTAATTTCGCGTCGTAATTCATGGAGTAAACAGTTTATCATAAATTATGCTTAATTGACTTTTCTATTCATTAGATAACGATTTTTCTATGAATTGATATTTCTTATCAGCAAAATATATAGATATCATTGTATCAAAAATGCTACTTAGCTGTCTGATTCATATTATGCAAATTCAATTTTAAATTCTACTCACAGTAGGAGTGATATCATTTTTGTAGAAGAGAAACTGCGGAGAAAGGTCAAACTGCTCCTGTATTCTCCATGAACCCTCGAAGTCTAGTTGGCCCACAGAGTCTCGAAATTCTAGGTCTGTCCTGGCTAATCCTATGGAACTTAGCTGATGTTCCCTCAGCTAATCCAGGGCTAGTCCTACCGACTGCGCTAAATATGTGAACCACTCGCTAAACTGTTTTTTTTAAAAGTTTATTTTTAGATAAACATACTAAAATTACAACTAAATAAACTGCCTCAATGATTTTGACCAGTGTTGGAGACAACAACAGCCGGTCTTAAAATGTATAATAGATACAAGTGGCAACATAGAAATTAATGAAGTGCAGCTAGTCTTGGGTGTGGTCAGCTTATATGACGTCAAGATTAGCTTGTGAATGTATGTGCGTGTCAGTGTTTCTAAGTATTGTCTTAGTCATCAAGATAGCTGAGATTTACACATTCGAACCGAGTGTCTGCCCATACAATTAAAACAAAGATGGTGTTGCTTAACAAACTCACGACGCTCGATGACACCGAATTTTGTTTAATACAATCATTTGGAGGTGGGTTGGAATTTACTGGATTGGTTTTCGACGAAGGCTCCTCCACCTGAGTGGATAAAACTACTTTGCGGTTGAAACTAGGTTTGGTTAAGATTTGCGGGAACTACTTTCATCTCGACTTGGCATATTAAGTGTGGAGGTTCCAGTAGTGGCGGTTAACTCCAGTAAACGGCATTGGTGTTTTGTAAATTTAATGAGTTGATCAAGAGTGGGTATGGTATCTGTCTCTTGTTTATTCTCAAAGGCTTTGCGCGTGATAGGGTCTAATTGTTTAATGGCGGTACTAAAAAATAAAAAATCAGTTAAATTAGGGAGAAAGTTGTAGTATTGCTTTTTTTTGATAAAAGCAACATTAAAGCATTTATTGAGAAAATCGTATTTATTATTTAAATATTATTTATTTCTAATAATAAAAAAATCTGTCCGAGACAACCCAGACAAACTTTCTCATATATGAGTTCAAAATTACTTAGCCCAGTGTTTCCACTTATTAGTTTTCAAATGTACATTTAATTATTATTGAACATTTCATCAAAATTTATCATAAAAATAACTTCTCCTCGGCGGGGAATCGAACCCGGGCTCTCTCCATCCGCGTTTTAAGCTAATTTCTCAGGAACTAGATTTTTCCCGGGAAAACGGCTTATATCGTTGGATTCGTATTCAAATGGACTACATTTTAGAATTTTTTAATCAAAATCGTCGGAACAGTTTTCGAGAAATATTTTTTTTTCACGTTTTTTCCGAGTTTTTGGGGGGTAGCACCCCCAAATTTGGAGCTAAAATTCATTTCTCGATTTCGCCTCGGGGTATGATTTTTCTGAACACGTATGCCAAATTTCGTCAAAATCGGTCCAGTAGTTTAGGCTCCAGGCGTCTGCACAGACAGACGACAGACGACAGACGACAGACGACAGACGACAGACGACAGACGACGGACAGACATTTTTTAAAAACCACTTTTTTGGACTCAGGGGACCTTAAAACGTGTAAATCCATCAAAATCTCAAAATCGAATTTTCGCGCCATCACAATACTTTCTCTTTATATGAGAAAGTAAAAAATCATTTTCAAACAAGAATTTATTTTCCTCTTAATAGCTTGCATGCTGTTTTTTTAAAAAAAAGCAATACCACAACTTTTAATGCACTCAATGAGACCTTTAAAACGACCCCGCATAAATTAGAATCAGACAAATTTTACTTTTTATAAATGGCAGGGGAGGGGGAATTTTTGAAATTTGACTATCGAAGATTTTTATGTGAAAAATAAATTTGGAATAGTATCTTAAAGAAATTATAAAGAATATTTTTTTCTTGTATAGTCGAAATTTGGACCGGTTTACTCTTGTACGATTTTAGGAAATTGTACTCTCTGGGTATAGGGTACATTTTGAACAAAAAGTAATACTATAAATCTTCATTTAAGAACAAGCAGAAGATTTTATGAAGAGTGACTTTTCTTCGAAAATTGATTTTTTTTTTTTAATTTACACGTATAGGCAACTCAATCCGTGGACATACTGTACATAAAATTAAAATTTTGTCTGTACATTGTTCTGAATTGAAAATTTTTTGGATACTTTTTTCATTTTAGACATTCCAAAAACCGAATCCGGCCTTAACTTTTTTCGTGTATGTATGTGGGTATGTATGTGGGTATGTATGTGGGTATGTATGTGTGTCTGTCGCCCCAGTCAGACTTTATAGGCGCAAAACTGGCTAAATGAAATCGATTAATTTTTTCTCAGAGGTGAGCGTAAACATGTTGCGCAATTTGTAAGCATGGTTTCATCTAAAAATATTGAGTAGAACCAAAGTTATTAACAATTTTATAAAAAAAGTATATAAAACATAACCTAATAATAATTCATATAAAAATGCCATTTTTCAAAACTGGTCTTATTTTCAACCTTTTTTTTTTTTTTTTTTTTTTTTTTTTTTTTTTTTTTTTTTTTTTTTTTTGGTTTCTGTATTCTTCACCTTATCTTTATGCAAAATTTGGGGAAGATTGAATGACGGTAAGTGGTTCAAAATTGGGGTAATAGGTGTGCGATGAAACTTAAAAAGCAAATTAATTTGACGCCATTTTTTTTTTTTTTTTTTTTTGGTTTCTGTATTCTTCACCTTAGTTTTATTTATGTGCAAAATTTGGGGAAGATTGAATCACGGTAAGTGGTTCAAAATTGGGGGAATAAGTGTGCGATGAAACTTAAAAAGCAAATAAATTTGACGCCATTTTGTTTTTGTTTTTATTTTTTTTTGGTTTCTGTATTATTCACCTTAGTTGTATCTTTGTGCAAAATTTGGGGAAGATTGAATAACGGTAAGTGGTTCAAAATTGGGGAAACGGAAATGTGCGATGAAACTTACAAAGCAAAGTAATATAAGACCAGTAATAATAATTAATAGGGAGTTGGATAGTGGATCCCGGCCGAGATATACACGTTTTTACGGAGCTCCTGTTTTTTTCGCTTTTTAAAAAGGTTCCTTTTGAGTTAGAGTTTTGAATTTTTGCAACGTTCAGTAAAATCTTAGTTTACATTAAATAGTGCTTTCGCACGACGAAAATAAGTTATTATTACGGCATATGTAAGTTTTTTATTTATTTTGAAAAGACTATTCGTAAGTTAACTAGTTTAGTCATATATATATTTAGCTAGATATAAAAACTATAATATAATTAATTTTGAAAGAAATCTATCTAGGCTAAAACTTGAAGAATATGCCAGGAAAGCGTGAAAAGAGTGTTAAACTGTGCTAGTGTGAGTAGATCAGCTGTATAAATACAAGGCCTTCATAACGTTGTGTGAGTAAGAATCTCAAGGAGAGGTAGGAGGAAGAGGGGATAACCCGCGGGACGTCTTGACACCACTATCAGCACCAGTCAACCACCCCCTCCAACTCAACAACTGTTGCGTTGCAGATATTTTGTTTATGTTTTTAAACACAGCTAATATATATAACATACTAGCTGGGTACCCGTGCTTCGCTACGAAGTGTTATTATAATTAGATAAGTTTATAAACAACCATAATGAAACATATAAATTAATTTACTATGCAAGAATATCTAGATTCTATCTATCCCACCAATTTCTATACCCCCTCCTCTTTGATAAGCAAATTTTAAAATATCCTAAATCCCCCCCCCCTATAGTAAAATATGAAAAAATATATGTGGCTGTCGAGTTCAAGTGGGCAAATTTTTATCGATATCGAACTAAAACTGTAGATTTGTATAAAGAACATACACCCACATACGTTGATTTTTATATATATAGCTATAAATTTCCATTTTACCCCCTCCTAAATAAAATTGTACATTACAACAATTACTTTTCTCTTAAAGTGCTTTTCAACGATATGCATGATATAAAGGGAATCCATTACTTTTTGACATTTTTACACCGTACCCCTTTGTACCAAAATTTAAATATAGAAAATTCATGTAGACAGTGACCCCCCCCCCCCCCCCCCCCTTGCTTTGAAGGGAAAGTGAATAAATATTCATCAAATTGGGATAAAACTGTAGATTTTTATAAAAGACATACCCTCATACGGACACTCTTCTTTTTTTTATAAGATATAGCTATATTTTTCCATTTTACCCCCTCCGAAATGAAAATACATATGACAAACTGTACATAACAACAATTAATGTAATCTTAAAGAGCTTTTCAACGATATGCATCATAAAGGGTATTCAGTCCTTTGACCCCGTATTCATTATTGTACCCTGTTCCCTGTGTACCAAAATTTAAATTTCGAAAATTCATGTGGACATTGATTTTTTCTTCCTTTGAAGGTCAAGTGTGCATTTTTTGATCGAGATCGGACTAAAACTATGGATTTGTATAAAGAACATACACACATACGTTGACTTTTAGATATATTTTTCCATTTACCCCCCTAAATGTACGTAAAAACAATTACTGTACTCTTAAAGAGCTTTTCAACAGTATGCATCATGGAGGGTTTTAACTTTGACATTTGTACCCCGTACCCCTGTGTACCAAACATTTAATTTCGAACATTCATGTAGACAGATATCTTCCCCTTGCTTTGAAGGTCAAGTGAGCAAATTTTCATCGAGATTGAATTAAAACTGTAGATTTGTATAAAAGACATTCTCTTATATAGATACTCTTCTTTCTATATATAGATATAGTTATATTTTCCATTTTACCCCCCTCCTAAATGAAAATATGACAAAACTATACATAACAACAATTACTGTACCCTTTAAGAGCTTTTCAACGATATGCATCACGAAGGGTATTCATTATTTTGATCCCGTATTCATTACTTGTACCCCGTACCCCTGTGTACCAAAATTGAAATTTCGAAAATTCATGTAGACCTTGATTTTCCCCTTGCTTTGAAGGTCAAGTGTGCAAATTTTCATCGAGATCGGACTAAAACTGTAGATTTGTATAAAGAACAAATAAGATATAGCTATATTTTTCTATTTTACCCCCCTCCTAAATGAAAATATGACAAAAGTGTACATAACAACAATTACTGTACCCTTAAAGAGCTTTTCAACGATATGCATCACGAAGGGTATTCATTACTTTGACCCCGTATTTATTACTTGTACCCCGTACCCCTGGGTACCAAAATTGAAATTTCGAAAATTCATGTAGACCTTGATTGTTTCCTTGCTTTGAAGGTCAAGTGTGCAAATTTTCATCGAGATCGGACTAAAACTGTAGATTTGTATAAAGAACAAACACACACACACACACACACACACATACGTTGACTTTTATATATATAGATTATCTAAAATCTAAACTGATAAAGTGCTTCTTTTTCACAAATCAACCAAAACAATTATAATAATATTATCGTTTTGTAATTTACGCTCTAAACAACAACAAAAACAAATAAATAATAATTCATTAATAGTTTTGTCGGAGATTTGTTAAATAAATAATAATAAAGCTGATGTCTTATTCTATAAAATCATACCTTGACAACTCTAGATCCAAACGAGCGAGGGATCTTTCGTCCGATTCTTCACTAGAACAGCTTTCGAAACGAACCATGGCAAAAGTTAGCGACATGGGCGCGGGCGCTGCAGAAATGTTTCAGTTGATCAAAACTGCTGTCGGCGAACTGAACTTAGCATCGAAAGAAGATTTAAATGCTTTTAAGAAAGAGGTAAAGGAAGAGATCGATGAAATTAAAAAGGAGAACATTAGATTAAAAAATGATTTATTAGAATTACAAGAAAACATAAGAGATATTAATCAAAAAATGGAGGATTTAGATAATAAAAACAGAGAAAAAAATTTGATATTTAAGGGTCTACAGCACAATGAAAATGAGAATCTTACTGATGTAATTACTGATTTTTGTAAACACGTCTTAGAGTGCCACAATATTAAAATCGAGAAAGCCTATCCAATAGGTAGTTATTCAAAAAATAACCGTCCGCTGTTGGTTACGTTAAAAGACAACAACGACATCCTAAATATATTACGTAATTGCAAAAAGCTTAAGGGCACTGGTTTCCTTGTCCACAGAGACTACAACATTAATACACAACAAAAAAGGAAGAAGCTATTAAATATCCGGAAAGCTATAATAAATGCAAATAGCTCTGTTAAGGTTTCAGTGCACTATGACTCTCTACGTATTGATAATGATAAATTTAAAATTGCGCATAATGGAGACTTACTATGGAGGAAGGGAGACGGCTCACATAAATTAAGTGAAATAACTGGAATAAACATCAAACAACTGGAAAACATCATCAATGGCAGCTCTCTTAATGATGAAGGGGGAACAAATGAACCTGGCCCATCAGAATGACTATCAAGAGATGAACATACAGCAAGGAGTAGATACCGGCCAGACAAGCGACATTCTCAACGACAAGATGAATCCACAACACATCCTGATTCAACAGCCAGGTCGACCACACATACGCACTACCCAAGTAATTATGACAGCCATAAAACATTAAATAAAATTAAAATATTGTCCTATAATATAAGAGGTCTAAAAAACAATATAAAAAATTTAGAATTTATTAACTATTTCCTTAAATTTGATATAATTTTACTCTTGGAAACTCATTATGTGCAGGATGATTGTAATAATTGCAGCGGGGTTATGACAAAGCACTTCCAAATGTCATGGTTACCAGCAGTCAAAGTTAGTAGGTTTGGACAGGCCAGTGGGGGTATGGCGGTAGGTCTCAACAAAAATTCGATTTTTTATAGAAATTTTAAAATTGCTTATCTTGAACATCTAATTGGAGCGAGCGTAAGCGAGCTTCTTACATTTAACGAAATATGCATCTTGTCTGTCTGTCTGTCTGTCTGTCTGTCTGTCTGTCTGTGTGTAACGTTTACGTGTCCGACGATAACTTGAGTAAAAGTTGACCAATTTAGTTGAAATTTGGTATACATCTTTCTTTTACTAATACTCAGGCTAAGTTCGTTGGACAGCGTGATCCATCCAAGAGTTCGCGCGCAATGCTCGCGTAAACGTGAGCTTTAAATTTAAAATTGTAATTTCAGGACGGGAAAAAATTCTATCATCACCTATTCGATGAGACGAACATTTTTTTCAAATTACATTTTTTAGTAAAACCAACAGCGACACCGCTATGAATTAATAAAGATCGCTAAAACTATTAAAGCGGACCTAAACGTTTATAATAGAGAAAACAACCTTTTTACCGATATCTTACGTTCTAACGTAACGATTTTAATAAAACTTCATATACACCATCTAATGCACAATTGAAACAGGCATGCAAAATTTCAATTTGATACATGCAGTAGTTGTGTTGTAGCAAAGACATACATTTTATAATAATTGAAAAGGAGATGGTGTGGTTAGAGGAATAGTAAGAATGCAGGGTGGTTCCCCTACTACTAGCCGCTGTACTACTACCAGACCCATTATCTATCAACTCATCATGATTCATGATTATCTATTTTTTCAATATTCAAAACATATTTATTACTTTACGCTCGCTTCAATGATAGAGCCACGCGATGCCTAGTATTAGTGAAAATAAAAGACGAGGTAAATGGCCACTCGATTAACATTTGTCCGGTTTATTTGAACTGTAATAGCTGGCAAACAGATTACGAGAAATTAGTAAATGTATGGACAGAATACGAGCCATCGAGGAACCTAGTAATTGGTGACATGAACGTTAGAATTGGGGAACTTCAGGTCTTGGACGAGGCAAATGAATTATTTAATACAACAGGTCACTTAAGGAGTAGTCGAAATTCTAAAGACAAATGTGTAAATAAAAAAGGCAGGGAATTTGTAGATTTACTCATCGATAATAATTTTGTAATTTTAAACGGCAGAACTCCTGGAGATGCTTTAGGAGAATTCACTTTTATAGGTGGGCAGGGATGTTCAGTCAATGACATTGCCTGTGTTAGTTGCGACATCGTCTGCAGGGTACAGGACATGGAGGTAGGCTGTCAGACGTTCTCGGACCACTTACCGCTAGTTGTTACATTAACATTATCTAGTAAACATGAAAAAATCAATGTTTTACCTTTGATCCCCAAATTGAACTGGAACAACTTGATTAAAGAAAAGTACCAAGAAAAACTCGATGTTAATATTTCCAAATGGGAATTAAAAGAGGATAATGGATCTGACCTAAGAAATCTAATATCAAGCATCCAACAAAGTGTAAACCAGAAATGCATCAAAAAAAAGGAAACATATAAACAGCCGTGGTATGATAGACAGTGTCATATTAAAAGAAACAGGATGTTTGCTCCACTTAATCTTTATAGGAAAAATGATAACTATTATACCAAGAAACTATATTTTAAGTGCGTTAAAAGTTATAAAATATTTTGTAAGGACAAAGAAAAAGTATATTTTAGTAATCTAGCGAGCAACTTGGCTGAGGTCTCCGATACTAAGTCGTTTTGGAATAATATAAAAAACTAAGGAGTAGTAACTTCACGATATCCAGTCTGATTAAACCTGAAGATTGGAGAAGGCACTTTGATAACTTATTAAATCCGTTAAATATTAGTCCTCCTGTTCAATACGCCCAACCCTTTATAGAAGATATAAAACTGGATCGAGCTTTTAGTATGGAGGAACTTCAACTTGTACTTTCACACACCCGAAATAACAAAGCTCCTGGTACCGATAGAATACCAGCAGAATTTTTTAAAAATGCATCTTCCGCCTTCAAATTGAGACTCTTAAATTTCTACAATAACGTGTTTTCTTCAGCAAAAATTCCTAAGAACTTCAAAACCTCTATCATATTTCCTATATTCAAAAAAGGAGAGATCGATGAGCCCTCGAATTACCGTGGAATATCCTTTATTAACTCTGTATCCAAAATATTCGCGTCGTTAATATACAACAGAATTTTAGATTTTGTGGACGAGTCCAAACTTATTTCTGAGAACCAAGCGGGATTCAGACGAGGTTATTCAACTATTGACAATCTCTTCAATTTAGTCAACATAGCGAACATTGTACGTAGCACAAATAAACGTCTATATTGTTTCTTTATCGATTTAAAAGCGGCATTTGATTCGATCGACCGGCATTGTTTATTCTTCAAATTAAGTCGAGCAGGGCTGTCATCTAAGATACTAAACGTCGTTAGGAGTTTACTCGAGGGCACTACAGCTAATGTATGGTGTAAAGATAGTTTATCCAGCAGTTTTGAAACTAAATCAGGCCTTAGGCAAGGCTGCATTCTTAGTGGCATCTTTTTTATTCTATTTATTAACGACTTAGTTGAAGAAATAGGAGGAGGCGTAAACATTGACGATCTCAATATCAGGATTCTCCTATTCGCTGATGATATCGCCGTATTAAGTGACGATATCGCTACACTACAAACTATGATAAGTAAACTGGAAAATTATACGGTAAAATGGAATTTACAAGTCAATTTAGAGAAGTCCAAAATTATTATTTTCAAACGTGGCGGGAAAAAGAAAAACTCGGAGCGGTGGACGTTTAACGGAAAAAATATCGAAGTGGTAAATTATTACAAGTATTTGGGCCTAACTTTGACATCTAACCTCAACTTCGGAAGGCACTTACAAGACAAACTTACTAGCTCAAAATGTGCTATCAACACAACATGGAAAAATGTGCTTTGGCGGCAAGATATTACGTTTAAGACAAAAACAAAAATTTTTAACAGTGTAGTCAGATCGATATTGAGTTATGGAGGAGAAATTTGGGGTCTTGAAAAGTTCGAGGTGGTTGAGAAGATATTAAGATTTTACGTAAGGAAAATTTACAAATTACCATTCAACACTCCAAACTATGTAATATATAAAGAGACAGGGTTACCACAAATCTTTATTTATACCTTAAAACTTCATATTAATTATTTAACAAAAGTTTTTGAAATGAGTGAGGAAAGACTTCCTTTACAATTAGCAAAAATCGTGTGCAATAGAAAGCTCTCTTGGTATAGAACGTGGGCGGCCAGAGGTGAGGAATTGAATGAACCGTTGGAGGAGGGTTTTGGAAATCGGAGAAGCTGGGTGAAAAGCATGTGGAAATGGAGTGAGAAGGCTCAAATACATTTTGTTAAAGATCTAAACGAGAGAATAAGTCAAGCTCAATACCACTTAACGTACAAAGTTCTCGATCACAATTCAAGCGCTAACTACTTGCAATCAGATTTGGACTATGCATCTCAGAGAATCATAATGTTAGCGAGGAGCGATATGATAAACCTAAACTGCAAGCTGTGGATGGGTGAAAACGACAGTGATTGTTCAATATGTAACAGTGGTCAAAAAGAAGATGTCAGTCATTTTATCGGAAGTTGCAAAACTCTTAATAGTGTAAGAAAAAAATATTTGGGAGAGGAGTGTTTAACTAGAAGCGAGATTATAAGCTTTCTTAATGGTGATAAGGGATGGTCGCGACTGGCTAGATACCTATCCTCGGCACTGTCACTCCGTAACATAATAGCAATGGGCCCCGACTTCTGGTAACCTTGAATTACGATTCATATTTCTATAACACAATTTAACATGAATTTAGACTTGCACATTTAATAGTTCTTGTTATTACATAATAAAGATTAATTTAACTGAGATTTTAATTTCTTCAAATTTGAAATAATTAATATATTACAGAAAGCTATAAACAATACTTACAGTTACATTCATAAAAGTCTGGATCTAAAGTTGTTTGATACCATATATAATTTAATTTCTTTTTGATACCTGGTTTACTTATATGTTATATACAATTTTTACCTAGAATTTATCACCGAGAGTATGTACTGATTAAAATTGATTTATTGGAAACCATAATTTTTTATTTACAATGAATTAATATGAAAAATGTGCTTATACACTAGGTTACTGATATGCAATATATAGTTGCAAGATATTAATTACATTTATTTTTATATAATTAGAAAACTCTCTAATATTACGACTTGCATTATGAAAACTGATCGTGGCGCTATCTATGAGAGGGCGATTGAACTAATATTGTCTATCTAGGAAATAATATTGTAAGGGAAACAAATCTTTTAACATTTAATATTGAGTATTAATACATTATAATAATTATGTTTAGATTAGGTTAGTACAATTTGGCTATTATTAATATTTTATTTATTATTGTTAATTATTCTATTAGTGATACAATTATTTTATTGTTATTATATCATCTTTAATATGTTAAGCACTTGTTATCAATATTGTCAAAAAAAAAAAAAAAAAAAAAAATGTATGTATAGAAATAGAAGTCCAACTCCTGGCTGACGGCGATAGCCATGCCAATTAAATTAAAATGTTACTTAATTTTATATCGTGCATGTACTTGTATTAAGTAAATAAACATTATTGCTTCCGAGCTTACCGAAGGTAACGGAAGTATTGTGTTCACTTTTGAGAACAAAAAAGTTTTATGCCTCCGATTTTAAAAATTCCAAGACAGAAATCCGTTTCAGACATCAGGGAACATTTTTGGTTCCGTGTCTGTCTGTCTGTCTGTCTGTCTGTCTGTCTGTCTGTCTGTCTGTCGGTCTGTGTGTCCGCGAATCGTGAAACGTGCGACGATAACTTGAGTAAATGTTGCCCGATTTTGATGAAATTTGGTAGACATGTTTATTTTACCAGTGCTCAGGTCGAGTTCGTTGGACAACATTATCCGTTCAAGCGTTCACGCGCAACGCACGCGTAAACATGAACTTCAAATTTAAAATTGGAATTTTCGGTCGGGGAAAAAATTAAACCTTATCTATTCAATGAGACGAACATTTTTTACAAATACATTTTTTTAGTAAAACCAACAGCGGCACCCCTATAAAGTGTTAAAGATCGCTAAAAAATGTTAATTGTTCTTACACAATAAACAATATAACAATAAAGTAATAAAACTTTAATGTAAATATAACAATTAAGTACATGATAGGATGCGAGGAAGCTATGTGCCACACTAATTGGCAGTGTATTTTTATTTATTTTATATTTTATTTAATAATTAATATAAAAATGCAATTTTTCCAAAACTAGTCTTATTTTCAACATTTTTTTTTTTTTTTTTTTTTTTGGTTTCTGTATTCTTTACCTTAATTGCATCTATGTGCAAAAATTTGGGGAAGATTAAATGACGGGAAGTGGTTCAAAATTGGGGTAATAGGTGTGCGATGAAACTTAAAAAGCAAATAAATTTGACGCCATTTTTTTTTTTTTTTTTTTTTTGGTTTCTGTATTCTTCACCTTAGTTGTATCAATGTGCAAAATTTGGGGAAGATTGAATGACGGTAAGTGGTTCAAAATTGGGGTAATAGGTGTGCGATGAAACTTAAAAGCAAACAAATTTGACGCCATTTTGTTTTTTTTTTATTTTTTTTTGGTTTCTGTATTCTTCACCTTAGTTGTATCTATGTGTAAAATGTGGGGAAGATTGAATGACGGTAAGTGGTTAAAAATTGGGGTAATAGGTGAGCGATGAAACTTAAAAAGCAAATAAATTTGACGCCATTTTGTTTTTGTTTTTATTTTTTTTGGTTTCTGTATTCTTCACCTTAGTTGTATCTATGTGCAAAATTTGAGGAAGATTGAATCACGGGAAGTGGTTCAAAATTGGGGAAACGGAAATGTACGATGAAACTTACAAAGCAAAGTAATATAAGACCAGTAATAATTCATATAATAATTAATATAAAAATGCCATTTTTCAAAACTGGTCTTATTTTCAACTTTTTTTTTTTTTTTTTTTGGTCTCTGTATTCTTCACCTTAGTTGTATCTATGTGCAAAATTTGGGGAAGATTGAATGACGGTAAGTGGTTCAAAATTGGGGTAATAGGTGTGCGATGAAACTTAAAAAGCAAATAAATTTGACGCCATTTTGTTTTTATTTTTTGGTTTCTGTATTTTTCACCTTAGTTGTATCTATGTGCAAAATTTGGGGAAGATTGAATCACGGGAAGGGGTTCAAAATTGGGGAAATAGAAATGTGCGATGAAACTTACAAAGCAAAGTAATATAAGACCAGTAAAAATACCATTTTTCAAAACTGGTCTTATTTTCAACCTATTTTTTTTTTTTTTGGTTTCTGTATTCTTCACCTTATTTGTATCTTTGTGCAAAATTTGGGGAAGATTGAATGACGGTAAGTGGTTCAAAATTGGGGTAATAGGTGTGCGATGAAACTTAAAAAGCAAATAAATTTGACGCCATTTTGTTTTTGTTATTATTTTTTTTTGGTTTCTGTATTCTTCACCTTAGTTGTATCTATGTGCAAAATTTGGGGAAGATTGAATCACGGTAAGTGGTTCAAAATTGGGGTAATAGGTGTGCGATGAAACTTAAAAAGCAAATAAATTTGACTCCATTTTTTTTTTTTTTTTTTTTTTTTTTGGTTTCTGTATTCTTCACCTTAGTTGTATTTATGTGCAAAATTTGGGGAAGATTGAATCATGGTAAGTGGTTCAAAATTGGGGTAATAGGTGTGCGATGAAACTTAAAAAGCAAATAAATTCGACGCCATTTTGTTTTTGTTATTATTTTTTTTTGGTTTCTGTATTCTTCACCTTAGATGTATCCATGTGCAAAATTTGGGGAAGATTGAATCACGGTAAGTGGTTGAAAATTGGGGTAATAGGTGTGCGATGAAACTTAAAAAGCAAATTAATTTGACGCCATTTTGTTTTTGTTATTATTTTTTTTGGTTTCTGTATTCTTCACCTTAGTTTTATTTATGTGCAAAATTTGGGGAAGATTGAATCACGGGAAGTGGTTCAAAATTGGGGTAATAGGTGTGCGATGAAACTTAAAAAGCAAATAAATTTGACGCCATTTTGTTTTTATTTTTTGTTTTTTTGGTCTCTGTATTCTTCACCTTAGTTTTATCTATGTGCAAAATTTGGGGAAGATTGAATCACGGAGAGTGGTTCAAAATTGGGGAAACGGAAATGTGCGATGAAACTTACAAAGTAAAGTAATATAAGACCAGTAATAATTAATATAATAAGAATAATTAATATAAAAATGCAATTTTTCAAACTAGTCTTATTTCAACTTTTTTTTTTTTTTTTTTTGGTTCTGTATTTTTCACCTTAGTTGTATCTATGTGCAAAATTTTGGGAAGATTGAATGACGGTAAGTGGTTCAAAATTGGGGTAATAGGTGTGCGATCAAACTTAAAAAGCAAATAAATTTGACGCCATTTTGTTTTAATTTTTTGTTTTTTTGGTCTCTGTATTCTTCACCTTAGTTGTATCTATGTGCAAAATTTGGGGAAGATTGAATCACGGGAAGTGGTTCAAAATTGGGGTAATAGGTGTGCGATGAAACTTAAAAAGCAAATAAATTTGACGCCATTTTGTTTTTATTTTTTGTTTTTTTGGTTTCTGTATTCTTCACCTTAGTTGTCTCTATGTGCAAAATTTGGGGAAGATTGGATCACGGGAAGGGGTTCAAAATTGGGGAAACGGAAATGTGCGATGAAACTTACAAAGCAAAGTAATATAAGACCAGTAAAAATGCCATTTTTCAAAACTGGTCTTATTTTCAACCTTTTTTTTTTTTGGTTTCTGTATTCTTCACCTTAGTTATATCTATGTGCGAAATTTGGGGAAGATTGAATCACGGGAAATGGTTCAAAATTGGGGTAATAGGAGTGCGATGAAACTTAATAATTAATATAAAAATGCCATTTTTCAAAACTGGTCTTATTTTCAAACTTTTTTTTTATTTTGGTTTCTGTATTAGTTTAATCTATATGCAAAATTTGGGGAAGATTGAATGACGGTAAGTGGTTCAAAATTGGGGTAATAGGTGTGCGATGAAACTTAAAAAGCAAATAAATTTGACGCCTTTTTAGTTTTTTGTTTATTGTTTTTGGTTTCTGTATTCTTCACCTTAGTTATATCTATATGCAAAATTTGGGGAAGATTGAATCACGGGAAGTGGTTTAAAATTGGGGTAATAGGTGTGCGATGAAACTTAAAAAGCAAATAAATTTGACGCCATTTTGTTTTTATTTTTTGTTTTTTTGGTTTCTGTATTCTTTACCTTAGTTGTACCTATGTGTAAAATTTGGGGAAGATTGAATGACGGTAAGTGGTTCAAAATTGGGGTAATAGGTGTGCGATGAAACTTAAAAAGCAAATAAATTTGACACCATTTTTTTTTTGTTTTTTTGTTTTTGGTTTCTGTATTCTTCACCTTAGATATATCTATGTGCAAAATTTGGGGAAGATTGAATCACGGGAAGTGGTTTAAAATTGGAGAATAGGTGTGCGATGAAACTTAAAAAGCAAATAAATTTGACGCCATTTTGTTTTTTGGTTTTTTGTTTTTGGTTTCTGTATTCTTGACCTTAGTTATATCTATGTGCAAAATTTGGGGAAGATTGAATCACGGGAAGTGGTTCAAAATTGTGGAAACGGAAATGTGCGATGAAACTTACAAAGCAAAGTAATATAAGACCAGTAAAAAGCAAATAAATTTGACGCCATTTTGTTTTTATTTTTTGTTTTTTTGGTTTCTGTATTCTTCACCTTAGTTGTACCTATGTGTAAAATTTGGGGAAGATGGAATGACTGTAAGTGGTTCAAAATTGGGGTAATAGGTGTGCGATGAAACTTAAAATGCAAATAAATTTGACGCCATTTTGTTTTTATTTTTTGTTTTTTTGGTTTCTGTATTCTTAACCTTAGTTGTATCTATATGCAAAATTTGGGGAAGATTGAATGACGGTAAGTGGTTCAAAATTTGGGTAATAGGTGTGCGATAAAACTTAAAAAGCAAATAAATTTGACGCCATTTTGTTTTTGTTATTTTTTTTTTTTTGGTTTCTGTATTCTTCACCTTAGTTTTATCTATGTGCAAAATTTGGGGAAGATTGAATCACGGAGAGTGGTTCAAAATTGGGGAAACGGAAATGTGCGATGAAACTTACAAAGTAAAGTAATATAAGACCAGTAATAATTAATATAATAAGAATAATTAATATAAAAATGCAATTTTTCAAAACTAGTCTTATTTCAACTTTTTTTTTTTTTTTTTTTTTTGGTTCTGTATTTTTCACCTTAGTTGTATCTATGTGCAAAATTTTGGGAAGATTGAATGACGGTAAGTGGTTCAAAATTGGGGTAATAGGTGTGCGATCAAACTTAAAAAGCAAATAAATTTGACGCCATTTTGTTTTAATTTTTTGTTTTTTTGGTTTCTGTATTCTTCACCTTAGTTGTATCTATGTGCAAAATTTGGGGAAGATTGAATCACGGGAAGTGGTTCAAAATTGGGGTAATAGGTGTGCGATGAAACTTAAAAAGCAAATAAATTTGACTCCATTTTTTTTTTTGTTTTTATTTTTTTTGGTTTCTGTATTCTTCACCTTAGTTGTATTTATGTGCAAAATTTGGGGAAGATTGAATCATGGTAAGTGGTTCAAAATTGGGGTAATAGGTGTGCGATGAAACTTAAAAAGCAAATAAATTCGACGCCATTTTGTTTTTGTTATTATTTTTTTTTGGTTTCTGTATTCTTCACCTTAGATGTATCCATGTGCAAAATTTGGGGAAGATTGAATCACGGTAAGTGGTTGAAAATTGGGGTAATAGGTGTGCGATGAAACTTAAAAAGCAAATTAATTTGACGCCATTTTGTTTTTGTTATTATTTTTTTTGGTTTCTGTATTCTTCACCTTAGTTTTATTTATGTGCAAAATTTGGGAAAGATTGAATCACGGTAAGTGGTTGAAAATTGGGGTAATATGTGTGCGATGAAACTTAAAAAGCAAATAAATTTGACGCCATTTTGTTTTTGTTATTTTTTTTTTTTGGTTTCTGTATTCTTCACCTTAGTTTTATCTATGTGCAAAATTTGGGGAAGATTGAATCACGGAGAGTGGTTCAAAATTGGGGAAACGGAAATGTGCGATGAAACTTACAAAGTAAAGTAATATAAGACCAGTAATAATTAATATAATAAGAATAATTAATATAAAAATGCAATTTTTCAAACTAGTCTTATTTCAACTTTTTTTTTTTTTTTTTTGGTTCTGTATTTTTCACCTTAGTTGTATCTATGTGCAAAATTTTGGGAAGATTGAATGACGGTAAGTGGTTCAAAATTGGGGTAATAGGTGTGCGATCAAACTTAAAAAGCAAATAAATTTGACGCCATTTTGTTTTAATTTTTTGTTTTTTTGGTCTCTGTATTCTTCACCTTAGTTGTATCTATGTGCAAAATTTGGGGAAGATTGAATCACGGGAAGTGGTTCAAAATTGGGGTAATAGGTGTGCGATGAAACTTAAAAAGCAAATAAATTTGACGCCATTTTGTTTTTATTTTTTGTTTTTTTGGTTTCTGTATTCTTCACCTTAGTTGTCTCTATGTGCAAAATTTGGGGAAGATTGGATCACGGGAAGGGGTTCAAAATTGGGGAAACGGAAATGTGCGATGAAACTTACAAAGCAAAGTAATATAAGACCAGTAAAAATGCCATTTTTCAAAACTGGTCTTATTTTCAACCTTTTTTTTTTTTGGTTTCTGTATTCTTCACCTTAGTTATATCTATGTGCGAAATTTGGGGAAGATTGAATCACGGGAAATGGTTCAAAATTGGGGTAATAGGAGTGCGATGAAACTTAATAATTAATATAAAAATGCCATTTTTCAAAACTGGTCTTATTTTCAAACTTTTTTTTTATTTTGGTTTCTGTATTAGTTTAATCTATATGCAAAATTTGGGGAAGATTGAATGACGGTAAGTGGTTCAAAATTGGGGTAATAGGTGTGCGATGAAACTTAAAAAGCAAATAAATTTGACGCCTTTTTAGTTTTTTGTTTATTGTTTTTGGTTTCTGTATTCTTCACCTTAGTTATATCTATATGCAAAATTTGGGGAAGATTGAATCACGGGAAGTGGTTTAAAATTGGGGTAATAGGTGTGCGATGAAACTTAAAAAGCAAATAAATTTGACGCCATTTTGTTTTTATTTTTTGTTTTTTTGGTTTCTGTATTCTTTACCTTAGTTGTACCTATGTGTAAAATTTGGGGAAGATTGAATGACGGTAAGTGGTTCAAAATTGGGGTAATAGGTGTGCGATGAAACTTAAAAAGCAAATAAATTTGACACCATTTTTTTTTTGTTTTTTTGTTTTTGGTTTCTGTATTCTTCACCTTAGATATATCTATGTGCAAAATTTGGGGAAGATTGAATCACGGGAAGTGGTTTAAAATTGGAGAATAGGTGTGCGATGAAACTTAAAAAGCAAATAAATTTGACGCCATTTTGTTTTTTGGTTTTTTGTTTTTGGTTTCTGTATTCTTGACCTTAGTTATATCTATGTGCAAAATTTGGGGAAGATTGAATCACGGGAAGTGGTTCAAAATTGTGGAAACGGAAATGTGCGATGAAACTTACAAAGCAAAGTAATATAAGACCAGTAAAAAGCAAATAAATTTGACGCCATTTTGTTTTTATTTTTTGTTTTTTTGGTTTCTGTATTCTTCACCTTAGTTGTACCTATGTGTAAAATTTGGGGAAGATGGAATGACTGTAAGTGGTTCAAAATTGGGGTAATAGGTGTGCGATGAAACTTAAAATGCAAATAAATTTGACGCCATTTTGTTTTTATTTTTTGTTTTTTTGGTTTCTGTATTCTTAACCTTAGTTGTATCTATGTGCAAAATTTGGGGAAGATTGAATGACGGTAAGTGGTTCAAAATTTGGGTAATAGGTGTGCGATAAAACTTAAAAAGCAAATAAATTTGACGCCATTTTGTTTTTGTTATTTTTTTTTTTTTGGTTTCTGTATTCTTCACCTTAGTTTTATCTATGTGCAAAATTTGGGGAAGATTGAATCACGGAGAGTGGTTCAAAATTGGGGAAACGGAAATGTGCGATGAAACTTACAAAGTAAAGTAATATAAGACCAGTAATAATTAATATAATAAGAATAATTAATATAAAAATGCAATTTTTCAAAACTAGTCTTATTTCAACTTTTTTTTTTTTTTTTTTTTTGGTTCTGTATTTTTTACCTTAGTTGTATCTATGTGCAAAATTTTGGGAAGATTGAATGACGGTAAGTGGTTCAAAATTGGGGTAATAGGTGTGCGATCAAACTTAAAAAGCAAATAAATTTGACGCCATTTTGTTTTAATTTTTTGTTTTTTTGGTTTCTGTATTCTTCACCTTAGTTGTATCTATGTGCAAAATTTGGGGAAGATTGAATCACGGGAAGTGGTTCAAAATTGGGGTAATAGGTGTGCGATGAAACTTAAAAAGCAAATAAATTTGACTCCATTTTTTTTTTTGTTTTTATTTTTTTTGGTTTCTGTATTCTTCACCTTAGTTGTATTTATGTGCAAAATTTGGGGAAGATTGAATCACGGGAAGTGGTTCAAAATTGGGGTAATAGGTGTGCGATGAAACTTAAAAAGCAAATAAATTTGACGCCATTTTGTTTTTATTTTTTGTTTTTTTGGTTTCTGTATTCTTCACCTTAGTTGTCTCTATGTGCAAAATTTGGGGAAGATTAGATCACGGGAAGGGGTTCAAAATTGGGGAAACGGAAATGTGCGATGAAACTTACAAAGCAAAGTAATATAAGACCAGTAAAAATGCCATTTTTCAAAACTGGTCTTATTTTCAACCTTTTTTTTTTTTTTGGTTTCTGTATTCTTCACCTTAGTTATATCTATGTGCAAAATTTGGGGAAGATTGAATCACGGGAAATGGTTCAAAATTGGGGTAATAGGAGTGCGATGAAACTTAATAATTAATATAAAAATGCCATTTTTCAAAACTGGTCTTATTTTCAAACTTTTTTTTTTTTTTGGTTTCTGTATTAGTTTAATCTATATGCAAAATTTGGGGAAGATTGAATGACGGTAAGTGGTTCAAAATTGGGGTAATAGGTGTGCGATGAAACTTAAAAAGCAAATAAATTTGACGCCTTTTTAGTTTTTTGTTTATTGTTTTTGGTTTCTGTATTCTTCACCTTAGTTATATCTATATGCAAAATTTGGGGAAGATTGAATCACGGGAAGTGGTTTAAAATTAGGGTAATAGGTGTGCGATGAAACTTAAAAAGCAAATAAATTTGACGCCATTTTGTTTATTTGTTTTTGTTTTTTTTGGTTTCTGTATTCTTTACCTTAGTTGTACCTATGTGTAAAATTTGGGGAAGATTGGATGACGGTAAGTGGTTCAAAATTGGGGTAATAGGTGTGCGATGAAACTTAAAAAGCAAATAAATTTGACGCCATTTTTTTTTTGTTTTTTTGTTTTTGGTTTCTGTATTCTTCACCTTAGATATATCTATGTGCAAAATTTGGGGAAGATTGAATCACGGGAAGTGGTTTAAAATTGGAGAATAGGTGTGCGATGAAACTTAAAAAGCAAATAAATTTGACGCCATTTTGTTTTTTGGTTTTTTGTTTTTGGTTTCTGTATTCTTCACCTTAGTTATATCTATGTGCAAAATTTGGGGAAGATTGAATCACGGGAAGTGGTTCAAAATTGTGGAAACGGAAATGTGCGATGAAACTTACAAAGCAAAGTAATATAAGACCAGTAAAAAGCAAATAAATTTGACGCCATTTTGTTTTTATTTTTTGTTTTTTTGGTTTCTGTATTCTTCACCTTAGTTGTACCTATGTGTAAAATTTGGGGAAGATGGAATGACTGTAAGTGGTTTAAAATTGGGGTAATAGGTGTGCGATGAAACTTAAAATGCAAATAAATTTGACGCCATTTTGTTTTTATTTTTTGTTTTTTTGGTTTCTGTATTCTTCACCTTAGTTGTATCTATGTGCAAAATTTGGGGAAGATTGAATGACGGTAAGTGGTTCAAAATTTGGGTAATAGGTGTGCGATGAAACTTAAAATGCAAATAAATTTGACGCCATTTTGTTTTTTTGTTTTTGTTTTTTTGGTTTCTCTATTCTTCGCCTTAGTTGTATCTATGTGCAAAATTTGGGGAAGATTGAATGACGGGAAGTGGTTCAAAATTGGGGAGACGGAAATGTGCGATGAAACTTACAAAGCAAAGTAATATAAGACCAGTAAAAAATAAAATTTCGCTCTATTTAAGGTAGAACCGATGAAATTACGACAAAAAGTAATAGGACCAAATTAGTAGATCTTTTAAAATTAGTTACCGCTGACGCAATCAGCTTGTCGATACAACTTACCGTTTAGCCACAATAAGTCTCTAAAAAAACTTTATAGTGCGTCCGCATCATTAATTTTTTAGGGGGGTGGGATATATTTTTTTGACTTTTCGGATTTTTTCAATGGGCGTAGGCCAATTTCCGATCAAACGCAAAAAACCGCAAGTCTCTAGGTGGTCTAGAAGTATAATATAATAATAGTAGTAAAGTAATAATATAATAGCGAGTCTTTGGGGTTTGGTTACGGTGGGTGAAAGCAATCTTTTTAGGTTATGTTTTATATACTTTTTTTTATAAAATTGTTAATAACTTTGGTTCTACTCAATATTTTTAGATGAAACCATGCCTACAAATTGCGCAACATGTTTACGCTCACCTCTGAGAAAAAATTAATCGATTTCATTTAGCCAGTTTTGCGCCTATAAAGTCTGACTGGGGCGACAGACACACATACATACCCACATACATACACGAAAAAAGTTAAGGCCGGATTCGGTTTTTGGAATGTCTAAAATGAAAAAGTATCCAAAAAATTTTCAATTCTGACCAATGTACAGATAAAACTTTAATTTTATATATATAGATACAAACCTTTCGAGCCCCACGCTCCGGGCGCAAGTTATGTAATGCTTTATGAAGATTATTACAAATAAAAAAAAAAAAAAAAATACCCAACTCAGATGGTACGGGTCGGAGTAGTAATATAAGCGCCACCCTGTTCTGTGAAATATAAAAACGAAAGGAAGGGGAGGAAGGAAGAAATAAACAAACATAATACACCTGTATATTTTAAAACTGCCACAATGCCACAAAGGAAGGAAGGAAAGAGAGGAAACTGGGGAACAGGGAAGACAAGTAGAGAAATAGACAGCACCAAACGAAATAATAACTTGTGACAACAAAATGATGATATCTAGTGGCCAGAAAATAAAATTTGGAAAAGATGTAAAGAATGTACCAGAGTAAATCTATAATTTTGAAAATGAAAGTTATATTAAAAAAATATGTGTAAGGTAAGTATACACAAATAAACAGCGGTATGCTGATCGGCCCAAAAAAACTTACTCACCAGCACAAAACAATAAATTAAAAAAGTCGTAAAATTGGTGAAACAAAGTAGGTAGATACTGGTTTTGTAATTCTATGTACATAATTTTATGTACCTTGGGGCCCCATCACATTTTCTCCTAAGAGTGGTCGTCCTTTTGAAGCAGGCCCAAAAGAATGCAAAAGAAAATTATAACAGAAAATAATAATTATTTTTAAGAAAATGTATACATAAAAGAAAAAGAAAATGTATTATGGTGTGTCCGGGAGGGGAGAAGTCTCGAGGGGGGAGGGAGGTTATCCAAGTCTCCCACGGTCCGAGTAAGTTCTACTAGGTCTAATTTATCCAGTGCAAGTACATGATGTTTGTCTGTCCCTCTCTCTATTCTCTTTCCCAAATCACTCTACACGTTTAAATTTAAAAACATTTTCTGACTTGGCAAATACACACCACAAAGAGGCTAAAATTAAATGCAGTGTCTTATATAAATTTGTATCCTTGTGCTGCGACGCTCAAATGAAAAAATAATATTTATTATCTATTATTCAAAAATAATATTTATTATTTATACTATTTATTAATAAATAATATTTATGTTTATTGCATCTAGCGAATCAGTTCATCATCATATCGTATATTTCTGTGGTTCAAATTAACTGCCCTGCCCTTCCCTTTCCTTCGTCTTAATATGCACCCGTATTAAATTTGATGAATACACTCACATGACACTACTTAATGCATTCTATTTAAATTTGTGGCTAATTAGCGAAATTACATTTATTTATAATATACAACTTAAATTCTATTCATTAAACCATATCAAGAATAATAGGAAGTAACAAAATGTATAAATCTAAATATGAATCAATTAGAATTTAATAATATCTTTGTGTTCTTATTTATATTTCCTCAGGAAATCCAGGGCACCCCAGAAGACCTGGACAACCTATTTCAGGAAGAATATTTAAAACAGGAGGACCATATTTCTCTTTTCCAAAATCATATCCATCACAATCAGGAGCTCTTGGAGGGGGAGGTCCACCCCAATCAAGCATAGAAGGAAGCCCCGGATATTATCAGCAAGGAATGGATTATTATCCTGGAAGCCCAGGAGGACAGACAACTATGCCACCATTTTCACTAGGAGGATCATCACTTGGAAGGAGAGGTCCACCCCAATCAAGCATAGAAGGACGCCCATATTATCAGCAAGGAATGGCTTATAATCCTGGAAGCCCAAGCGCCTTCGATAACCGGAATAACCAGGGTATCCAACAGGACCAGGGCAAAGAATTTATCATTAGGCTTAGGATATCGAAAGAAGATATCAAAATTTTAGATACATCGACATCGAGTGGATAAGCATCGATATTAGTCAATATATCCAAAGGGGTTTATGTATTTTTGTATATTAAAGGAGACTGCTAACCCGCATCACTCCTCTGAGTCCCCCACTCCTTCGTTCTATTCCCGTCTCCCTCCACCTGACTTATTCCCTAAAGAAATCTCCTTTGCCCTCGAGTCCAGTACGACAGTGACAGTACGAGTCGAGCCTTGTCCTCAGTCTAATGTCTAATCTATACATCCTACCTTCACGTCTTTTTCATGCAGTCAATTTTATAAAACTATCTGATTATTTTATTAACTTTTTACCTAACTTACCTTACTCTATAATACTCAAAATCTACATACATAATTTTTTTTATTTATTATACGCAAACAATCATACAAATTATCACAAGGTGATAATTCATACTTATTATAGGTGTGCAATGCAGTTGTCTGCTTGCAATATTGTGCTGAGCGTGCATTCTAATCTTAAACAATAATAGTTATTTATGCACCTAGGGAGTAAAGTAAGCCATTATTCCCTGAGCGAAAAAAGGGACCATGGTCCCTAAATCCCGAGGCGAAGCCGAGGGAATTAGACTCTTTAATTCCCGAGGCGCAGCCGAGGGAATAACTCTCACCGAGGGGAATAATGGCACTTTACTCACGAGGTACATACAATATTTTATCTCCAGTAGGAAGAAACTACACATTTTCGTCCATTGCACAGTTTTTATTTATTATTTTAATGAATAACAATAATTATTAGCACTTTTAATAGCAGATATAAGAGATTCAATATTAAAAACATATAAGATTTGGAATTAAACTCAAATTGAAGGTTATTTACATGAAGGTTATAAACTTATAAACAAGGTCAAAAAAGTGCAGTGCCGCCAACCTGATATCAACAACTTCATTACATTAGTCATTCATTTTCATCTATTTATAAAATAATTTAGTTGCAATCTTTACTTTTTTGCCCTACTTTACTTTTTCGCCCTACTTTTACTTTTTCTCCCTACTTTTTGAGTTCAGGGATGAAAAGACCTGTTTTAGTCCCTCTAAACTAATTAAAAATCATAACTTTTTTTCCCTACTGGAGATAAACATTTTTATTAATGAACAGATGAAATCAGATCAAAAATGATAATATGTATTTCTAAATTTTAATTAAACACCCAATAATTTTTCTGTTTTTCTAATTTACCCCCCCCCCCCCCCCTCTTAAAGAAAAATGTGACAAACGAGAACATAACAACAACAAATTTTATATAAGGCCAGCCTCACTTGTTTATATTATGTAAATAAAGTGTTTATATATGGATAATTGGGGCAATCCTAATAAATTGGTAGTGCGTGAAGTCTCACGTAAAAAAGGTTTCGTTGGTGTTGTAAACATAAAATTAGTACGGGGGGGGGGGGGGGGGGGAGGAGCAAGATTTTGATGATTTTTGACAAAATGGCGTAGTAAATTAAACGCTTTCCACAAGTCTTATATATTTTTGTTTGTGTTTGATCCCGAACTCCTCCGAAACGGCTTGACCGATTTTGATGATTTTTTTTTTGTATTGATCGGTAGGTCTGAGAATAGGATGTTATCTATTTTTTATGCCCCTAAGTGATAAGGGGGGCCCCCCCAAAATTTTATTTTTTGATTTTTTGGACAAATATTT
Organism: Gerris lacustris; assembly: GCA_951217055.1. Classification (NCBI taxonomy): domain Eukaryota; kingdom Metazoa; phylum Arthropoda; class Insecta; order Hemiptera; family Gerridae; genus Gerris; species Gerris lacustris. The sequence goes on from CATNVA010000004.1 coordinate 34,419, forward strand.
TTTATTTCATTTTTTATAGATTTGGCAATTAAAAATACTAACAACCCTAAATTTTTACCTTTTTACCACCACTCAGTGATGAGGGGGGGCCCCCCAAAATTTTATTTTTTGAATTTTTTGGCGAAAGTTTTTTAATTTTATTATTTTTATGATATGGTATTAAAAAATACTAATGTAAGGCTGGGGACTGGGGCTAAGGTTGGGAGAGTGACTGAGTGAGTGTGAGTGAGTGTTTGAGTGAGAGTATGAGGAATGTGCGAGAGTGAGTGGGAGACGAAGATGGCCGGCCGGGCAGACTGCTTTGTCAGCTTTTTCTCTCGGGCCCCGGCCGTGGGAATGCAACCGCGGCCCGGGCCGGGAGAGAGGGAGCGGAGGCAGTCAGTCGAGCTTGTGGCATGGTAGAGTAAGGAGTGGACAGTGCTCGGTACTCAAAGATGTGGATTACGTGTTGGTGTGTCTGGAACGTGTTGAGCGGTGAGTCCCAACCATAGCCCCTGGGCCCAGTAGTTTCCTTTTTTTTAATCTAAACAAAGACTGTTTTTGTATTAGCTCTTTCTGTTAAAAATCTTAATGTGTAAATTAACTTTATTAATTTTTTAACTTAATTTTATTTTCCTTTTTTTTTTTGTTTCCAATGGAGTTGAGTATAAAGTTATGCTGTTAAGCCTCTATTTTTCTTTTTGTATGAATGTATTATCCAGTAAAACTTAGAGTGCCTTAAGCACTGTTTTGTGGACGCAATGTTCGTTTATATATTAGTTCAATGATTTATGTTTTGTTTCCTTGTATTTTTATATCCTACGACGGTGGAACCAAGAACTTAATTCTATCTTATTTTTGTTTTGGAGTATAATTTTCTATCATAGGGACCCGTAGTTTCGGGGGCCTTATTTCTTTTTTTTTGTCTTTGTTATACTTATACGTAGATGATTCTTTTCTTTATTTGAATGTCTTATATGTACGATTAGTTGCTATTATAGTGAATTATATTCTTAAAGTGATTAAGTGGTTATTTCTTGTACTGGATCCCTGACCCTTACAATTGGTGTCAGATGTGGGGTCAAACGTAACTACTAGATTACTAGGGTCATGGGAGAACGGGAAGAGGAACTCGGTGAGAGGCTTGAGGAGCTGCTCCTAGCCAACCAGGCTTTTGAGAGTCGCGATAAAGAGAATCGCAAAAGGATTCAAGAACTTGAAGCCTCCGCGGCGGCCGAAAAGCGGAAGGAGATGGAGTCACGTCTGGAATACCAGGAAAAGCTGCAGGAGCTGGAACGTTTGCGGGAAGAGGTGGAGCTTCGGAGGCAAGCGAACCTGGAGTTGGAACAAAGAGAAGAAGAGAATAAGAGGCGGGCAAGGCGACGCGCTTTAAGCCCTGATCAAGTTAACCCCGAAACTGACCTGCCGGGTGTGAGTGGGAGAGGTGGATCAGGAATGGTCGTCCCGGCCTCGGCGGGCACAAAGGTCAAGCGGGATATGACGTTGCAGAATTTGGTGCGGCCCTGGTCGGGGGAAGAGAAAGAAGAACTAACGGTCAGAGATTTCTTAGCGAAGTTAGAGAGAGTGGGGAGATGCGGACACTGGAGCGAAGAGGACTTAATGGTGGTTTGTGAGATGAAACTTACTGGACCCGCCGCCCAGTTCGTAGCGCGACATCCTGATCTCGCGAGGGCCCAAGTCGGGTTTGAGGATTATAAGAGGGTACTGATAGAAAGATTCGGGGACGTGCATGAGCCGGAATATTACGCGCGAGCTTTGCACGCCATTAAACAGGGGCGCGAGGAGAACGTTAGGGAGTTCGCCGCACGATGTGCGGCTACAGGCCAAAAGAGCTTACGGCCCTTAAAGGGTGCATTGGAGACCGAGTGGGCTCGTAATCAACTGGAACAAACTGTGTTGGCGGCATTCATCAACGGCTTAAGGGGAGAGCCTGGGAAGCAGCTAGCCTACCAACCGCCCACGGACATGAAAACGGCCCTGAAGCGCGCCATTTTGGTCGAGCAAGTGCACTCGGGTCAGTCGACGTCTGGTGGCTCCTCTGAGCCGGTATTCGAAGTTTCGCGAATGGGAAGAGGGGCGGAGTATCAAGGTCAACGGACTAAGGTTACCCCTCCCGAACCATTCAAGGGGAATTGTTTCCGGTGCGGTCAGAGGGGGCATATGGCTCGTCAATGCCGAGTGGTGCGATCAAACGCATCTCTTGGTGGGCAAGGAAGAACCGGCTCTGCCTGTTACATCTGCGGAGCCACGGATCACTGGGCCCGGGGTTGTCCTAGGAACAACCAAGTTCCGCGTGTGCGGGCAATAGAGCCCCCACCGAAATACCCAAACGCAGACGATCCGGCCAAGGCCCCCGGGCAGGATCAACAGTAGGAGGGGGCACAGAAACGATTACTAACGTGGCGGTAGGATGTGATGGAACTATCTCTGTCCCGCTAAGATTGTCAGGCGCCCGGAAGGTACTTTTAGTAGACACTGGGGCGGGAATATCGATACTAGCCAAGGCCGTAGAAGGAGTGCCCGTGGAGTTGGAGACCGTGGATGCTCGCGGAGTTACCGGGTCTCGGTTACCCATTCGAGGCAAACAACGGTTAAGCGTTAGGACGACAGACGGCTATGTGGGGGAGCACGATTTCTGGATTGCAGAGTTGAGGTTACAACAAGATGGCATTTTAGGACGTGATGTTATGCGTAAGATGGGCGCAACCGTGGACGTTGCGGCCGGAAAAATGCTTAGTGGGTCGGGAGGGGCCGACGATCCGACCGTCAGTGTGATTAATGCGACATGTTTTCATCGGAATCGGCCGAACAAAGGCCAGGAAGGCGAGGTGAGCGGAATGCCGCGACAACAGGGACGGGAAGGGGAGGTGCCCGCCGAAATGGGTGACAAACCAAGAACCTATGCACAGGTACTAGGTCAAAACTCGTGCCAGACAACCGCCGTTACGGATAAGGAAAGCGTAGGACTTGTCCATAAGACTAAGGGAGCACCGGTCGAGAGAAAGCTACCGAGGCCAGGAAAAGCGAGGTTAGGATGTGAGCGACGCGAGACAGTTCCTTCTGGAGTGAAGAAGGCGGAGGCATCTCAGGTGGTAGAGAAGAGAACGACTCCCAAGGACGGGCCAGAGCCCGATGTCACCAACGGAGAAAAGGAGCGGATCCACTGGGCGCGAGCCCGCTGCACGACCACGATACAACCATGGTATGAAGCCATCCTATCGGTGAGCCACACAGACAAGGAGTCAAGGGAGCCTGTTTTGCTCGAACCAGTGTCGTTCAATTCCGGACTAAGGGTGGCCAGGACGGTAGGGCAACCCAGTGAAGGCCGGTTGTGGATTAAGGTGGTGAACTTGTCTGGGCAGGAAATTCGAATATTGAGGGGCCAGCGATTGGCAGAGATCACCCCGTACCTGGAAAATCCAGAAATGGACACTTGTGTGGGTTTAGTGGACCAAGGGAAGGAGACCGAAACGGATGACTTCGAGGAGATAGTCAAGCGGAAACTGGAACATTTGAATCGAACCGAACGGGATGAAATGACAAGTATTCTACAGAACTACAAGGACACCTTTATGGAAGGGAATCAAGGTAGACTGGGGTGCACCTCTCGAGTGGAACATCGGATTGATACCGGAGATACGAGACCAATAGTGAAGCGCCCTTACCGGGTGCCCTTCCATCAACGAGAGGAGATGGATAAACAAATCCAAGATATGCTGGAGCAAGGTGTGATAACCCCTTCGGATTCCCCTTGGTCAGCTCCGGTAATCCTTGTACCAAAGAAAAGCCCTGATGGCACCCCGAAATTCCGATTCTGCACCGACTTCCGAGAACTAAACTCGGCGACCCGTCAAGATGTGTACCCGTTACCACTCATACAAGAGACACTAGAAGGGTTAGGGGGAAGTCGTTGGTTCACTACCCTGGACCTAGCTAGTGGTTACCACCAAATTGGGATAGCGAAGGAAGACCAATGTAAAACGGCATTTAGCACCCCGACGGGGCACTACGAATACAAGCGTATGGCGTTCGGTTTGACCGGCGCGCCGGCTACGTTCCAACGCATGATGGACACACTGCTGATGGACCTAAAAGGGACGGAAGCATACGTATATCTGGACGATGTAATAGTACACAGTAATACGTTCGCGGAACACTGTGCGCGCATTGCACGATTGCTCGACCGCTTCCGTCTAGCAAATTTAAAGGTGAGACTAGAGAAGTGCACCTTCGCTGCCGGAGAGGTGAACTATCTTGGACATATTATCAGCTCCCAGGGGGTGCGCCCTGATCCGGGGAAGGTCCAAGCCGTTCGAGATTACCCGGTGCCTGCCTCACGAAAGGAGGTGCGTGCCTACATCGGCCTAGCAGGGTACTACCGAAGATTCATACCACACTACTCGGAGTTGGTAAGGCCGCTGACTCAGTTGACCAGCGAAAGGGCACCATTTGTCTGGGACGAGAAATGTCAAAAGGCGTTTGAAACCACCAAGCAGATGCTTTGCGCCGACTTAGTTTTGGCCTATCCCGACTTTCACCATCCCTTCATCTTAGCAACCGATGCGTCTGGAGTGGCCCTGGGGGCTGTTCTGTCCCAGGACATTGAAGGACAGGAGAGACCGATTTGCTATGCAAGTAGGCAACTAAACGCAGCTGAGCGAAATTATAGTACTACGGAGAGGGAACTTTTGGCTGTGGTGTGGGCCACCAAGGTGTTTCGTTGTTATCTCTACGGAAGACGGTTCACGATTGTTACGGATCACCGTGCACTTAGTTGGATGTTGAGTTTAAAGGATCCCTCCTCGCGACTAACACGCTGGGCACTCCGGTTAGCAGAGTTTAACTACACGGTCGTTCACAGGGAAGGAAAAAAGCATTGCAACGCTGATGCACTTAGCAGAAGCCCTCCCGTCCACGAGTTGGCGCCAATAACGGATTGGACGAACGATAAGGTGCGGGCGGAACAGATGAGGGATCCCGGTTGCCAGGATACCGAAAGGAAATTTGCGTTGGGAACATTTAGGGACTCCAGTGGTGTACTCTTCAAAGGAAAACCGGAGGAGGCTCGTCTGGTAGTACCGCGAGAAATGATCCCAAAGATTCTAATTAGATGTCACGATGCGCCGGCCGCGGGACACCCCGGCGCGGAAAGAACACTCGATCTGATACGACGAAATTACTACTGGCCCGGAATGAGCGATGAAGTGAAGGAGTATGTAAGGAATTGTAGGAAGTGTGCACTAAGAAAGACACCTTATCAGCCTAAGGCGGAACTGGGACAACCTGTTTTTCCGCAGAAACCATTTGAACTCGTCTCAATGGATATAGTGGGACCGTTACCACAAACGGGACATGGACATCGGTACATTTTGACGATGATCGATCATTTTAGTCGCTACGCAGAGGCGGTCCCCCTAAAAACGCAGACAGCCACTGAGATCGCAAACGGATTTATCGCTCGGATAGTGTCAAGACACGGAGTACCGGACCGCGTGCTGACGGATCAGGGACGCAACTTCGTTTCTGAGACTATGAAACAAGTGTGCCGCACCCTAGGGGTTCGCAAGATTCAGACTACTCCGTACCACCCCCAGTCCAATGGCGCCATAGAGAGGTTCCATCGTACCTTGGTGGATATCCTGTCACATTACGTACACCGCGATGGGCGTAATTGGGATCGTTGGTTGAATCTCGCTCTAATGGCCTATAATAATGTAACACACTCTGCCACGGGTCACTCTCCAAATTATCTAGTTTTTGGCAGGGAGGTGACCACTCCGTTTGACGTCAATCTGGAAGTTCAGCGGGAAGTTAGAGCTACGGCGGACGATGCTCTTTCGGAGTACCATACGGAGCTAACGCGTAGACTGCGGATAGCCCATGAGGCTGCCAGACAAGCGACCAGGAAGGCCCATGAGCAAAATGCCCGGCGTTATAACCAAACGGCAATCAACCGCGAGTTTGCTCCCGGCGAATGGGTGTATTTGCATGATCCTAGTGTCAGGGAAGGTCACGCCAAGAAGTTTAGAAGGCCATGGACTGGTCCTTACCAAGTTATAGAGAAGCTTACCGGACTAAATTATAAGCTAGACCTACCCCCAGGAAGGAGTCGAGTGGTACATGTAAACCGACTGAAAAGATGTACAGCGGGGGCACCAGTTCGGGTGGAGAAACCATGTAATCAGGGGACCCCTCGGGTCGTCGGTGTGCCCAATCGGCCTGATGAGAGTATGGACCCCTGGGGGGGCACTTCTGAGGACGAAGAGGAGGAGCAGCTTGAAGGGCGCCCTAGCTTAGGAAATGGAATTCGTTCTCCCATCGCTGTTGAAGATTCCCCTGCGTCTTCGTTAGGGAGACCGGAACCGCTGTCCGAGTGGGAGGACTCACCTGCAGTCCCGGACGACCCCCGTGACCGAACCTGGGAGCCGGTGGGGACCGAGGAAGAGGATCCCGAGGAAGGGATGGACGGTGAACGTTCACCCTATTTGTTAAGGCCTAGAAATCAAGACGTACTTTGTTGTTGCAGGCGGAGTTGGAGCTGGTGGATCTAAGGAAGGGGCCGTGGAGGAAGTTTGGAAAGGAGGCCTGGTGTTCTTACAGAAGGAGGAAGTTTTGCTGAGTGGAGACTACTGGACCGTGGTCTTGGATCTCGCGGTAGGCCATTCGCACCAGGAGTGGGAGAACGTAAGACTATCAATCGAAGACATCAGAAACAAGGTACAAGAGTATGAGATAAACGACCCGAGTAGTTACCTGTTAGAAGTTGACCGTTTGGACATGCTAATGAAAGAACTGGCGAGTGGATATTACATCCTTCAAGAAATGCTTCCGTCTAACGCCGTTAGAGGTAAACGAGGCCTATTTGATGCAGGAGGTTACTTATTGAAGGTGCTATTTGGCACTCCAGATGCTAGGGATCTGGACCGTTTGGATCGCCACATGTCATTACTCGACAACCAAGGCAAGGACATCCTGCATGTTATTCACGAACAACTAACCATCACCAAGCGAATAAATCGTCACGTGGTGGAGAACAGTCAGAGGATTAAAAGTGTCGCCAATTCAGTGCAGGTGTTATACAACAACACCCTGGAGAAAATAAATAATGTTACACGCCGGGTCGCCCTCCAAGGGGAAGCCGCCTCCGCCCTCCGTTTGATGGAAATAGGACTGATGAAGGCCTGTTTAGATTTAGCTAATCTTAGGGAATCATTAGGTTTAATTGCACTAGGTAGATTAAGTTCATTCTTGGTTCCACCGTCTGATCTATTAGAAATTGTAAGAAGGGTTGCGTTAAATCTTCCCAGGGAGCTAGCTTTGGTTACGGGGCTCAGCCTGGAAGACATGTACGAGTACTATGAGTTAGCTCAAGTTAGTGCGGTCGCCACGCGACGCGGAATTCATGTGGTCGTTAACTTACCCTTACAGCGTAGTAATAAACTGTTTCAAGTGTACCATGTGCGTGAATTGCCGGTGTGGTACCCGGAGACTAAGCAATCGATTGTAGTAAAAAGTGAAAGTAAGTACATTCTTGTTAGTGACGATAAATTATCTTATGCTCTCGTGAGTGAGGACGAGATGGTGCGATGTCGAGGAAGAAAAATTCGCGTGTGCGCGGTCGAATTTCCGATAACCCCGCGAAACGTTAAGTCGTGTACAAGTGAACTATTCTTTGGGGGCAAGGAAATGCACCCTTGCACCCGTCAAGTGCTGCTCTCTCCTCACCGGCCCAGCTGGATCTTAGATTCCCAACGGGCCTGGTGGATCTATAGTGTCGTGGAGCGGACCGTCGTCACCAGGCGGTGTGTCGACCATGGCCGGGTAACTACCGACGAAATATACATCAACGGGGTAGGAGTTTTGGAGGGTCACCTACAGTGTGAGTTGAAAGGCGCACAGTTTGATTTGCACCCTCATCAAGCTGGTGTTCTCCAATGGAATGTGACTAGAAGTGCCTTCTCGCTTCCCACCCCTATGGGCAAGACCATCCTCAATCTACGGCAGCATTCAGCGGAGAGAGTCAGTCTAGCCCTGCACCAGTTGAACGCCCAAGCCCACTACGTTAACCAGGCATACCCTACTGGCTTGGACATTGATAAAGTCATCGGGAAGGTAGAGGAAATCATGGTCCAAAGCAAAGGAAAGCGGACAATGTGGATTTACGGTGGATCAGTCAGCAGCTTGCTCTTAGTCGCCGCTTTAATGGCTGGCCTTTATTGTTGCTGGAGAAGAGGTCAGCGACAGGAAAGGGACTTGGTGACCATCACCTTGGAAGGGAAGCAGCCGACCTACCCTAAACCGACAACAAGGAGCCTTCCACCAGAGGCACTTCGAGTAGCATACCCACTGCCCTTAACTGAGGAAGGGCCAGAAGGTGATGCCAATTTAGCATCACCTTCTTCATAGGGGGGGATAGTTGTAAGGCTGGGGACTGGGGCTAAGGTTGGGAGAGTGACTGAGTGAGTGTGAGTGAGTGTTTGAGTGAGAGTATGAGGAATGTGCGAGAGTGAGTGGGAGACGAAGATGGCCGGCCGGGCAGACTGCTTTGTCAGCTTTTTCTCTCGGGCCCCGGCCGTGGGAATGCAACCGCGGCCCGGGCCGGGAGAGAGGGAGCGGAGGCAGTCAGTCGAGCTTGTGGCATGGTAGAGTAAGGAGTGGACAGTGCTCGGTACTCAAAGATGTGGATTACGTGTTGGTGTGTCTGGAACGTGTTGAGCGGTGAGTCCCAACCATAGCCCCTGGGCCCAGTAGTTTCCTTTTTTTTAATCTAAACAAAGACTGTTTTTGTATTAGCTCTTTCTGTTAAAAATCTTAATGTGTAAATTAACTTTATTAATTTTTTAACTTAATTTTATTTTCCTTTTTTTTTTTGTTTCCAATGGAGTTGAGTATAAAGTTATGCTGTTAAGCCTCTATTTTTCTTTTTGTATGAATGTATTATCCAGTAAAACTTAGAGTGCCTTAAGCACTGTTTTGTGGACGCAATGTTCGTTTATATATTAGTTCAATGATTTATGTTTTGTTTCCTTGTATTTTTATATCCTACGACGGTGGAACCAAGAACTTAATTCTATCTTATTTTTGTTTTGGAGTATAATTTTCTATCATAGGGACCCGTAGTTTCGGGGGCCTTATTTCTTTTTTTTTGTCTTTGTTATACTTATACGTAGATGATTCTTTTCTTTATTTGAATGTCTTATATGTACGATTAGTTGCTATTATAGTGAATTATATTCTTAAAGTGATTAAGTGGTTATTTCTTGTACTGGATCCCTGACCCTTACACTAATAACCCTAAATTTTTACCTTTTTACCACCACTCAGTGATGAGGGGGGAACCCCACAATTTTATTTTTTGAATTTTTTGGCCAACATTTTTTAATTATATTATTTTATGATATGGCATTAATAAATACTAATAACCCTAAAAATTTATAACTTTACCACCCCTCAGTAATAAGGGGGGGGGGGCCAACATTTTTTTTTTTTAATTTTTTGAACAACATTTTTTAATTTTATTATTTTATGATTTGGCATTAAAAAATTCTTATAACTTTAAATTTTTACCTTTTTACCACCCCAAAGTGATGAGGGAGACTAAAGTGATAAGGGGGGCCCCCCCAAAATAGTATTTTTTGATTTTTTGGACCAATATTTTTTATTTCATTTTTTATAGATTTGGCATTAAAAAATACTAAAAACCCTAAATTTTTACCTTTTTACCACCACTCAGTGATGAGTGGGGGCCCCCCAAAATTTTATTTTTTGAATTTTTTGGCGAAAGTTTTTAAATTTTATTATTTTTATGATATGGCATTAAAAAAATACTAATAACCCTAAATTTTACCTTTTTACCACCACTCAGTAATAAGAGGGGGGGGCCAACATTTTATTTTTTTAATTTTTTGATCAACATTTTTTAATTTTATTATTTTATGATATGGCATTAAAAAATACTAATAACCCTAAAATTTTATAACTTTACCACCCCTAAGTGATGAGGGAGACCCCCCCAAAATATAATTTTCTTTATTTTTTTATTTTTTTATTTTATTTTATTATTTTATGATTTAGAATTAAAAAATACTTATAACCCTAAATGTTTACCCTTTTACCATCCCTAAGTGATGAGGGTTTTTGTTTTCTAAATCAAATATTTGTTTTTATTTTTTGGACAAAATGTTTTAATTTAATTGTTTTATGATTTGGCATTAAAAAATGCTTATAACCCTAAATTTTTTACCCTTTTTTTTACCACCGTTATACTAAATTTTTACCACCAACCTCCATTTTTAATAGCGATATTAGTACTGTAATAATCTTCAACACTCAGTGGATTAAAAATACACTCCCCGTCAAAATTAACGCACCACTTATATATTTATCTGTTTGGACCATCTCTAATTTATACTGATGTTTAATGATTCATTAATAATCATCATTAATCATCCTCTCATATGTAATTATCATCGTTAATCATATTTAATCATCATCATTAATTGAAGCGAGCGTAGCGAGCTTCCTACATTCAACGAAATATGTTCCGTGTCTGTCTGTCTGTCTGTCTGTCTGTCTGTCTGTCTGTCTGTCTGTCTGTCTGTCTGTCTGTCTGTCAGTAACGTTCACGCGTGTGACGATAACTTGAGTAAAAGTTGACCGATTTAGTTGAAATTTGGTATACATGTTCCTCTTACTAATACTCAGGCTAAGTTCGTTGGACAGCGTGATCCGTCCAAGAGTTCGCGCGCAACGCTCGCGTAAACGAGAGGTACAAAAATTAAATTGGAATTTCAGGACGGGAAAAGATTCTATCATCATCTACTCGATGAGACGAACAGTTTTTTCAAATAACATTTTTTACTAAAACCAACAGCGACACCGCTATGACTTAATAAAGATCGCTAAAACTATTAAAGCGGACCTAAACGTTTATAATAGAGAAAACAACCTTTTTACCGATATCTTACGTTCTAACGAAATGATTTTAATAAAACTTCATATACACCATCTAATGCACAATTGAAACAGGTATGCAAAATTTCAATTTGATACATGCAGTAGTTTGTTTATAGCAAAGAGATACAAATTATAAATATTGAAATAGAGATGTGTGGTTAGAAGAATAGTAAGAATGCGGGGTGGTTCCCTTACTACTAGCCGCTGCACTACTACCAGACCCATTATCTATCAACTCATCATGATTCACAATATGTAATCTTTTTTTTTAATATTCAATACATATTTATTACTATACGCTCGCTTCAATGATAGAGCCACGCGATGCCTAGTAAAACTTCATATACACCATCTAATGCACAATTGAAACAGGTATGCAAAATTTCAACTTGATACAAGCAAAATTCTTTGCGTAGCGACGAGATACATTTATAATAATTGTTTAAAAGCTACCGCGGGTGGTGAAGATTGTTATAGTCGTATAGGTTTGTTTAGGAAGTAAAGCTTTGTACCGAGTACCCCCACTCTTCCCTACACTAACCCTCTTCCACTTATCTTCAACTATGACATTCATCATGATTAATTGAAGCGAGCGTAGCGAGCTTCCTACATTCAACGAAATATGCTCCTTGTCTGTCTGTCTGTCTGTCTGTCTGTCTGTCTGTCTGTCTGTCTGTCTGTCTGTCAGTAACGTTCACGCGTGTGACGATAACTTGAGTAAAAGTTGACCGATTTAGTTGAAATTTGGTATACATGATCCTCTTACTAATACTCAGGCTAAGTTCGTTGGACAGCGTGATCCGTCCAAGAGTTCGCGCGCAACGCTCGCGTAAACGAGAGGTTCAAAAATTAAATTGGAATTTCAGGACGGGAAAAGATTCTATCATCATCTATTCGATGAGACGAACATTTTTTTCAAATAACATTTTTTAGTAAAACCAACAGCGACACCGCTATGAATTAATAAAGATCGCTAAAACTATTAAAGCGGGCCTAAACGTTTAAAATAGAGAAAACAACCTTTTTACCGATTTCTTACGTTCTAACGTGACGATTTTAATAAAACTTCATAGACACCATCTGATGCACAATTGAAACAGGCATGCAAAATTTCAATTTGATACATGCAGTAGTTTGTTTGTAGCAAAGAGATACAAATTATAAATATTGAAATAGAGATGTGTGGTTAGAGGAACAGTAAGAATGCGGGGTGGTTCCCTTACTACTAGCCGCTGCACTACTACCAGACCCATTATCTATCAAATCATCATGATTCACAATAATCTTTTTTTTCAATATTCAATACATACGCAATATTTATTACTATACGCTCGCTTCAATGATAGAGCCACGCGATGCCTAGTAAATTTCAATATTCAGTATTTCATTGCAATACGCTCGCTTCAATGATAGAGCCACGCGATGCCTAGTTATATATCATAAATTAATTGAAGCGAGCGTAGCGAGCTTCCTACATTCAACGAAATATGCTCCGTGTCTGTCTGTCTGTCTGTCTGTCTGTCTGTCAGTAACGTTTACGCGTGTGACGATAACTTGAGTAAAAGTTGACCGATTTAGTTGAAATTTGGTATACATGTTCCTCTTACTAATACTCAGGCTAAGTTCGTTGGACAGCGTGATCCGTCCATGAGTTCGCGCGCAACGCTCGCGTAAACGAGAGGTACAAAAATTAAATTGGAATTTCAGGACGGGAAAAGAATCTATCATTATCTACTCGATGAGACGAACATTTTTTTCAAATAACATTTTTTACTAAAACCAACAGCGACACCGCTATGACTTAATAAAGATCGCTAAAACTATTAAAGCGGACCTAACGTTTATAATAGAGAAAACAACCTTTTTACCGATATCTTACGTTCTAACGTAACGATTTTAATAAAACTTCATATACACCATCTAATGCACAATTGAAACAGGTATGCAAAATTTCAATTTGATACATGCAGTAGTTTGTTTGTAGCAAAGAGATACAAATTATAAATATTGAAATAGAGATGTGTGGTTAGAAGAATAGTAAGAATGCGGGGTGGTTCCCTTACTACTAGCCGCTGCACTACTACCAGACCCATTATCTATCAACTCATCATGATTCACAATAATCTTTTTTTTTTCAATATTCAATACATATTTATTACTATACGCTCGCTTCAATGATAGAGCCACGCGATGCCTAGTTATATTTAATCATCATCATAAATGATTCATTGTTATTTGCAGTTGATTAAATGAGTGCTCTCACGTAGTATTCATAATACAGATGTTTGGTTGTGTCAACAAGAATAGACCTCCTAATTTATCTATGGAGAAAGCGATTAAACCCGTAGTGATGGGTTAAGAAAGGCTTTTCTCAAAAGGTTGGTGGTCGACTAAGAGTGCATCTCACTACAATCTCAGAGCTTTTCGGCGGTTCCTGGAGTGTGGATATGATCGACAGAGGCGAAATAGGTCTGCCCGAGATGAAAACAATAGAAAAAAGATCCTAATTGAACGACTTTTGTGTAAGCATATAAAAGTGGTGCGTTAATTTTTACAGGGAGTTTACATATAACCCTTAATTTTCACCCTTCTACCTCCAACCAACCTCCATTTTTTAATAGTGATATTATAACTGTAATAATCTTTAACTTTCAGTGATCGATAACTGATCAATTTTTATTTATTTCAATTTCAATTTGAAACATGCAGTAGTTTGTTTGTAGCAAAGAGATACAAATTATAAATATTGAAATAGAGATGTGTGGTTAGGGGAATAGTAAGAATGCGGGGTGGTTCCCTTACTACTAGCCGCTGCACTACTACCAGACCCATTATCTATCAACTCATCATGATTTACAATAATATTTTTTTTCAATATTCAATACATATTTATTACTATACGCTCGCTTCAATGATAGAGCCACGCGATGCCTAGTTATTACGGCAAATAACGTTTGGAGGGTCAGGCTAGAACAGAAATTTTTTGTGTACATTCGGTAGGTCTGAGAATAGGTCGTAATAGTACATTACGCGTCGAGTGTGAAAAGTAGCATTTTGCATGCGAGTTTGGAGTTTGCACCCGAGCGACAGCGAGGGTAGTAAAACCACACGAGCAATGCAAAATGCCGTTATCCCACGAGTTGCGTACCGTACTTTATCTACGATTGTTAGATTTTAATAATAAATACAGAAAAAAATAAATTTGCTGTTTGTAAGTTCGTATCTCTTCTCTTGATAAAGATGGCATTAATCTTGAGTTGTATTTTTTGCCGAATTAATTATTTCTGGAGGAGTATTATTCTCTACATTTTCGTCAAAGCCACTTGATTCATTCATTGTTTTTTTACTAAAAACTCGATATAAACAGTTACTTTAATAAAATAATAGCAAATTAGTTTTGTTAAATGTAAACAAACTCCTTAATCGTGCGTAAAGCTGAAGAATTCCTCTTCTTTACCGCGCTAGCGTGGTAAAGAAGAGGAATTCTTCAGAACCAGGAGACTATGAATACAAGTACGTAAATAATCACTTTCTACGCATCTAAACAGAGATATAATGTTTATATTTCGTATCAATCGTAGATAAACTATTTTTTATAGCCCTAAGTGATAAGAGTGGACCACCTGCATTTTTTTTTTTTTTTGGACAACATTTTTTAATTTAATTTTTTTTTATTACTTGGCATTAAAAAATACTTATAATCCTAAATTTTTACCCTTTTACCACTAACCCTCCATTTGTTAATATCGATATTAGTACTGTAATAATCTTCAACTCTCAGTGGTGGATAACTGATCAATTATTAATCGATCAGTTATCCCCGCCAGGTGTCTGCCGGCGTCACTTCTCACCCAGAAAACAGCACGGAGTAGGGATTACATTTTAAATTTATAAATTTTTATTATTATTAAATTATTAAATATAATATCATACAATCCATTGCACTTAGAGATTGATATTGATTTTTTTTAATTATCATAATTATTGATAGCAAATATGGATAACATTTTTTTAATGCATATATATACATATAACTTTTAAGAGATATAATTTTAAATATATACCTCTTAAAAGTTAATAAAGTAATATGAATTAAAAAATTAATGCTTGATCAATTATTATTTTGATAGGCTGTCATTGTTCACAGCGCTGCATTCCTCTTTCAGTCATAGATCACGTTCCCACACACTTACAATAAGTTAGTTATTTTTTAACAACCAAATTATTCACTAGAAATATTTTATATGGCAAAACAACGTTTGCCGGGTCAGCTAGTCTATATATATAAAATTCTCGGCCACGGTGTTTGATCCCGAACTCCTCCGAAACGGCTTGACCGATTTTGATGATTTTTTTTTTGTATTGATCGGTAGGTCTGAGAATAGGATGTTATCTATTTTTTATGCCCCTAAGTGATAAGGGGGGCCCCCCCAAAATTTTATTTTTTGATTTTTGTGTGCAAAAATTTTTAATTTTATTTTTTATAGATTTGGCATTACAAAATACTAATAACCCTAAATTTTTACCTTTTTACCACCACTCAGTGATGAGGGGGTGCCCCCCAACATTTTATTTTTTGGATTTTTTGGCCAAAGTTTTTTAATTTTATTATTTTATGATATGGCATTAAAAAATACTAATAACGCTAAATTTTTATAACTTTACCACCCCTCAGTGATGAGGGAGGCCCCCCCAAAATGTATTTTTCTTAATTTTTTCGGCATTTGTTTATAATTTTATTATTTTATGATTTGGTATTAAAAAATACTTATAACTCCAAATTTTTACCTTTTTACCATCCCTAAATGATGAGGGAGGCCCCCCCCAAAAAATATTTTAATTTTCTTAATTTTTTGCCCAATTTTTTTAATTTTTTTTATTTTATAGATTTGGCATTAAAAAATACTTATAACAATAAATTTTTACCTTTTTACCACCACTCAGTGATGAGGGGGGGGGGGGGGCCCCCAAAATTTAATTTTCTAAATTTTTTAGCCAATTTTTTTTTTATATGATTTGGCATTAAAAAATACTTATAACCCTAAATGTTTACCCTTTTTTTACCACCGTTATACTAAATTTTTACCACCAACCTCCATTTTTAATAGCGATATTAGTACTGTAATAATCTGCAACACTCAGTGGATTAACAATACACTCCCCGTCAAAATTAACGCACCACCTTTATATTTCTCTGTTTGGACTATCTTTAATTTATACTGATGTTTAATGATTCATTAATAATCATCATTAATCATCATCTCATATGTAATTATTATCTTTAATCATATTTAATCATCATCATTAATTATATATCATAAATTAATTATATTTAATCATCATCATAAATGATTCATTGTTATTTGCAGTTGATTAAATGAGAGCTCTCACGTAGTTATTCATAATACAGATGTTTGGTTATGTCAACAAGAATAGACCTCCTAATTTAACTAAGGAGAAAGCGATTAAACCCGTAGTGATGGGTTAAGAAAGGCTTTTCTCAAAAGGTTGGTGGTCGACTAAGAGTGCATCTCACTACAATCTCAGAGCTTTTCGGCGGTTGCAGGAGTGTGGATATGAACGACAGAGGCGAAATAGGTCTGCCCGAGATGAAAACAATAGAAAAAAGATCCTTATTGAACGACTTTTGTGTAAGCATATAAAAGTGGTCCGTTAATTTTGACGGGGAGTTTACACATAACCCTTAATTTTCACCCTTCTTGTGGGAGGTGACATTGTTGTATTATTGTTTTGTTGTGACATTGACATAGTCAAGTCTTGGGTTAATAAAGTAAGTTATCGAATACTGAAACATGGTGGCAGCGGTGTTCTAAATCGATATAGAGCCGTGAGTATACAAAACAAATATGGTAGAATCCAAAGAGAATCTTACAGTATTGAATAACGTTAATCCGGGTATGAGCGCGCCTCCTATGTTTTCGTTTCAAGCAGAGGAGTGGCCCACTTGGAGCCGTCGATTTAACCGTTATCGTTCTTGCTCGGGACTCGTAGATCAGAGTGAAGAACGCCAAATTAACACATTGATTTATTTAATGGGCGATAGAGCAGAAGATTTGCTGCTGTCGTTCAAGCTGTCCGAGAAAGATGCCTCTTCGTTCCGCGAAGTATTTGGAAAATTCAACGCTTTCTTTTCGGGTAAACGCAATATTATTTATGAACGAGTTAAATTCAATAAACGAGTGCAAGCTGAGGGTGAACCGGTAGAAACTTTTATAGAAGATCTCTACCGACTAGCGAAAAGTTGCAATTACGGTTGTCTGGAGGAAGAACTTATTCGAGACCGGCTAGTTGTCGGACTCCGAAATGTAAGTTTGTCTGAAGCACTGCAGTTGGATGCCGACTTGACACTTGAGAAGGCAGTGCAGAAAACCCGGCAGGCTGAAGAAGTTCATAAACAGCAGAAGGTCATAAGACCAGAAAAATCAAGCGGAGCTGAGATCGACGCAGTGAAAAAAGCTCGTAATAACTTCAAACGGGGTAAGTCTGACACAGAAAAAGACGCAAGAGGGAAGACACATACAAAATGTTCTAATTGTGGAGGATTTCCAAGTCACGGTGCAGATCAGTGTCCAGCCAAAAACTCAATTTGCAGACAGTGCAACCGGAAAGGACACTGGGGGCGTGTGTGCCGAAGCAACAGTCGAGTGCATGAAGCTCACTTAGAGCAGGGTCCAGGTCCGTCCCAGCCATATTATTATCTCGGTTCTGTGGAAGATAAAACCACGAAACCGTGGGTCGCCGAAGTAACCTTAAACGGTAAGCATGAAATTAAATTTAAATTAGATACTGGTGCTGACGTTACGGTTATTGGTGAGGGTTTATATCGCCAGATAGCGAACAAGTGGCCGATGAAAAAAGCAGAGCGACGCTTGCTGGGGCCGACTTCGTTCCAAATACCAGTTTTAGGTACCGTTGGGGGAGAACTGACTTGGAAAGGAAACTCA
Organism: Gerris lacustris; assembly: GCA_951217055.1. NCBI lineage: Eukaryota > Metazoa > Arthropoda > Insecta > Hemiptera > Gerridae > Gerris > Gerris lacustris. The sequence continues at coordinate 52,340 of CATNVA010000004.1, forward strand.
ACAAAAGCGACTATTTATGTTATCAGGGAGCCACAGGAACCATTGCTAGGAAGGCAAGAGCTTGCTTCTTTAGGAATGTTAGCGTGGCTGAACCAACACAGGAAACCCCCGGAGGCCGAGTTTGAGTCCTTATTCGAGGGTCTTGGTAAGCTAGAAGGGGAGTACACAATTAAGATAGATAAAGAAGTTATGCCTTATTCAGTCACTACCCCTCGTAGAATAGCGTTACCACTATTAGAGAAAGCAAAATCAGAGCTGAAGAAGATGGAAATAGATGGCGTAATAACCAAAGTCAGGGAAGCGACAGATTGGTGTGCCCCTTTGGTTGTTGTACCCAAACCAGACGGGCGAGTGCGAATTTGTGTCGATTACACCGAGCTTAATAGAGCGGTTAAGCGAGAAAGACTAATGTTACCAACTGTGGAAGACTGCCTAGCCTCCATAAAAGACGCCAACGTCATTTCAAAGTTAGACGCGCGAGCCGGTTATTATCAAGTTGCATTAGCGGAAGAATCTAAAATGTACACAACTTTTATAACACCGGTCGGAAGGTTTTGTTTTACGCGATTACCGATGGGGATATCCAGCGCAGGGGAACATTTCCAGAGACGTATTTCCGAGACATTGTCAGGGACGGAAGGAACTGTGAATTTAATGGACGACATACTGGTGTTCGGGATAGACACAGCGGAACATGACAGACGGCTGAGAGAAGTTTTCGTTAAACTTAAAAGCGCGGGAATTACTTTAAATAGAGAGAAATGTCTCTTCCGCAAATCAAAAGTCACGTTCCTTGGTCACGAGGTCGGAGCAGACGGGATTCGACCTGATCCAGTAAAGGTGAAGGCGATAACATCATTGCCACGTCCGCGTACATCGTCGGAACTGCGGAGCCTACTAGGAATGGTCACTTATCACTTGAGATTTTTACCACACCTTGCTGATGTGATAACACCTCTTAGAGAAATTGTATCGGACGAGGCGTTATCTGGGTGGTCTGTGAGTCAAGATATTGCACTGGCGAAATTGAAAGAGATGTTGTCAACAGCCCCAGTCTTAGCACTGTTTGACCCTAATAAAATGACAAGGGTTGCAGCCGACTCCTCGTCATTTGGGTTGGGTGGAGTCTTGGAGCAGCGAGTATGTGGAGGTCAGTGGCGACCAGTCCACTACATCTCTAGAACTCTAACGGGGACAGAACGCCGGTATGCACAAGTCGAGAAAGAAGCACTAGCGGTCACCTGGGCGTGCGAGCGTTTCACAAACTATCTTCGGGGAATGCCCATGTTCACAGTCCTTACGGACCACAAACCCTTAACATCATTGCTTGCGAGTAAACCCATATCGGAATTAACACCTCGTTTACAGCGTTTTAGAATGCGATGCGCTGCATTCAATTTCACAATTGAACATGTTCCGGGAAAAGACCTAAACGTACCGGATACGTTGTCACGTATGCCGCTACCAGAAACTGTTCAAGAAGAGGATGTGTTGGATGCAGAGAGAGAGGACGAGTGTGGAGTTTGGGCTATCTTAAAGAGTCTGCCCATGTCGGATCAAAGACTAAAAGATGTACTTGAGGCCCAGTACAAAGATCCTATATGTCACGAACTAAAGACGTGTATTCGACAAGGATGGCCACGAAGGTCTGATTTAACACCAAGTTTACTTGAGTTTTATAGTCGTAGAAACTCCTTATCACTTTTAAACGACTTAATAGTGTTCGAAAACCGAATTTTTATTCCTCGGGAACTGCGGAGTGACATCTTAGCCAAATTACATCAAGGGCACTTAGGAATAACGAAATGTCGAGCACGCGCTCGTGAATCCGTTTGGTGGCCCGGTCTAGCAAAACAGCTTCAGACATTGGTTGAGTCTTGCCCGTAATGTGTCGAGCAAAGAAGAAATCCGCAGGAGCCTTTGATACCATCAGATTTACCGATTGGTCCTTGGGTTACTGTAGGTGCAGACTTAGCTACAATCCGAGGGCAACAATATTTGATAGTTGTAGACTATTTTTCTAGGTATCCCGAAATTTCACACCTTCCAACAACCGACGCAAAGACGGTTATTGAACGACTTCGTGCTATTTTTGGAAGACACGGAATACCTCGAACATTACGAACGGACAACGGTCCACAGTTTAAATCATACGAATTCACACTTTTCGCGAAAGAGTATGGATTTGAACACGTAACTAGTAGCCCCTACCATCCTAAGAGCAATGGAGAGGTGGAGGCTGCCGTTAAAACAGTGAAGAAAATTGTTTTAAAGGAGCAAGATCCTATTTTAGGGTTGTTAGCCTATCGGTCAACACCTTTGGCCGGAAGACCTAGCCCCTCTGAACTTTTGATGGGTCGTCGGTTGAGAGGAACCGTTCCCATGACTCCTCAAAATTTGAAACCCGCCTGGCCGAACCTAATCAGATTTAGAAAAAAAGAGGTCCAATTAAGACAGAAGGGAAAAGATAATCATGATAAACGTCATCGAGCCATCGCTTTGAGACCCTTAAAAGAGAAAACTAGAGTATGGATAGTAGACTTAAGAAGGTATGGCACTGTCATCAAAAAGCTAGCCGTGCCTAGAAGTTACTTGGTGCAGACGTCACAGGGGACAGTCCGGCGCAACAGACATATGCTGATACCAGCTGCTAAGCGTGGTGCATCACGAGACTTCCCCGCGCCACAACTATACCATTCCACCATGGCGCATCCATCTGACAACGTGAAGGAGAATCAATCTGATACCACAATACGACCAACGGAATTTCGTAGAAGTACCAGAGTTCGCCAGCCACCTAAGAGACTCATCGAGGAGGTTTGAAAGTCCCAGAAGAGGGGATGTGGGAGGTGACATTGTTGTATTATTGTTTTGTTGTGACATTGACATAGTCAAGTCTTGGGTTAATAAAGTAAGTTATCGAATACTGAAACACTTCTTAGAGGTGGTTAGAGGTGGTTAGAGGTGGTTAGAGGTGGTTAGAGGTGGTTAGAGGTGGTTAGAGGTGGTTAGAGGTGGTTAGAGGTGGTTAGAGGTGGTTAGAGGTGGTTAGAGGTGGTTAGAGGTGGTTAGAGGTGGTTAGAGGTGGTTAGAGGTGGTTAGAGGTGGTTAGAGGTGGTTAGAGGTGGTTAGAGGTGGTTAGAGGTGGTTAGAGGTGGTTAGAGGTGGTTAGAGGTGGTTAGAGGTGGTTAGAGGTGGTTAGAGGTGGTTAGAGGTGGTTAGAGGTGGTTAGAGGTGGTTAGAGGTGGTTAGAGGTGGTTAGAGGTGGTTAGAGGTGGTTAGAGGTGGTTAGAGGTGGTTAGAGGTGGTTAGAGGTGGTTAGAGGTGGTTAGAGGTGGTTAGAGGTGGTTAGAGGTGGTTAGAGGTGGTTAGAGGTGGTTAGAGGTGGTTAGAGGTGGTTAGAGGTGGTTAGAGGTGGTTAGAGGTGGTTAGAGGTGGTTAGAGGTGGTTAGAGGTGGTTAGAGGTGGTTAGAGGTGGTTAGAGGTGGTTAGAGGTGGTTAGAGGTGGTTAGAGGTGGTTAGAGGTGGTTAGAGGTGGTTAGAGGTGGTTAGAGGTGGTTAGAGGTGGTTAGAGGTGGTTAGAGGTGGTTAGAGGTGGTTAGAGGTGGTTAGAGGTGGTTAGAGGTGGTTAGAGGTGGTTAGAGGTGGTTAGAGGTGGTTA